>VYZM01015057.1:5824-52630 GCA_013398915.1 Dromas ardeola
CAGCTCTAAATTCATCATTTGTCTTAAGTACTTTGTCACTGGTATCAGGTTCCTACTATTGTTTTCTGATTAAAATATCAGGTTGTCTGTGTGATCATATAGCTGCACTATGCCCAGAAACACTAGGCATAGCACTTACAACAGGTCACCTTGGAGTAACTGAGTTTACTGTACTTTAATGAAGACTTTAGTACAAGCTTAGTCAGGAGGGTGAGGTGGTCAGTGAGACTGGTATGGGTAAGTAATGCCCATTTCAGCAGCATGAAAGGGAGTGGTGTGGCCCATATCCCATCTCCTTCAGCCATCTCCAATGACCAAATGACAAAGCACCAATCTACTGGTGCTTTGTCAATTTTGCAAGCTTCTGAGGAAAACCAACAACCAGTCTCAGACAGGTGATCTGAATCTCTAGCAAGATACCAAGCAATTAGCTCAATTTCTTTGCCCTGTTAGAATCTGAATTGCAGTTCCTTTTTAGCCTAAGCCCTTCTAAGTAAAATTAACCAGTTCTGTTCCATGTCAGAATTTAATTTTTTTTTAATGTTGCGTGTTCACTGGCTGATTTATATTGCCTGTCAGGAAAACAGTGAATGCATCTTTTTGAATCGCATTGTCTTTTTTTTTTTCTACAGATGGATAATGATCAGAATTCCAATACCTCAAAGCAGAGATATTCTGGGAAAGTCCATCTTTGCATCGCCCGTTATAGGTAAAAAAACCCAGCTCATTACATATATAATACATATTTGTAATATTCAACATTTGGTTTTGCTTCTCTTTTATTCATGCATTGAATTATTACCCGGCACCAATGTTATGAATAGCAGACCCCTTTCCTGTCTTTACTAGCTGCAAAATAGTGCCATTTCTGTTTGCTTTAATTGTCAGGGAAAGTTTAACATGGCACGGCTCTTTCACCCACCGCTGTGTTTCCAGCCTTCAATGTCTAAATGAGATGACAATGTGTACCTCTGACTTTATAGAGGATGTCTCAATCTATTCTTATAAATTGCTTTTTCATCAATGCAAGGAAGATTTAAAAGTTCCTCGTATCTTTGCTTTGCATATTAAAATTTCAGATATAAAATTCTATCACAATAAAAATTTCTGTGACTAACAGTTTTCTTTCAGGATGGATATGGATTAAACTACTTATAAGAAGTTTTTGTCTGTGAGTAGCCTGTTTTAGCTGTAACTCACTGGGGTTTTTTCTTTATTTAACTTGTCTCTGTTGAAGGTAATAAACTTGTGAAAAAGACTGCCATATAAAACAAAGGGAATATGAGGGCTAGAAAAGAACCCCACAACTGAGTTTGCTTTAATTCAGTTTAAAAAATAAAGAAGATTTTGGCCAGTGCATTCAGAGAGACCTAAGTGAGAACTGTGTTAGTACAGAAAAGGATGTGGTTTTAAGTGTACAGTGCTTAAGCGAATAGATCGCATTTCATGGCAGCCCGTTGATGATGCAGTGACAGTTCACAACAACAAACTGACCTAGACTCCACTCAGAATACATGTTTCAGAAGGAAAGCAAAAAGATTGAACTGAGGAATTACCTTCCTGTGCAGCCTTAGAACTGTACACCTTTTTCGGATTAGTATTTAGTTGCATGGGGGTTGTAAGTGAATACACGTGTTTTCCATCTGTACTCCACTGCAGTTACAACCCTTTTGATGGACCAAATGAAAATCCAGAAGCAGAGCTCCCCCTTACGGCAGGAAAGTACCTTTATGTGTATGGAGATATGGATGAAGATGGCTTTTATGAAGGTATTTTTTTTAATCTGTGAATTCATGCTAATTCATGCAGATTCAAATCAGTTCGTCTGTCAAACACACTCCCAGTCCTTTCCTTCATCTACTACCAAATCAGTTGCTAAAATTACCCCTATCATCATTGTGTTAATTAACAGAGTTTCTGCACCAGCAAAGCCGTTCTTTGCAGGCATAGCTAATTATAAGATATTTTATATTGTCAGCTTTTCCTACTGGCAAGATTTAAGTTGACAAGAAAGCTTACTGACAGTTCTGGGTTTTGCCTCACTGAGCCTTTACATTCTCAAACTGTGAATGTTGTTTGTGTGCAATTTTCACTTATATCTTCTTCCTTATCTCGTCCACTTGTAAGGCATTCACATGCAAGAGGTATGCTCCTTCAAGGATTTTAATGGCATTGTTCTTTATCCCTAGGGGAACTTCTAGATGGACAAAGAGGACTAGTCCCTTCAAATTTTGTGGATTTTGTTCAAGACAATGAGACCCGGTTATCAAGCACATTAAGCAGTGAACAAGATCAGAATTTTATCAACCATTCAGGTCCTACTTTGGAAGGAGATCTCTTGGAGATAAGTCCACCAAGTCACATAGACTCTAGCGTAATCAGCAATGGCGCAGGGACTCTGGATGTGAACATTGATGAAATTGGAGAAGACATTGTGCCTTATCCTAGAAAAATCACCCTTATTAAACAACTAGCCAAAAGTGTCATTGTGGGCTGGGAGCCACCGGTAGTGCCACCCGGATGGGGAACCATTAGCAGCTACAATGTTCTGGTTGACAAGGAAGTACGGATGAACATCGCCTTGGGAAGCAGAACAAAAGCTCTTATAGAAAAGCTTAACATTTCTACTTGTACATACCGAATATCAATTCAGAGTATTACAAACAAGGGTAACTCAGATGAACTGCAGTGCACTTTGTTAGTTGGGAAGGACGTCATAGTAGCCCCCTCTAATCTTAAAGTGGACAACATAACCCAGATTTCTGCTGAGCTGTCTTGGCTCCCTACAAATAGTAATTACAGTCACGTAATCTTTCTTAATGAAGAAGAATTTGACATTGTCAAGGCTGCTAGTTACAAGTACCATTTTTTTAATTTGAAGCCCAATATGGCCTACAAGGTGAAGGTCATGGCAAAGCCCCATCAGATGCCCTGGCAGCTTCCCCTGGAACAACGAGAAAAAAAGGAAGCCTTTGTGGAATTTTCTACATTGCCAGCAGGTTTGATATTTTTCTCCCTACCCCAAAACTCTCCAGTTAAGTTTCTCTGAAAATTCTAGATAAATTAACCTAACCTTTACCTTTGTGCTGTAATCCCAGTCACATTCTTGAGCAGATTTGGGATTATTAGATTGCTTTATGGTACCTAAAATTAATTCCTGTCCTGCATATTGTCTTCTTTGTTCCTGGGTAAGGAGTGAAGCATTTTTGGGAGATAGATAAACAATGGGAAGCCATGCTTATCATCATCGCAGATCACACACTAAGTGTTTTATCAAATTAACCTCCATTTGTACTTAATTTGTCCAGTTGTAGTATTTCTGGTAGTAATTTTCATTGGTGTGAACAACACTGGTTAAAAACCAGTTATTACTTCTGACATGTTATTTGTGTGTCTTAAAGCACTTTTTTCAGTGATGATCCAGCCCTTTTCTGTAGTGAAAACCAACACACAAGTCTTGGAGGACCACAGTCATTTAGGGGACATAAACGCATTTTGATTGTGAAGTTGTAATCACATTGTACAATTTGAATTTGTAAAGATAACAAATTGGTCTTCTTTTGGAAAGTCCGATGTTTTTTCCCACCTTGCTTTTGCATTAGGAATGTTGATAATTGTTACGAGTCATTTCCCAGTATTTAAGAACAGCAAAGTAATGTTGAAAACTAGAGCTGAAATAATGTAGTTCATTTAAAGGATAATCTCGTCATTTTGGGCGTGTATGGCTGTACCTGAAAAAGCTTTCATTATAGATTCATCTAACCAAGGTCATCTACTCAAGGACAAGTAGAAGACTCTGTATATTCAGACTTTCAGAGCACTGAATGCCTCTGAAGCAGGGACAGTCAAACACAAGTGACTCCTGGCGAGTGAAGTTTCAATAGCATGTACTGTGCTACGGCTTAATTGACTCCCCACTGGGACTTGATTCTAGCAAAGGGACGGGAATTAGTTCTGGTCTCTTCCTTGGCTTGCGTGACTTGTATGTAAGGAGACATGCAGGACAGTAATGCTGGTTGAGTAGAGAGGGAGTTAAGCTTGTATGTCTGCTGCTTTTGATGCTGTTGACGTAGTTTCTGTAAAAATGTCCTCAGCTTGGGCATTTCCGATTTTGTCTTAAATCGTTTCAGTGAGAAAAGTGGTAGTGCTATTATAGGATCTGCTAGGAGAGGGGGCATTTTAAACTTTGTATATGTTCTGTGGGAGTCGGGAGATACTGCCTAGATGGTGGCTTGAATTTATTAGATATGTTGACTTTTGAGTGAGGTTTTTTCAGGCCAAGCAGTTGACATGCTGTATCTCCCTCTAGTTGCTGAAGTATGCTAAAGCAATAAATGACTTGTTCTCTATGGAGGAGCTAAAATGCAGCTATGTCTCTGCTTTTAGATCCAGAGATCCCAGAATCTTCCCCAACGCTTCATTTCACAGAGAGCATTTTTACAAAAGCATGTTAACTTTTCACTTTTATATAGCAAAATAAAATAGCAACTGTTGAAGTGATTAGAGTCGTTGAAACAAAGGGAAAAGGATGCCCATGAAATCAGTCAGCAATGGGAGTTACCATCATAGTGTGTCATGTTTTTCTCTTGCAAATGTAACTGGCTTCAAGTAAACACATATCTGTTCATCCAAACTACAGTTAAAAGAAAGAAGTTGAAAGAGAAAAGATAAAGTGTTTTAATGTGACTAATACTGTTTTTTTCTCTCACTCTGGATTATTTTTCCACCTTAAATACCTTCAGTTGATCTACATTGTAAGGGACATTTTTCAAAGATTACTTTAGAGTATGCTGAGAGAGCAATACAGCTATTCCGTGTGAAGGAAATCTTTTGTTATTGTGCTTCTCTGGAAGATGCATGGGGGTGAGTGATGTCACGTAAACCTCTAGTTGTGAATATCAGGTTTAGCAGACAGTGCAGCATGAACTGCAACATAACTGGCCACCGGCAGCTGCTAACGTTTGTACTGACATTTTTCTAAGAGCTTCAGAAATGTTTACAAATGAATACATGAGCTGGCTTTATTTGAACCTGAGAAGCTCTGCTCTTTACTAGTGGGTTTAGTGATATCCTTATAGAAAAGGATACCATCATCCACTTATACCAAAAAGGGAGTGGAGATCAATGAATATTTTAAAATTTTCACACTGTATCAATCTCAGGGGTTTTTTGGGAATACATTAAGCAAAAACGAACACGAGATAACTGCTCACATTTCAAAGCTAAAGAGAGCAGTTGCATGAAAAGTACAGGACAATTAGAGGTCACCTTTTCATTTTTCTCTTTGCATAGATATATCCTGTTTTGCATGATTTATACTTGAAAACACATTGCTTCCTATCGGACCAAAGCTGAGCGACAACTCTTTAGTTGCTGAGCAATTGAACTCCTCTTCTTGATTCATCAAAGCATTAGAATTGCTTAAGTTAAAGTAGAAGTAGTTCTCTTTTGGGTGCTCAGATCTAATAACAGACATAAGTATTGACAGGATTGGGACCAATGGCTCTTACGGGTTTTGAACTAATTTAGGTAATAAATTCATGAAGACCAAACAATTCTGAAACAAACATTTATCTTGGTGACCAAGACCATCAAAAGTCATCAAGAGTAATTTCCCACTTGATGATGAGGGAAAAATAGAAACCATACTAAGCCTTGGGCATTACGGTTTTTTTAAACCTATTTCTGCTACAGCCTGTGAAGGTCGTTAGACTCCCTGGGGATTGTTTGGTTTTGGGAGAATGGAAGGAAGGTGACTTCTCCTGCAGGAGAAGGTTAACATCATTATTATTGACAAGATACCAGACTAGATCAGATGCATTCTTTCTTGTAAACTGAGGAAGTTTGCTGGATTGGGAGTGCTGGCTGCCAATAAAATAGGATGATCAGGGAAGCTGAAATTCAGTTCTAAGTTAAAATTTATGTCTTGTCCAAGAATAGTATCAGGTCATTTTGCATACTTTAGCCTTGCAAGTTAAAAATACATTATAGGTGCAAGGGATGGTATAAGGAAAAATTTCATGTTGTGCATGTAGTGTCCTGATCATGACCATAATTTTATTTCCATACCCACTAGAGGATGAAATTAGTGATGGCAAACTACCGAAATGCACTGACGGTTTGCCAGCATATCTGGAGGCTGGGGCTCGTGTGATATTTACACTTGTATCCTGATCTGTTTGTTAGCAATGAATGCACACAGTTAAAATATTTGTAGCTTTTTTTGGTAGATGAACAGAAATTGGTTGTGCTTAGTTCACTGGTAAAAGCAAACTCACAGCAACCAAGGTTTGTATTCTCCCGGCTTTTACACAGAGATGGCTACAGCTGTACCCCACTTCTGAAATGTTTTAGCATGAAACACTTCTCAGGGTTTGACTGTTAAATTAACACAACAGGATGCTTGAAATATTCATGAACTAATAATCTCTATGATATTTTTACGTTGGCTTCCTGTCCAAAGTACAGCTATTTCTAGTAGGGTGATAATGTCTTTTAATTAAGGATGTATTTGGTGTGCTGTTACACTAACATACTGTAAATGCCTTAAAAGGTTAGTAGGTGTATTTTTTTTCTTTAGTGCGGAGGAAAGACTGTGAGTCCTTTCAACCAGCATACTGGTTGGCTTGCAGGTTTTGGCTTGCAGTCCTCATTGCATCTTAGAGTCAATGTGCTTCTGGCCCATAAATTGTAACTTGCAGTCACTGATGGTCCAGAGAGACAGAATTTAAAGTAATTTCTGAGTATGTAGTGTGCATTCAGTGCAGAGATATATAACAAAAAGTCACTTGCTGTCACCTGCAGCAGTTTTCCACTAACAGTGCCACTCCTGGGCCTTTTTCTCCCTGCATTTTTCTCTTTAACATCTTCGCATTCAGAGTAAGTAGCACTTTTACAGCCTGGAGGCATAAAAATAGGTCCAGAGCAAGTTACAAGTACAGACCATCTTGCAAAGAAATATAGCTTAGTTAATGGCTGTAAGCTGAGGGTCAGTTCCTGGCTCCATGACCTGCTGAGCCTATGCTTCTGTTTTTACATAATAACTGCAATAAGGATGTTTTTTCTTCTTTAAAAACAACAAAAAAAGTGCTTTGAGATCTGTAGTTTCCAACTTGCAGGTATATCAGTTGACGTACTTTGGATCTAAAGCTCAACAGTAACCAGTCTTGTCTTTCTTAGGTCCTCCAGCTCCACCTCAAGATGTTACTGTACGGGCTGGGTCCACCTCAGCAACTGTACAGGTGTCCTGGAAACCACCAACTCTGACAGCAACAGGGACCTCCCATGGCGCCAATGTCACAGGCTATGGTGTTTATGCGAAAGGTCAACGGGTGAGTTCTCCTTCCAGCGTTACAGTGACCATCCACATTAGGTGAATTTCAACTGACAGGTAAAGACAACAATAAACATGTGGCAGCACTTGATTGTGTGCAGGGTTTTCTCAGCTTTCAGTAGAACCTACTCTTTTGTTTGTGCATAACTTGCTTGTGGCCAGCAGGTCAAGGGAGGTCATTCTCCCCCTCTACTCTGCACTGGTGAGGCCACAACTGGAATACTGTGTCCAGTTCTGGGCTCCCCAGTTCAAGAGAGACAGGGAACTACTGGAGAGAGTCCAGTGTAGGGCAACAAAGATGATTGAGGGATTGGAGCATCTCCCTTATGAGGAAAGGCTGAGAGAGCTGGGACTCTTTAGCCTGGAGAAGAGAAGGCTGAGGGGAGACCTTATTAATGTTTACAAGTATCTAAAGGGTGGGTTTAAGGAGGATAGAGCCAGGCTCTTTTCAGTGGTTCCCAGTAACAGGACGAGGGGTAACGGGCGCAAGCTGGAACACAGGAAGTTCCGATCAAATATGAGGAAAAACTTCTTTACAGTGAGGGTGGCAGAGCACTGGGACAGGCTGCCCAGGGAGGGTGTGGAGTCCCCTTCTCTGGAGACTTCCAAGACCCACCTGGATGCAGTCCTGAATAATGTGCTCTAGGCAATCCTGCTTTGGCAGGGGAGTTGGACTAGATGATCTCTGGAGGTCCCTTCCAACTCTGAAATTCCGTGATTCGCTTTCTTTCTATAAGCACTTAAGCTTTGGGACAAATGGGTCAAAAGGTTTAAAGAGAACTGGTGCTAATTGGTGTGGAGGCCGAATGTGGGCTCTTGCAGCCCACTCTGCATTGGCAATAATTCACTCCACGTTAAGACATTGAAGGTTGTACTTTAGTGGGGTTGAGGGGAGGGAAACAGATGTCTTCATGCTAGTAAGTTGCTTGTTTGTGTACTCAGGTGGCGGAGGTGATCTTTCCAACAGCAGAGAACACACTGGTGGAGCTAATGAGACTAAGGAGTTTGGAAGCAAAGGAAGTTACCGTTCGAACACTGTCTGCACAAGGCGAATCAGTGGACTCTTCTGTTGCTGCCATTCCATCTGACCTACTGGTGCCTCCAACCCCTCACCCCAGAACTGCTCCCAAATCTAAGCCATTAGCAAGTGCCGGAGCCCCAGAAACCAAAGAAGAACATTTAGGTCCACATTTAAAAATGGATGAGTCATGGGAGCAGACTCGTTCGGCATCCCCTATTCATGGACACACGCTTGAGCCACCTGCCCCTAACTTTCACAGCCCGCTTCAGGGGAGGAGGTCTCCATCGCCTAACCGAATACTCCCTCAACCGCAAGGCACACCAGTCCCAAATACTGTTGCAAAAGCCATGGCAAGAGAAGCTGCACAACGAGTTGCAGAGAGCAATAGGGTAAGGGCAAACTTCTTCTTAAGGCTTTTTTGAGCTGGCTTTATTCCTTTTAGCACTTTCCATCAAAGAATTTTTTGTATCATATGCTTTAAGGAGCAGCTAATTGTTCCTAAATGCTGAAGAACCATAGTTTGCGAAGAAGCAGTGTGCTAAAATTCTGTGCCATCTTCCACAAATATGCTTGTAACTGTAAAGAGCATTTGTCAGCCTTTGATCAGCAGTAGAAACCCTATAATGTCACTAGAAATGTTGTGTCTAAAAATGCAGAGCCTTACTTCTGAAAACAAAAGGAAATCGTAATCATCAAGCAAAGTTTGTGCTCGGATCCTGTAGGAGGCAAAAGGGAGGCTTGTGCCTATGTGAGAAAAGTCAAAGTACTGAAGTATTTTGAAAGAGACCAAAACAATAAAGGGCAGTTTAAAAATGGGTCTGGAAACAGGTAGATAGACAAAAGTCCTGAGCAGTCTTACTGTGAGAGCTAATCTTTTTGACAGTTTACAGAATGAGGACAGAGTCTCATTTCTATAAGGGAATATAACCAGCAGTCAGATAGGAGAAATGTTTGTATTCTAAAACAATCCGCTTTTTCAAAATAGCAAATAGCAGTGTAGATGCATGTAAAGGACTATTTTATATAGTGTCACGGATCCACAAGCAATGTTACACATCTGCCCTTCAGAGTGCCCCTTTCTCAGTGCTACACCTTCACAGATGCTTACAGCTGCTCCGACATAGCTGCCATGTGAAAGCTTTTCATTACAGCTCCTTTCGTAGCTGCTAGAAGCAATCACTGCCCAAAGGAGACTCCCTGGTTTTGACACCATTGTGACCCATGGCTGCTGTAGTGACTTAGATGTTTGCTAGTTAATTTAAATCCCATATTTGAGGCTCTTGGGTCAGCAGAGATGATATGTATGCATCCTGACAGCACGCTCTGGTTTTCTTACCCAAGCATACAATTTTTAAATACTCCCAGTGCCGTGGGCAGTTACTTTCTCATCACAAGCTGCTCACAACTGTCCCTGACTTCTTTCAAGCTCTGGTGTCATGTTTTCAATACATCATCTTGATCCTTCATCTGGCAGTCATCAGTTGTTATGTCCAGTCTTTCGTCTTCCATTGTATCTCCAAAATAACTCCATTAATTTTGACAGTTCGCACATGTCTTGGCAACCCCAACTTATTCACTGTCCCTGTTTTGGGACAGAATTGAACCAGTGGGTGATGATACAGTTTTTGGGAAGCTGAATAATTCTGGATCAATAAGGTCTGCTTAAATACATATAAATGCATGTGTTACATATGCATATATGCATGCATATGCATGCATATGTATTTCTTCCTTTTGTTTATAAATAAAGCAGAGTGGAGAAAATGTAGTATAGGGAGAAAAGGCAATTAGTTTCTTTGGCACTCTGAAGTGAAAGTTGATTTAACAACCATATAGGGAAAGTGAACTGAAATACGTTTTCTGGTTTTGAAAATTGCTGACATAACATGTGCTCTGAACCATGTTTAATTACATTAATTTTAGTGATGCTTGAAATGTTTAATTCAGGGATCTGGACAGAAGTTTACAGATGGATTCACTCTAAATTAAATCAAATTCTGCCAATGATATTTGTCATGTTTAGTCCCCAGTAGTAGAAATTCTTCCCTTGTGGTAGGCTGCTGCAGAAGAAGCCGTGTGTTTTCTCCCTGCCCTTCATCCAGCCTGTTAGATGGCTGATGGCTATTGTCATGAGAGTAAGCAGGATTCAGTACCTGAGGGTAAGAGTCACCTCAGAGAAAAGGAAGAGCATAAAGCCTCATTCTGTAGCATTTTTTGTACTGAGGTAAAAAATGCTGTAGTGGCTAGGTTGTCTGTTAACCCTCTGCCAAGGGGAAATTAGTGTCTTCGTTAGCATCCTCTGACTGTAGAATACTGAGAATTTTGACGTAAGTGGTACAGGGAAGAAATCTAGCAGCTGAGCTGATGGTCACATAAAAGCATATAGTTGTTTGTGAATAAGAGTAATACGACAAGCAAAAAATTCTTGAAAACTCCTAAAAGGTTACCGTCAGGGAAAACTAACATTGCTTTAAAGCATAAGTATATTTAAATGTGTTCTTGAGTCCTTATGTCTTATATTTGCCATTTCTTCCACTGGTTGCAGGAACAAGTCTGCTTCACAATTTTCCATTTTTTGTTGCTTTGCTAGATGGAGAGGAGGAGTGTTTTTAGCGAAAGGAGTAATGCAGCCCAGTACGCTAACTCAGATGATGAGGAAGATGGCTATGATTCTCCTAATGTCAAAAGAAGGGGGGCTTCAGTTGATGATTTCCTGAAAGGGTCAGAACTTGGAAAGCAAGTAAGTAGCATGGTCTTGTTATTGTGTCAGGTGTCCGACATGAAACAAGTGTTTTATGAAGCTCAGCAGGCTCTCCAGGTCACCCTCTGATTATTGTAGCCATATTGGTAGACTATACTGACAAGCAGGTAAATGGTGGGGAGGCAGATGAATGTCCTGTTGGTGGAGCATAACGCTGTCTAATGGGGACTGAATGCTTGGCACCATGCATCTATACATCATTATCCCAAGCATTGGAAACTGGAAAATACTGAAGCTGAAAAAAAATGAAATAAAAATATGACTGGAATATCATGTTTGGGCTCTGGGCTTTTTCTGTATGATATGTTACTACTGCATATGAAAACACGCTGTGAAAAAAGGGGAAAAGGGAAGGATTTTTGTGTTTCATAAAAGCCATAATCTGTAATCCTAATTAGCAGAAATCCAACAGTGTGTATTCTTGGCATGCTGTAATGAATAGAAAGATGTTGCCAGAAGAATTTTGCACATCTGCACAGCTTTTAGTCTGTTCCCAGTGAAAACAAATATAATTTATTACAGTACTGTCAAGAGAGATGTAAATTCTAGCAGAGAGATATTTTCTTATATTTTAGCGTGGTCGAATGATCTTGTTAGCCAAATATCTGACCTCCCATGTTGAAGGGTCCAAGCAACAGCATTCCTTCTCATACCAGTTCTGAGACTTTCTGGAATTTTGGTTCAGTTTATTATAGAATTTCAAGCATTTTTAACTGTATAAACATAGCTCCAAATTTCCAGTGTTCTAAATATGTGGCTTCAGGATTTGATTTGGTTCCATCTTCATATACATTTTTAGAATACATAGAGTCCTGCTGTTCTTACAAAATGTTTTTGTGGGTGAGATACATCTCTACTGTTGTATACAATTAAAATTATTCTAGACACAGAGACCAAGATTTTCTAAGAGGACTAGTGATCTTATTAAGAAGGCCCAGTGCAAAAAGTTTAGAGTGTTTGTAAGGGACCAAGAACAACTTCATTTTTCTCATAACCATACTTCATATTTAGCCTTGGTAAATAAACTTTGGGGTATCTACCATATGAGTACAAAGTTGCTCCTCCATGTGAACTTACTACTTCAGATCATTAAAGGGTGGGTTGGAGTGTGTGTGCTTTACCAAGCTCTACAAAATAGAAAAGAAAATATGAACATTGGAAGGCTGGAAACCCTTGAAGTTATATTCCTTGAAGCCTAAAAAGATTAAGCTCTTTTATCTACTAGGTACATCCTCAAAGCTAGATTTGAAATCTCTCTGGCTGTAAGTATTCTCAGATCTGATTAGGTTTCAAATTTAATTTTCATGTAAGGCTGAAAGAATTCCTCATTGCTTTAAAATACTGTCCAAAAATGCACTTTGAGAAAGAGAAGTTAAATTAGGTCTGGCAAAACAACTGCGGTGTGTTATGTGTAAATTGATTATCGAATATTTATTTTATAGCTTCATGAGATATACCTATTTGTAGTTTAATTGCTCATTTGCATTGTTTATGAAAGATGATCACTTTTACCACTTGACTTGTTAGTGAAGAAATAAGTGGAGAAAATTGGAGAAACCTAATCTGTGGTGGTTTTCTCCAGAAGAAATTACTAGTTTGCTAATTTCATTACAGTACTCATGTGCTGCTGGTATCTTCCAGAAGCAAGTGCTATTCTGTATGCTCATTCCCTGTCAAAGGCCTTTGGTTTTCTATCAGTTGACTCGCCTTACTCCATAGATAAGAGTAAAAAAACTGCAAGCAAATGCAAGTAACATTAATGTTTTTTCATCAAGCTTTTTATTATCATTAGATATGGCTACTAATGGAAATCCTTCATGTGTCTCTGTTGTATTGTGTTTTGTAGGAAGATACATTGATTTTAAACTCCCCAGTTCACAATTCTGAAACAGTGGTGCAACACGAGTCTCACAGACCTTCTTTTTGAACGTGGAAATTTAGTCTTACCCAGATCCTCGCAAGTATTTATGGACCTAAATATCTCAGTGCCTCTGAGGATCTGGGTCAGTGGGCCTGTCAAGCAAGAATAAAATGGGAATAATAATCCTTCCTTTTGTCACAAAAATTTTGGAATATATTGTTTTCCACAAGCTGTTGATTTGTTCTGTAAATAGATAATAAAGACAAGGGAACTAAGTATCAGAGATAGACCTGAAATTCAGAGGCAACCTGGGACATTTACAGGAAAGGCAGTGCTAGAAAACACGTGAAATAATAACCGCAGGTGCATGGAATATATGGCCATAGAGGTTTCACTGGAAATATGCATGTGTAAATGCACCCAGTTATTGAACATAGCGCATGCATGCCCTATTCCAGTTAATTGGTTGCGTTAATTGATTGCAAACAGAATTGCATAATTATTGATTCTATAATATCTCCTAGTTATGTTATATACCTTAATTAATGTAGTGCTGGAATGACAAGATTTATTTAAATAATTGAGTGGCTGTTTAGGAAGGCACTCCTGTTATTAGAACAACAGTGGATAAGCCTTGGAGACAGTTTGCTACGTCTCGGTGGTCTGATTGCCCAAGCAACCAGGGCTTTATTCCAGCAGTATTGCCCTTGGATAATCTACAAGGCATTGGGCACTTGGGCAAGTTTGGCAGTACTGTGCCAGTGCAAAGCCTACTCTGCTTGAAAACAGCTGAGAACAGGAGTGATTTTCCATGAAAAACACAACCAAGATTCTGCTGGAGTGGAACTGCTTAAATAATAAAATTGAGTAGAAGAGCCACAAAGTTTAGATGTGAAAAATGAAGCATTATAATATATTCTGATCTTTTAACTTCAAAAAGAAGACAAAACCATTGTGAAACTGCAGTGGCTTTTTTTATAAGATGATCCTAATACAATGCATCTAAAGGATCAGAAAACATTTATGGGCTTGGCACCAAGAATTACTGCTAAGGGCTTCACCCTACAATCCTTTTAGCTCCAGAACAAAGAATTAAAAGAGTAGAAATCATATCTTGTACTTGGAGGGCAAATCCGTCTTCACTTTGGAGAAATTGCTTATTGTAGACATTTTCTTCTCATTGCTGGGATTGACTGATATCAGCCTGTTACAAAGCTATGGGAATTGATCTGGTACCACAGAAATTATTTCTTCATTAGCATTGCTGGGGGAAGGAATGCAGTAATTTCTAGCATTCTGTACTTCTAGAATGCTTGATTCTTCAAATATTCTACTGCAATCTGACAGTCAGATGACTCCATTTGAAAATTTGTCCTTGGAAATACAATGAGTTTTGTTCATGATCTGATTTGTTAGATGTAATATTTAATGGAAGCCACTCCTATTTAACTTTAGCAAGCGTTAGGACATACTTTTTCCACCTTATCTTCCAACTACTTGGAAACTTAGAGGAACTTGAAATATTTGGACTAATTTTAAAGGACAATTAAACTTTTAGCTAGTCTATTTTTACAATGTTTGAGAGAATGAAAGCTTCAAATTCCATCAGCTAGCTATATCATACAATGATGGTAACATCCTGCAAGAATTAAATGCTGATCGCTTTTAAATTACCATGTGATGTAACAAACAGCTGTGAAGAACAGATGATACGTGAATTATCCTAGGGCTTTTATAATTTGGTCAGCAAGTCCACTGATGCGTGAAGGACCTCTTTAAATCAAGGGAATTTAATCAAGACTAAAACTAGATTTGGTGCTGTGAATACAGACATCCTTTTTTGTATCACCTATGGGATTAAGATTGGATTTCTTGAGTTGGGAGCCTAAGTAGCCAAAAAAAATTTATACGTGATCTCTCCACTAGAACAGGGCAGCAATCCATATGATGTAATTTATATGTGGTGGTTAGTGTGATGTTCAAACCTAGTAAATTCTCTAGTCCTCATTGGTGTTATTCAAGGACTTTCAGCTTTACAGTTAGTAAAGATTTTTCTCTCTCACCCTGTCAATTAGCCTCACTATTGCCACGGTGAAGAGTACCATACGGAGAGCAGCAGAGGTTCTGACTTGTCTGATATCATGGAAGAAGACGAGGAAGAGCTGTACTCCGAAATGCAGCTGGAGGATGGAGGAAGGCGACGAGTCAGCGTGACTTCACACAATGCACTTAAGGTAAGTGTGACTGCAGAGAAAACCGTAGGAGTACCTCCATATTTTGAGACTTCCTTCAAAGCATTTCTTTTAGTCAATTACAGATTTTGCAGACCATTAAAACTCACCCTGTCATATAGACTCGAACTGGGGTGAACATTTTTTATCATGTCAAGGCCACTTTAATACATTTATTACTGGGTTTTTTTGCATTATTTGATAGCTAATCTTTTAACTAATTGACTATTTTCCTATATGTAATTTTTGAAGTTGCAGTTTCTGTTCTGTATCTGGGGACAGATGTATATATGTCTCTCATGTCTATATGACAATATACTACATGTACAAGGAGATTTATATAAACATACATACATACACAAAAAAAACCCTTAGTTTTTTCATGTCTGAGTAATTCGTCCATGTTTCCAGTGCTAGTCCCATCTCTTCCACAGGCTTTTAAAGCATGCTTGTAAGAAGGGAAGTTGGGTCAGCTTTGTTTGATAACTGCATTATCAGAAATCCTTGTGCTCTGATTATTAAGGAATCACCAGAGACAGTAGGCTATACCTATCAGAAATATTGCTTTAACAATACACGGGAATATTCATCATGAAAGACAACTTCAGTATAACAATTAAAGCATACATAGAATGTTGAACCTACCCAACACAGAATGTGTATTTCCTGTAGTGTATTTGTACGTGTAAATTGTATTTGCGTATTATGTATCTAGCAATTATACTAAATTGTGTTTTCTTAGAAAGTTGGATAACTTGAAAGATAATGAAAGCCACAGGTTGATTTTTCTTCCAATATGCTGTTACGTTTTAACTATAAAAAAAAAATACTATTTTCTCATGCATCCAAGAATTTTGACCATTCTTGTAACTGCTTTCATGTACTATAAATTCAGTCCTTTTATTCTGATACTATCTGGAATGAGACGGGTACTTTTTCAAAAGAAAAAATAATCAGTGTTTCTATTACTCTGCTAACAGAAAGGTTGAAACTGAAATCCTTCTGCATGCTGCTCCTCTCCCTTTCCTCTGGGAAAAAGTGAATTATCCCCAGACTGTTCTTGCTCTTTATGCATCAGAAAGTGTATTTACTTCTTGGTTTTAAGTTAGTATTGCCAATGTTGTTATTTAAATAGAAAGGTCCAGACCCTTAATTAACGTAGTAAATAATTTTAGACCTGTTAAAGTGTGCAGGCATACTTCTCTTGATGTAGTAGTGTATGTGAAGGGTACGGTTGGTTGACTCATTCTGCAGAAGAGGAATTCAGTATACGAGTACTTCCTGGGGAAGGACTCATGGATGTCTGAGTCTTATTTGGAGAATATAGCCCACCATGCTGATAAGTTTTCTGATATAAAATGCAAGTCAGATCCCAATCCCAAAGTGCTTGATAATTTCACCCTGTTTCACTAGATCCAATTTCAGTTTGCAACATCAGTAATTAACAAAAAAATGAAAAACATGCTTACTGAATTTTCCATAATGTGATCAGATTCCTGTTCCCCTTGCATCTGAAAGTATGCCAACCATGGCCTGGCAGCTGTAATTGAGTATTCTCCCCCAACTTAGTAGGTGCCCCCAAGTAACAAGAAAACATTTTGCATGCAGATATATATTTGCTCTGGGAGATTATTATTCCCACCAATGGTTCCCTAAAACAAAGGCTGACACGGGGATAAAGGGAAGATTCAACCCACCTGATCTGAGCATTCTAGAATGTGGGATATTTGAGCTTCAGTCAAAACTATCCTTGTTCATACTTACTGACTTTTTTTTCCACTTTTATGGCAGTTTGTCTCGAAAGTTTCACAAGTGTGATACACATTTTAAAAATGAACGAAAATAGGTGAAACAAATATAGTCATAAAGTAACTTAGAAAGTTCCTAATGCCTGAAAGGGAAAGACATGCTGAAGTTTAACATGCTGAAGTCTCCAAGATGATCCTGCCATTATTTATGGGCGCTGTTTTGTCCAGAGACCTACCTGACCTGGGCACTGAGTAAAGAACAAGGAGAGGTGATCTCCGTGATGTCACATCAATCAAAACCAACACCTCCTGCATCATTATTGTCTTGTCTCTTCTCAGAGTCCAGCAAAGATACTGCATAGGATTCTTCTGTCACACCAACCTGTGTTTTGTGTAAACGTAATAGAAAAATTACAAAATGTATCTGTCGTGTTCAGAATGCTTATTTCATCCAGGCTCCATGGTTTTTACCTACTTCTGGTATAAACAGAGACTTTTACTTACTTCTGCTAATAGGGTGATTTTCAAATATTGGTTTTATCAAGCAGATGATGAGAGATTTGATGACAGTGCAGACCAAGTAACATCAGAGAGCAGCCTGCTTCTCAGGGTTCTTTCTGTGGAAGCCAAGCTTTAAAAATGGTGCAAGTTTTTTTACAATTTTACAAAGGGAACAAACTCCTTTAATGATGTCTGCAAAATAGGTCTCCTCTGGCAGGAGATTTAGGAGTATTTGTTACTCATACAGGATGCTTTAACAGATGCAAAGCAAGAAGGCTTGCTAGAATAGAATTTTCATTCTCAAGTATGGGTTCTGGTCACAAAGAAAAATTAAATAGCAATTTGGCATGGGGCAAGGAACATATCAAGCATTAGTGCTGTATTTTAATGCCATTCTCATTCACCATGCTGGAACCTGTATGCAGCTGTTATTGCTTTGTTTTAAATGCATGGGTTTATTCTTGTTAAGAGCATCACTCAGTTTTTTGTACTGACCTGTCATGTTGTATCTGACACCCAGCAACTTCTTAATCATGTCTTTATTTTTCACAGATTCTCATTCAAAGCATGACGTCCTTTTCACTAAATAAGCTGCATGTCTTATGTTTACCATTGCTCTAAAACTAATTCTGTCTTTATTTTTCTTTTCTTCTCCCTTTTCCCTCCCATTTTATTTTTGTCACACACTGTTTGTTCCCTGTCTGGTTTTTAACATTACATAATCTTAAGGAGTGCAATAAGAATAAGACCACTGAAGCCACTTTTTTGGAACATCCTGACTTTTCACAGCAGATACATCACAGTAAAAAGCTTTTCAGTATTCCAGAAGTAGCTGAAGAGGATGGTGAATACTCTGAACTGCTGTACAAGCAGGGTTTAGGTATGCCCTATAAAAAGCACCCCACAATAGCTAGAGACTCTAGACCACCTAGGCCCTACAATCAAGACCAGCAGCACAACTACTGGCACCCAGCCAAGCACAGAATTTCAGGCATGGAAGATTTTGCTGCAGACGACAAAGGATGTAAATATAGCCGATCCTTATCAAGAAGCCCAGACAGTGGACTAGACTGTGGAAGTGAAGAAGAAGAATCTCGTTTTAATTTCAGATATACTTGTGATTCAGTTTCTGCCAACGTTGCATCTAGCTGTTGTGCAGAGACTGCTAACTGTTCCTGCAGGAAAAGCATGAGGCCATTGCTTGCTCGCAGGAAAACTTTAACCAGACAAACCAGCATCGAAGAAGATTTTGGTGACCTGGGTCCTTCATTTGTAGAGCCCAGGAGTGAACAGGTCAAGCCCAGTTACGAGAAAAAGTATGAGACTCAGAAATGTAATAGAACAGATAATTTGTCTAATGAAGATGTTCAGGGAGGCTGGAAGACCGACTTTAAAATGGCTGACTCTAGGGCAGCTGGTCTACTTGCAAAGCCACCCCACAGAGATGCAGAAGACTCTCTGGTGTGTGAAATAAATCTTCCTTCTAACATCTGCTTGCCAAATCAGTCTGTTTTCTTTCTTTTGTTCTTCTTCTTTTTCTTTTTCTTTTTTTTGGAATTAATTTTTAGAGTCCATCCTTTGGACCTATCTGCTACATTTTTCCCTTTTTTTTTCTCCTCCACATTCATTTTTGTTTATTATTCTGCATTTTCCTTTACAGTCCTCTTTTGTGTCATGCTGAAATCAGTTTAATTTGCTTTACAATGATTTTCCCACAGAACAAATTACGATAATGGCTGCTTTTATTAAAGGACAACTGAATCTAAATTTTAATTAAGGGTTAGCTGAACTATAATTTTTCCAAAAATATTGTTTTTCTTTATTTTGTCCATCTAAATGTTGCTTTAAAAAAAAGCTGCATTTTAACTGGAAAAATATTTCATCAGTTTTTTTTTGTTTTTTTTTTTTTTTAATGTCAAGGAATTCATTTCATCATGTTGTTTTTATTCACCTCATTCCCAGAATTTTCAGGATATGCTCTTTATCATGAAACATCTCTGGACAAAAATCAAGATTCTCCCCCAGTGTGACAGTGACCCAGATTTATGGAGTCACGGGTTTCATCATATTTCCATTTGCTACCTTATCTTTGCACTGTCACTACTTTGCCTTCCTTTTTAGACCATCTCTTCTTGCCTTTGAAGTTGCAGACTGCATCTCTGTGTGAGAATGCAGGCAAACAGCTTCTTCCGGAGGGAGAGGCCAGGGCCATCCCAGATCTTTCAAGGATGCCTCTGCGTGATCTTGCCTATTTGCATTTCTGTCCATTAATCTGTAGCAGAGTCTCCACGCTTTGATAGGTGCATCCGTAGGCTTCCCTGCTCCCTAAAGACAAGAGCAAGTTCTTTATCCTCTCAGTCTGCAACAGCCCAGAGTGGAAACCTCAAATCTGATGCGTTTCATGTAAGAGAGAAATCAGCTGCCTGCTCTTCTAGCCTAGCAGTTTATGCTGAAACGATCCTTAAAAATTTCTCCCATTAAAATTAGTGCCCAAGCTGTATTAGTCTCAATGACTGCATGATAAACTCTGGAGAGCATTAAAGTAGTACCATTTAGTTATTAAAATAGCACCATTTTCTGCCAGGGTAGTGAACAGAAAGAGACAGCTGTGATGTGAGACAAAGTGTGTCTACATTCCCTTCGACACGTTTCAATGACCTTTAAAAACCTTTAACAACCGAAGGCCATTCTAGAAAAGCAGTGCGCTTAAAGACAGAAGGACGTACACTTGTTCGCATGCTGCAAACTGGACAAAGCTGTACAGCCGAATACAAAAAAGGCTTGCCTTTTCAGTGCAGTCCAATCTCCACAGCTCTCATGACTGCTTGCACTACTCTTCAGGAGATTATAACGTCATCTTAGCAGCAACAACAAAGGCAAAAAAATATTTCAAAAATTATTCTTTTATTTTCTTTTTGTTCTGATGTGTGACTGCTGGTTACAAAACTCTGCCATAAATCAGGGAACCATTTTTTCTTTTGCAGGTTTGCCAGGCAACAGTATTTTCTTTTCAGCTAACCTTTCAGTTAAAAACTAAGTTTAGTTGCCTTTAGAGCTTATGCTTCCAAATGTGATTGACCTGATTAATGTCCAACCATATAACCATAATGTTACCATGCATGTAACTTACAAACCTGTTTTTTCTGTTGTTGTTTTTTAGCTTTTAGGTAATCCATCATCTGCAGGACGGCCTGAAAGGGCGGAGCATGCAGGGCGAAGGTCCTCTCATGGCAGTGCAGTGCCACAAAGGTCTCGACCAATGTTGGTCCCTTCCATTGGTTAGTTGGACAGATTGGTGCATTTCTGTTCTTTGCAGCCTCAGACTTGGGAAGGCGGTCCTTAAAAAAGAAACACCAGAGTCTTGAACCGTGATTGCTCTTAGTTTAAATGGGATGAAACGGAACTAAAACCATCTCCATCTAAATATGAGCGTACTGGGGTCTCACAGGGGGCTGAATCAGTAGTCATTGACATCACTGGAAGTCTTTTCGTTGAATTTAGTGGGCATTGGAGCTGTTCTAAGCTTGGTTAAGCTTAGATACTGTTAGATCTTAGCTAAGAGGAAATTTGCAGGCAGGCTCCTATATGATCAGTAAAATAAATGTACCCATTCAGCCATCCATTCAGCCATCCATCTTTCCATTCATCAGCCATCATTTTGCATTCACTTTCCATTTTCTTGACTACTTTTTGGAATTTAGCAGGAAAAATGAAAGCTGTTAAATGTAACAAGTTAGTAGAACTTGCATATATTTACTAGATTTGATATTTCTTACAGAATCATCCCTATCCTGGTTTTCTTATGATTTAAACTGTATGCTGGTGTATACCAGAAAATCCAAAAAGTAGTGCAGAAAAGATAATGGAATCAAGACACTATGGACAAATACATATCTGTTAAAACTTGCACTCTGTACCTACAAATAAGAAACATTCACACTGACAATCAGGAAACACATTCAAAACAAATGCAGAAAGAGTTCTGTGAGCTATTAGCAGAACTTTACTCTGTGAAGATGTAAAGTGGGTCCGGTTCCCGTCCCTAACCTGGACTTTTATTTGTGAATACTCTAGGCATCATCAGGAGAAGGAAGCAGTGTCAGGCAATTCTCACCTAACATTTATGTGAATAAGAGACGTCACAAATGCGGATTATCAGAAGGAAAGAGAGTGATCATTAAGGAACGCTTTTATTTTTAAATATTAAATATTTTTCCCTTTTCATAGACTCACACTAAAATGCCTGTACTGTAAATTAAAAGCAAACCCCCCCCAGTGGGCACAATTATGTTGGTATCTACTAGATAGTAGTTATTATTATTGAAACCATAGATCAAACACCACACACAGCTGTAACGCATGAAACTTTCTCAGTGTCTTCGACGTGGCATAACTGGTCAGAGACTGATTCTCGTCCCACATCCTGGTGTACACCAGGATAATCTTCACAGATGTCAATGGAATTACACTGGTATGAAAATGGTATGGGGGAGTCAGCTCCAGGGAGGCTCTTGTGCTTCTGTTGACAGGTTATTGTTAGCTGAACCAAATAGCTTTTGGATGATGGTGTGAAGACTGTTAGATTTTTGTGTCTTTTTTATTTTTCTCTGAAAGCAGCCTTTTTTTCTCAGGAGTAAAGATTTCTGGTTTATATTTGGACTACTTAGATCAAGTTTTGTATCTCAGTTCTTTCTTTTATATTATCTACTAAAACATTTTTTTATGAATAGTGTGAGAGTAGGCAGGTTTGTTTGAATTAATCCTTTGGGTTTCATTTTAATTTTCATTTTAATTCAAAAAATATTGTCTAATGCTGGTAACAAGCAAACTACTGAGCATTATGTACAGCATCTAACAAAAAAATGATTTGCTGTGAAGCTGTTGAAAGGCTTTACGTGTTTTTGAGTTCGAGTCCTAATTTCTGACTAAAAGCCTAGTGTTTAAAATTGCTGAAAGATATGTACGCAATATTTCTCACTTTCAGCATCATACTGTAATAAATCACTTTGAGAATAAGTGAAGCAAATATGAACACTTGATAAAACTCTGCACAAAATTTGCTTCCTGTAAGCCTGCTGGGAAAAAATCTACGAGATATGAAATGTATCAGGAGTTCAGATAAATAAAATGTGGTAAAAGTGGGGCATCCAAAACCATACAGTAGAGCATTGTATAAACTTGAACCCACTGTTCAGAACTCCCACTGACAGAGGAAGTTTCCCATGAATAAAGGCTGCAAGTACGGTTTTTGAAGAAGGAAGTTATTATAGTTGTGTCATTATAGTATGTAGATCCACAATGTGAAAAGCAGAGAAAAGTAAAAGGAAAGAAGAAAGTAAATATGGTTGAGGCAAAGTTTAGACTGCTTAAATACATGACACTGTGTCGGCCTCAGCATATAGCTCAAAAATGTGGATTCCAAATTTCTTGGCAGCAGCTTATTCCTTCACACGTATGCCTGGAGTTTTTACTGAGTTATTCAGCTAAAGGGTCGCTTTAGAGATGGAAAGTTCTTAAGGCAGCTCTTGAAGGTTAAATTAGTGGGAAAGACCTTCAAAATTGTAATGTTTTTAGGATTTCAATGATAAAACCTTTCTCCAAAATGTTTCAGAATTTAAATTCTTTGAGGTATTTTCTCCATTAAGCTATAAATACTTTGGATTAGTATCGTATTGCAGGTAGGATTTAAGTAAATTAATTAATTTTTGTTTTTAGGTTGATACTTTAGAAGGTGAAACACAGTTTACAGTGCTCTTGACCTTGCAGATCTGGCAGGTAGGATTGTTTAAACCTCATAATAAAAGATGATTCCTATCCAAAGATCTAACAAACAATATTTACACTGTATGAATTTTAAAAAGCGCAAAATTCAGATGCTTTAAAAGAAGGAGATAGATACCCATTTCTGTGATTCCCCTGCTGAAGAAGGAGTTCTAGAGGCTGAGACATCTGGCAAAGCTTATGCAGTGTTTAGCCTTCCTACTATATGCAAGTCAGAACAAAAGGTAGGCAAAGCCTGCCCGCAGGAGCCTCCGCAAAGGCAATTATACAATATGTTTTAATAGATCATTCCCTTTTTCTCCATAGAAATTACAATGGACAGTAACAGTGAAGGCGGTCGGTCTCGGTCAGGTAGTGAGGGAAATATTTCACCTGTAAAAGAAGAAGCTTATTATCGCAGCATTGGTGGACACAAGAAATGGCCTCAGCAGCGTACCATGGCCTCTGAATATAGATACGGTATGCCGAACATTATTCATCCTTTATGACAGACACATTTTAGAGCTGCGTGTTAACTAGTGCGGTTTCTGTATGACAACATTGCATGCAATGCAGAATGCCAGGGGAACTAGCTCTTAAGTCCTGTCTGCTCTCAGGTAAGTTTCTCCAGCTCAGCTGTAAGGGACAAACAGCCCTTAGTCCTCTGTCCTGAAACTGCTGTGCGGCCACCTTTCCATACTCGACTGAGTCCAAGCACACTGCATTGCATGAACCTCTGTGATGCTATGCTGCTACTAATGCCAGTCAGTATTTACTGTACACACCTGAACAACCATTCATCAGAATGACCACATTTCCACTCGATTCATACAGACTGGACAGGGACGAACAGTAGCTGGTATATCACAACCCGACGTCCTATAATAGGAAGCAGTTATCAAACGTTATTCTGATTTACGGCTTGGTCTAAAGGAAGATTTGGGGACTTTTCAATGACCCCACAGGACTTTGGCTGTTCTGCTTGGTGAAGACAAAAATTATTCTTATTTTTAGGAGTAATTACATCATAATGACAAACTTGTATTACATGAGTAAGGCAATTATACCCACTACTGATAGTATTTGTTGCTTCATCAACATAGAAATCATTACATGATCAACAACTCAGTTTTCATAGTTCATAACACAGTAAATTGCAGTGTCTAACACTTAACCCATAAAACTGCCCAGGCCATATATAGAGCTAAGAAACACATTAAGGTTTTGTTGATACCTGAAATGAAACAAAAGGGGCCCTGAAAGTTTAGGTAAATCGTAAGTTAATGTTGAGTTTCAAAGCAAACATATCGAACAGACCATCAGCTTGTGTATGTTGGTGTTTATCTAGCGAATTCAATGCAACTGTTGTTGCAACTTTGCATCAGTTGGGAATCTGGCTGGCTGCATCCAAAGACTAAGATTCTACATACACGATTATATATGTGTGTATATATGTATGATATACGTATATACCTCTTGAAAGACCACGATAAGTGGCTAATGAGCTAATCAAGAGATTGTTTACTTTCTGGTTCACTGAAGCAAAAATGACGATTCTGACTCAGATCGTTACAGGCCAGTGCGTTTAACAGAGATAGATTTGGCTATAATTCATCTTTGCACCTAACCCCCATTAACTGCAGTTGGAGTTAGATGCAAAAATCGTTATTTTTAATTGAAAAAAACAAAACAAAACACCCCTTAACCCACCTGTTTCACATTGCCTGGTGGGCCCGAGTATGAACCCCAGAATGACTGCACCCTGACTGCGGGAGGAGAACAGAACAGAGAAGAATCCCATCCTTTGTGTCCCATTGCTTTCTGTCCCACATGTGCCCTTCTCCCACACTTCCTTTCTGTGCTTTGTGCCTGCCTAAAGCTTCTTGGCTGGAATTTTTCCCTGCCCTTTTGCTGTTCCGCATTTTTCCCTATTCACATTCTTTCTTGCGCTCTGGACCCAAGAGTTAGTAGCTGTTCCCTTAAAGCTGTGACCCTTTGAAATTTTTCTTCCAGTAGTTGAAAAATACCAAATGTTGAATAAAATGCATCTGATGTTGAAGCAAAAAGAGGAATTTTATCTAAAATGCTCCATATTGAATGTTCAAACTGTTACCAAAAATGGGAGTTGTTAGATTGTAAGAGATGATCATAGTAAAAATTGTATTAATATGAAAGTTGTTTAGAAAAAATTTGATGTAATTGAACTACACTTTCATCATAATTCATAACATCGCTTTTCCAATTTATTCGTTGTGAAGGATCTTGTAAACTGGATGATAAGTGTTGATTCAGCAAAGATCAAAAGTACTTGGCTCCCACTGAAGTTAGCGGGATAAGCCAAGCTTTTCAGAAGTGGCTTGTGATTTTGAGGGCTTTATTTTTTGAGACTTCAACTTCGTATGTCTCAAAAGAGCCTATTTTTTGAGAAAGCGCTGCCCCATGCTCTTTCAAAACAAAAATAAAATCCTTTGAAACTTGTCAATCAAAACACTCATAGTTAGCCATTTTGGCCTAATTTTCTAATTCAGTTTTACTGAAGCCCATCCTTAAGTATGTTGTTGAATCATGGACTAAACACATTCTCCAGATCATATGAAAAGCCTAAAAGATGTATGAGAGAAAATGTCAGTTCTCATTTTTTATGTCCTAATTGGTTCAATACCCTGCAGTGGACAGAGTTCAGTGCAGTGTTAAGTGTTGTGATATTCATGGATGAGCTTTCCTAATGATCTTATGGTTAAATGCAGTCATAGCTAACCATTCCCCCTGGATTTTAACACATCTCGTTAGTCTTTGGGTTGGTTTGGGGCACTGCTGGCTATGTTAACTATTGACTGTGTTTAAACAAAGTCATAGGCAGTGTAGTTCCAACCCTGGCATAGCTAACACTACTGAACCACGTTTCTTCTTGCCTGTCTGGAGAGAAGAGCTTATAACCATGTTTTAAACCTTGTACCTAAAACATGGTGTGTCAACACAGCTGGGATGTGCTTTCTTGTGTCCATGAAGAGCAGAAGCAGCTGTGCTGGAAAACAGGTGGATCCAAAGCATGGTTATTTTTGCAGTAATGATAAAGCCTATCAATCAGACTCATCATTATGCACTCTTAACATGCTTCATTACTTTATGGCAAACTCTAGGAAACCTAACAAAAATCGCTTTCTTACCTGAGCTGTATTCACGTGTGTAAATGTCAGTGTGGTGTAGGAGATCAGCACCACACTGAGTGCATGCACATTGTATATGCTTTTTTAAAAAATAACAACTCGCTGATTAAAAAAACCCACCAAACTTAATAGAATATGCATTAAGTTACTGGGTTTTTTTGCTGAAATGCCAAACATTTTTCAAATATTAACTGGAGCAGTTGAAAGATGAGGCCAGCTTGTATTACTGAATTGTTCTTTTCTGAATTTACTTTCATAGATGGCTATGGTGGTCATGACCATCTTTCTCCCGATATTTATGAAGAATCAGAAACAGATCCTGGCACAGAGGATATATCTACTCGAATATTTGTTGCACTCTTTGACTACGATCCGCTGACGATGTCCCCAAATCCTGATGCTGCAGAAGAAGAGCTGCCATTTAAAGAAGGACAGATCATTAAGGTGGGATCTACAAACAAAGGACTCCATTTTACAAACAGGGTCTCCTTTGTTCCCTGTGCAGAAAGCAACTTGTGTGACTAGAGTCCAAGGGTTTTTTTTCCTCCAGAGGGTCAGGCTGTAAATCTCACTGGATCTGGAACCTAGTATCTAGTGCTAAAGGCTTAAAAATAATTAGGGCAAAAATGGGCAAAAATCTTAAAGTTGCCATAAAGATACTTATGGCCAGACTGAATTAGAGAGTTAGGTGCTAAGACCAAAATTGTGACTCTGAAGCCCTCTACGTCCATTGTCACAAACCCTGCAGTCCTCTTAACTGCAAAGCTACCACAGATGTGCTTAGTGCTGGTCCTTCATACGTACCAGGGGTGCTGTATTTTTTTGAATGCTAAACACTCCTAGCTAGTATACACTTAAGCTTAATAAAAGTCCAGAAGGAAAATATTTCTCTTCCAGTGTCATCCTCATCTGAAACTGGGAAAACCACTCCCTTTTCTGACTGGTTGGTGTAAAATACACAAGCTGCCTTTAAAAAGGGTCTAGAAGACAAGTCAGCCCTGTTCCAGGTGCCAGGGACGGTGTTAGGCTCTGTCAATGTTTTTAGTCATGCCCTCAGTCCCGGCTTGCCTCATCTTATCATTGTGCAGCTGCAAGGCAAATTTGTTCAGTTTGCTGATCCAGTTTTAAAAAGCTTGCAGATTTTTCTGTTGAATCAGCAAACGTAAGCATCTCCTGCAGCCTTGTGTCTCGTTAGTCTGCTGCAAAATGGGCAGAAATGAGAGAGGCAGAAGGAGCAGCTGCTGGTAGTCCAAGGGCAACTGAGATTTCTGTGTGATCTGAAACAGAACCTGAAAAAATGTAGACTCATTTGTTACGCTACCCATTTCAATGATGAAATGTTAACTTAAGCTATTAAAATGCTGACTGACTTCCACTGTGTTGGATTGGATCCTAACACAAATGTCTATATTGTAAATCACAATTTTTTTAAATGTTAAATACTTTGTTAGATGTTTTGCCTCCACCCTTACATGATAGAAGATCTATGCCAAAAATATGGAACTTCTTCTTTGCAAGGCTATTCATTTCACTCAGATATTTTAATTATGTCTACACAAATATGTACATGTTTGGCACTGAAAAGTCTAGAGAGATGTCACATCAGATATATATTCTCAGTGATGTTTATTTTATATTTGGGACCATGGTGATTACTATGTGATCTGCTGCTTTTAATTTCTCATCAAATTGTTGTGAAGATTAATTAGTTCGCATTTGCAAAATACTTTTCATACGTTACCTGAGCAGCGGGATGGTGGAGGGTCGGTTCCACCAGGAGCTGGATGAAGCCTGTCCCGTACGTGTGTTAGGGTCACATATGCTGTACCACGGCAGCAGTGGTGCCAGGTAAGTCGTGGATATATAGCGATGAAAACTGAAAAATATTCCTGCTCTCGAAAGTTGAGGCTATTCAATGGTTATTTTTTATGAACTGATTTGAACTGAAGGGATTAGTTAGAGGGGTTAGTTTGTTTTTAACGAAAAGAAAAAACAATTGATTAAACCTAAACAAGGAACAATCTAAATTCAGTCATCAGTTTTGCCTTAAGACTGTTAAGTACAGTCCTGGATCTAGGCCTCTGTATCATTAGTAGCCTTTATGAATTGACTGCATTTTTAGAATTTAAGAGAAATTTGGGATTTACCTGTTCTCATTGGTGAAAATTGATGCTATTTTTATACCTTAATTCATGTTTTCTGGAAAGACAATAGCAGAGCTTAAGTAAGTACATATTCAAGTATATGAAGTATTAGATAGGCAGTTTTGATCACACACAGGTTGTTCTATTCAAAGTAACAACACTTGGCACAGTTTTGCAAATGCTTCATTTTGAATATAGTTCATATGGTGCCAAAAATGGTGCCATGTGAATAATTCCATAAGCATGAGTGTAAACCATTAAATATACTTTTGGCTCTGCACAGGGAGAAACTGACAACTTTTAATAGTGTCTCTCACCCTTTGTGCATTTCACTGCTAACAAAAAAGTCCAAATTCTGCTTATGTATTTGAAGTCATGATTCAAATTAACATAACAATTCCAGTTTTGTAATAAAGTCAGAGTAGTCCAAAACTAATATAATTCCGCATCCAAGCTGTAGTCATCTGTCTATACTTTAGTAACCATTTAGCCTGTATTAAAATTCCTAAATTCTAAAACCTTTATTGACCAACATTACCATTCTTTGAATAACAGGTTTATGGGGACAAAGACGCTGATGGATTCTATCGTGGAGAAACCTGTACAAGAATTGGCCTTATCCCATGTAATATGGTCTCTGAGATTCAAGCAGATGATGAAGAGATGATGGAGCAGCTTCTAAAACAAGGCTTTCTTCCTCTGAACACACCAGTTGAGAAAATTGGTAAGCAAAAATATATACACTTCTCTTCTCCTAACTTTTGGGTGCTATTAACTTGGCTGGATCTGCTTTGCCTTTTGTTTTTATTATATGCAGATGCATCTAAATTTTACAGCAATTTACTACACCATGGGATACATTCTGTGTCAGTATCTGGATGACTATATTCAACTAATATTTAATCTTGGTCACATCTTTTGCTGCAAATGAGGACTTGTATATTCACCACTCCACTCCTTACTTTCTTTTCTTATTTAAAAAAACAACGGGTTTTGTCACCTGAAAGATTTCTAGACACAGAACATGATCCCTGTGCTTTGGAGTGTGCTGTGCTGAGGTGCTTTGTGATACGCTCACTGCTGCAAAGCCTAAAAAGAATCACTTATTTGTTGTTATTTTTATTCTTCCACATTTTCCTACTTTACCAATAATTTAAAGGGATGGTGGCAAAGGGTTATGTGTAATCTCATTTGGGATAGCACTACATATTATGAGATTCTATGACTATTGCAGTAACAAACCCTTTAAAAAGCAGAGTTTGGCCAAACAATTCTGTGTTATGAACCACTTGTGTTACATCATTGGTTCGATGTTGTACACAGATACACAATGCAAGAATCTGAACTTAGATTTCTTTCTACAAATAAATTTCATACAACTATCTCAATATGTTTTAAAATTTTCAACATGATTCAGAAAGTAAAAAGGGCTGGAATTGGTTCGGTCCTGTTTAAAAGTGAACTGTAAAAGTGGTTGCTAAAAAAAACAAAGAAATCTACCACAATTGTTTTCTTAGGTTGACTAAAACCTTATCATTTCCAAAATCATATTAGTAAATGTGAGACAAATTATTTTTAGTTGTTTTTTTGAAGATATTGAGATATTTTTAAATTCTCCATTGTCAGTGAAATGGAAGGATGATTTAAGTTCTTAAGTTCTTAATTGAGTTCTTAGTTCCAATCTGTGTATTTATTTACTCGTGCCACATAAATACAACGAATACTCCCACCCACACGCACTTGTGAACCCCACTGCCCACCTGCTCCTGTAGGTCCAGCACGTACACCTACGCCTACGTTTACAGGACAAAAGCTTGGGATGGGCAGAGAGCGGGAGCTACAGATGTGCCTGAATAGGTTGGCTGCCGACAGCATTATTCTGCACAAGTCTACATCACTTGAGGGCTACCAGAATGAGCTCCCCTAACCTGCGTTAGGTCCAGATGGAAACACAACCGGGGGCCTGATGGGATTAGGAAGTGGCTGAATATATTTCTGCTTCTAGCAACGAGGTCACATGTGGGTACAGAAAACATCTTCCTGAACAGCTACAATTGAAACTTACTGCTTCAAGTCCTGCTCAGCGCAATCAGTTCTTAGGTCAGCAAGTTGTTGATACAGAACACTTGGGAAAATGAGACTACTGATCTACATAGCTCCCCGTAATTTGAATATTTTGACTGTCTAATGGTCATATTTTGTGAATATAATTGGATTTTTTTGTTGTGCCCAACTGGCAGTGTCTCCTGAAATAGCTGAGAAATCAGAAAGTCTTCATCTTGGAAAGGGGAGAGGCAATTTGTGACAGAAATGTTGCCTTGCCTTACATTTTTAAGCAATTCTTTTTATTCTGGGATGTTTCTGAGCAAGCTGTTAGCAACCTACCCCCAGCAGTTCACCTTTAAATATTTTAGCACTTAAAAAGCATCATGTATTTTCTCTTTAATATGGATTTAAATTGTTAGCCATTTAAAAAAACAAAATACAACAAATGCTCTTACTAATGGATTTGGAAAGAATAGTTAGTTTGGCTTAATTTTGAACTAAATACAAATTCTGGACAGCAGAGATCCACGTGCTCAGACCCTCGTTGTCACAGAGGCTGCCCACGTGGATTTTTAGCAGAAACAGGCTCTAATTGCCAGTCTGTCTCGTGTTGGTACTCATATTTTTAATGTCCTATCAGACACTTTACATGCTGTGTTCATATGACTACATTTTTCTTAATCCTTTGCCCACATTAAATCCTTAAAAACAGAACTTTGAACAGCTTCATATCTCTTCTTCTTTTATTTGTATGCATTCCTTTCCTGAAGTCAACTGTGACCGTTTCAAAGAGAGCACACGCTCTGTACACCGCAGATCCAGAAAGTCTAAAAGAGGTCTGTGCTAAGAACCAATAATTTGATTCAAGCTGTAAATTAGCGGAAATGATTTGAGCTGTCTAGAGTTATTTTTGCCTTTGAACTTTTGGAAACCAGAAGTTGGAAAATACCGTCACATAGCAATTAGGTATAGGATCCTTTTTGGATTATTTTGTTGGTCATAGAGGGGCCCTGGACCCTGAGCAGTGGGCAAGGGCTTGCCCCAGAGCAGTACTTCAAATTGGAAAGTGAGACAATCACTTAGGTGTGGGTTGATCCAGGCTGTGGGGAATCAGGGGATCGGGTCCCGCCTCCGTTACAGCCCGTGCCTTCATGTTGGCTCTCTCCTTGTGCTCTGTGTAAATCCCTCGCATTGGTAGCCGGGAGAATCACTCCAAGCCACTCACTGCAGAAGTAAGTGATCTCCTGACTGAATGCTTCAGTGGCAGCCGGTGGGTGCTGGGCCAGCTGTGAGTGCATGCTCCACTCAGCACTCGCTTTAACGTCCCCCCTCCGGCCGAACAGCCACAGGGTGCCTCCGCACCCCGGGTTCCTCTGTCACACTGCCTAACGCTCAGCAGACCTGCCCTCAATGCCTGTCTGTAAGTAGCACTAACCAGCATGTTTCTCTTGCCGCAGCAAAATCATCCGCAAGAATCATGCTAATACCGTTCAAATTTGAAATGAAGCCCATTTGGGACTTCTCTGTAAATGTTAAATATCAATCAATAAACATTTCATGTGTTTTTTGGAAACTAAAAATTTTACTCCTTTCCTTCTGTTCCCCACAAAGGAAATTTGTAAAATTAAGCAGTACTTCAGAATCCGGTTTTTGTAGTCAAGAGTCTTGAAAATATTGCAAACCACTTGCATAACAGGTAGCCTCTTTTGTCTTGGGCCAGCCGAGAGTCCCTTTCTCCTTCCAGTCTCCCAGCAGAAAGTTGAAGAATAATCCCAGGCTCAAAGTTCCTTGTGTTTAGGAAGGGGGGGGGGAGGGAACAGACAGTAAATATGGAAGCTTGAATAAAATGAAACAAATGTGAATTTTGAATGTTTGGCTTTTTGTATACCCTGGTAACCTCTGACTCTTACAACCAAGAATGGCTGAAAATTTCAGAACGTTAGTTTTGCAGATAAATACTATTCAGAGGGTTCAGTGGTTTAGAATAAAGAGGGCAAGCCACCTGTTAAACAGTTATTTATGAACCATACATGCTGTTTTGAAACCTTTATCTGCGCGAATAGGTTTGGTAATCTGTGACCTTTTATCACTATGCTAGAGAAGTATCAACATTGTTAGTGCACTGTTGTGAAAATGACGTGAGGAAAAATTGCACATTGTTTTTCTTTTCAAAATAACTTTGATAGCTTTCCTTCCCTTCCTCTCCCTGTGATCGGAACAGAGAGAAACAGACGGAGCGGCAGGCAGCATTCAGTCTCTACAAGGAGGATGGTGGCGCTGTATGATTACGATCCAAGAGAAAGCTCTCCTAACGTTGATGTAGAGGTATTGGCATAAGTCTTTACTGTGGGTACCATCTGTGGAGCCAGAACATCGCTGGTATTGTTGAGCACTAGTAGACATTTACAGGGATGTGCAAAATTAAAAATACTAGTTCAGAATTACAAACATTGGTCAAGTGTTTTCAGGCAGATGTCTATGACAAGCTCATGGCTTCTGTACAAGTAGATTTATGGTGCTTGCTCAAATAAAATCAAGGAATATCCTTTGTAGGATTGATTTATGGCACAATACATGATATAGTCAGTTATGGATACATGGTTGTGCAATATATGTGTATGTATTTGTGTATAACAGAAGTCTCTATAAAAAAAAACCATGGAGTTATAAAAAGTAGGGAATGATTATTTTTCCAGTTGTTTTCAAATTTCCTCTGTATGTTTCCACATAAGAACATGATTATTTTTGAGGAGCATCCCAGCTCATGCCGACAAGCCGGCAGCGACACGTGCTTTCAAAGCTCTGTAACCTACAATGCCTCCAAAAATCAACCCTCCCTCCCAACCCAAACCAGAACAATATAGCACAGGAGAACAACATTCATAATATATCGTATTTCTTTCTCTGAATTGATGCAGCTGCGCTTTCATGAATGTACATCTTGTCTGTGAATTTTTTTTTTTGTTACAACAATGTAAGGATATTGTGAACAACTGAGCATTAGCTAGATCTTCAGTTAAAAACCAGCTGACTGTTAGCTAGAGCTTCATTATGGGTTCATCTTCCATTTACCTACATGCAGACCCCCATCTATCCGTATTTGTCATCAGTGACAAGGGGATCACTTTTTACATTGTCTTTGATGTCACAAGGATTTGGTGCAATCAAGAGTTGGTGCAATTTTCAGTTATATTTGCCTTGTGGTAAGAATGTCAGGGTACACTCAAAGCTCTAAAAAAAATACTGCATACCTAGGAGCTTCCTCAGTTATGCTTTAAAATGTTTGTCTTAATTGGTGAATTGTAGAACAATTTGGAATTTTTTTAAAGTGATTTTTTAAACGTGTGGGACTCGGTGCTTTAAAACTCAGCCAGAGTTGTCTTACATTTCTCAATGAACCAAATCTGGTTCTAAATTATGATGTTTCAAAGTAGTTTGGGCAACAAATCAAATAAATTATACATTGCAAAAATTTTATTTGTTATCTCTCTTTCCCATAGCCCCAGGAAATTAAAAATAAGTTTAAAAAAACTTATTAAATTACATTTAAACCACAGGCAAGTAAAAAGAGCCCAGTACTCTGTTTGCAGATCAGAGACTGGAGGTGCCCATTACAAAGCCTTTATTGACCAGAATCCAGTAAAGCTCCACAAGTTTAGCTTGGGAACTTTGTGTTTCAGGAAAGGCAGGCTCAGCTGGTCCCTTAGTCCTAGCGCTCAGCTCCCCACAGATCGGGGACCTGAACCGTGTGCCTCCCCTCGGGCTTGTTCCCTCCTCACAGGATTGACTAAAAGGGACCTTTAAAGGCAGGTGCTTCAAAGCTTGTTCGGGTTGTTGAAGGCTTCACGCAGTTGAGTTCTGAGGCTCTCCATGGTCTGGGCTGTTTGTCAGCTCCTTTGTCACAGGGAGTCCCTGTGGGTGTCGAGAACTTAGTGGGAGAGGTGTCAGATTTAGCAAGCTAAAAAAAAAAAAAAAAGTAAATTTAAAGAGAAAAAAAACGGTTTTGCTCTCACAGTTCAGTTCGGTTTCACCGTGTCTTAACGTAAAGGAGAGGGGAAAATATTTAATGGATTTAGTATGAATAAAGAAAATGCTAACCTTTGCCTAACAAAACATGCACCGGCACCTCTTCCTTTTTCTGCAGGCCGAGCTGACGTTCTGCACCGGGGACATTATCACTGTCTTTGGTGAAATTGACGAAGATGGCTTTTATTACGTGAGTTGGCTTCTGTTTGGTCACGTCAAACTGCTACAAACTGCTAGAGCAATCTTCACTAGCACGAATTACCAAATGACAGCCTGGGGGGAGCTCAGGTCACAATTCCAGGCTCGTCGTGTTGTGGGAATAGCCCAGATCCTGATTTAACAAAACCATCGACCCAGCTGGCACATCTGGAAGCACTGGCAAAAATGTCACCCCTCCCGTTCTGTCCCTGGGGGACGGAGGTCACGACCCGCCCCATTAGCGGCAGGCCGGGCTCCCAGCTCCCGCAGGGCTGTAGCAGAACCCCGGCAGCTCCCCCCGCTGGAGGGGATCCTGCGGCACCGCAGAAGGTTCCCTCTCGCCCCTTCAGCACGTTTTTCGAGGGAGTGTTGTTCAGGCCCCTCGGAGCTGCCACTGACATTTTATAAGTAGTATTTACCTCATGTAGTTTGCTGGAAAATGTGTATTTTGATCTATGCAAACACGTGAAGGACTTCTAACGGGTAAGGCATCTCATGTGGGAGAAAAGCAGAGAGAGACCCTGTCACTACGATAAAGGGTTATTTGATTAAAATAAATCACTAAGATAGTTCAGTATTCTTTTAAGCACTAGTTAACTGGTTGTACTACTGTCATTCTTTTAACGAGAGGAAGAGTTTGATGATGGGAGACCATATTCCAGCAGTGCTTGCCCAGCTGAACTGTCTTCAAGGTGATAGCAGCTGCCCGTCCGCAGGTTGAACTTGCCTTTTCCATTTCCACAGTGTCTTGGCCATAGAATGAGGCCCAGCTGCCTCTCTCAGATACATTTTAAAAGTGACCCCCCTGTTGAGTCCTAAGTGACCTTAGTGGACATTTCCTCTCCCTCACTGGCTTTGCAATAGTCAAAAGTATTTCCTTACTGTCTTGGGAACCGACAGTTGCTTTAATTAAAGCAGTCACTGCAATTTTCATCGTGTTGCAGGGTGAACTTAACGGACAAAAGGGGCTGGTTCCTTCCAACTTTCTTGAAGAAGTGCCTGATGATGTTGAAGTCTTTCTATCCGATGCACCCGCGCGATATGTTCATGATACGCCGATGCGTACAAAAGCAAAAAGGGTAAGCAACCGAATACGAAAATCTTAAATTTTTATTTTCCATTCCATTCTGTCTCATATATAATTTAAACATTAGTTTTAACATTTTAAATCCATTTGCTCGTTTAAAATTAACTTTCAAATATATAAAAATAAAACATAAAGAAAAATTACTTTACTTAGCCTTCCACTAGCTCATTACATTTGTAAACAAAGAAATGAAATCTACCATTTGATTGCAGTCCTTACAGTACCTTCAATTACAATTTGAGTTTAAACAGCTTTTCCCTGGTGAAAGTAGTTACTTCCTAATGCTTCTAAGCTACTCTTACTACGTGCAGTATCTAGAGGAAAGCAAAAGTTCTTGTGGAGGGAGAGGGAAGCCTGGTACAAGCATTCCTTTAAGGACAAGTCGTAAATGCAGCTGATTGACAGTGCTCATCTTTTAATCCTTATGACTTCCTGTTCCAACTGGCATTAGTTAATTGCCCAGAGACTTCTCTTTTATGAAAGACTAATCTTGTTTAGAGTATCTCATTTTTGGTTTTGTTTCATCACTGCAATACTTTTATATATTATATATTTTATATATATTTTTATTTCTTTGCTCATCTGCTTGGAAACAGAAGAAGAGTGTTCATTTCACACCTTAATAAGGCAATGTAGCCTTCACGTAAGTGAGCAACTGAAGATACCAATAGAGATTTCAATTAAAGCTACCTGGCTCTCTAATGCAAGTCTTGAAACTTAATTGTGGGGGAAAAAAAAAAAAAAGAAATATGTCTCCAAAATCCTTGGCCACAGAACAGGCTGCTTGCTTTTACTCTATCTAGCCAAGCCAATTTAGTTTTTTTAGGAGACAAATCCTTTAAAAAGGAATCTTCAGAAATACGTCAATTAGACCTCACTTTATGAAGGTCAATGTTTGGAACATATTTCTTCCTGAGCTAACTGTTTATGTTTACATAGAAAGGAGAGTTTGATGTCTAACTACCCTACAAACAAAAGCTGCATATTGCATTGTTAGCCAACCTGGGATGTAAAAATGCCAAGCTCCTCCATCAAGAGAAAAGCACAACACCCCCAACCCTTAAAGAACATACAAATGAAACGTAAGCTGATAACGTACGGTAGTTTACAAGGGTATAGTTGGTTTTGAAACTCATTACACTCAAATATAGCTACTTAAATTGTCTGCCTTAAAATGTGTTTTCCATAATCGATTATACCCAGTTTGCCTAAGACCAACTATTCAACAATTCTGAAAAAATCCCTTCATATGGTACCATTTACTCGGATTGTCCTAGAAAGTGCACATTTGAAATATTAGCAACTGTTTGGTTTACCAATGCAATAAACGTCTCAGTATGAAACATGCAGCTCACTGAATGAATGCATTAGACTAAATATATGGTATCTTCAGGTGTACGTTGGGGTGCTTTACCAAGTTGGTTTTGTTTTGGTTTTTTTTTTCCATTAGAACTAGACCTTGATTTAAAATAAAAGTAGCCTTGAAGCCCCTTGGCTTAACTCACTGTTGCAAAAGCCAGTAAATTGCTAATGTTTTAACTTGAACTACAAAACAACAGGGGTCCCTAAGGCATGGATTCTACTATGAAAATATCATCTTAATCGATAGTATCACATTCTGTCAGCCAGGCACTGTAGTTAGGATAGGCTGAGTATAAGTAGTTTTAGCATTTTCATTCAAGTGCTTTTGATGATTGAAAAAAAAAAAAAAATAGCTGTTTAAGATATTTAGGAATGCTGTCATCTAACTATCGTACAAGTATTCACCTTCATCAGCAACCTCATAGCTGCAGCACACACATCAAGCAGTCAGGGTCTTTAAGCTTTCTTTGATTGCGATTAAGGTTCATTTTAGCTTTTTCTTTTTCGTTTTTTTTTTTTTTTTTTAAGCCAGTGTGCCATCTTCTCAAATATGTACATAAAGTTTGCTAGCCAATTTTAAAGAAAAGGCATTTAAAGGTCATTAAAAAAAATAAGTGATCATGTAGACTTTTAAGTCATTTCTTCTGAAAACAGTTTGGCTTCTATAGATTGATAATCTGTAGTAATTATCACATTTATTTTTCTTAAATCTATAGCTAAAAGTATCCCTCTTCATTTTTGTACTATCAGAGTACTGAAATGCAAAACCAAACCCAGTTTTGTGGCTTTTGTGGCTAGAACTACGACAAGACAAATCCGACTCTTTAAAAAAAGTATAACCAAACCAGGGCTCTGTTGGAGTCCTTTCTATTATCTGTCCTTTTTCTCAAAATTTATATATTTTCTGTAAGCCCATACAGTATTTTAAGCCACAAAGAAGAAAGGAACCAGCCCTTTTGTTTAAGTGGGTAATGTGACAAGTGATGTTACCAACTTTCTTGATGATAATAGCTTTTAAGCTTTCAAACATTCAATAAATTATAACAATGTACCTAATAGGTTCCTCCTGAGAATACAGGTACATCCCGGAGAGCACCATCCCCCACAGTTCATCTCCATTCTGGGTCACCTACGTCACCTATGGGTTCTGGTAGTCCCGGGAGAGGCAGGGATTTGTCCTCGAAAAAGAAAAAGGGGCTGCTTTCCAAAGGCAAGAAACTGCTGAAAAAGCTTGGTGCAGTGAAATGAGTCATGTGCTCCTGGACAACTTGTAAAGCTTCCAGTCTGTGTATTTTTTTATTTTTTTTTTTAAACGTCAAAACTAGGGCTTTCATGACTATGAAGTACAACTTTACCAAACCTTTGCATTTTTAACTCTGACATCAATAGAATCATGTCAATTCCTTAATCAAAACAGCAAGAAAAAAGGAAATGGATTTGTTGTTGCAAATATTTTTTTCTTAAAAAAAAAAAAAAAGGGATTAAGACCAGAAGAACATGGTTTTATTTGAAGTCAGCTCACCACCTGCAACTCCATTGGATAAATCTCAGTCTTTAGTCTCCTTTAACCACAAGTCGGGGGAACTCGTGGTTACTCTATAGGAGTGTAGAAACTATTCACTGATTCCTGGTTCAGAGAGATCACCCCACTGTATCTAATCTTTATCACAAACAAAAATGGTCTTGAAACTCCTAGTTTAATCAGCCTTGATGTTTTGCCTTATTAATGCACAATGATTTGTACTGTCTAATAAATATACAGCGTATACTTTGTATGTACTGTGTATTCAACTGTCTTCATCTTCCCTAAAACATGGTAATTTAAGATCAAGTACTATGTTACTGACTCCATTCAACGTCTCATGTAACTCCTGGGAGTTTGAAAGTGCTGTGCAAAATGCTTTCTTTTTGTTTTTTTTTTGCCTTCCCCCCCCCCCCCCCCCCAAACCAAACCCTCGTATTTGTTTCTTTTGTCAACATTTTCACTAAACTGAAATCAGATATGGTGTAAGTTACTCAGAGGCTTGCCCAGTTTCTCCCATACAGCCTCCGGTTTTGGAGTTCCTGGTTCACTCTTCTAAATTACCACGGGGAAAAAAAACCCACCAGAACAAAAAACCTTTACTCCCCAACTTTTTTTTTTTTTTTAAGTTAAAAGGCATTTTCATATTGATGATGTCAGATTCAAGATAAAGTGCATGTCTAAAGTAAAAAGTGAAAAACTGTGTTACATACACTAAGCCGTAGCCAGTAAAGAGGCTGCAACAGCTGATAATCAAATATTAATTGCAATATTGGCATCTCAATGAAAACAATCTTACACATTGATGGCAGTCATTGGCTGTTACTATTTTGTAATTCTTGTCCATTTGTAAATTGTTTTTACTGTTTATACATACTTTTCAGACTGCCTTTTTTTTGTAATTTAAGGAAGGTTTATAAATGAATGATCAAAGCTTCCCCATTGTGTCTTCAGATAATAATGTAAATTACTGTAAGATACCGTGTGCTAGATTATAACATTTAATTAAAGAAAATAACTGGCCTAAATTTGTGGTAAAGTAACTGTGTGGGTGTGTGCATGTGTACAACTGTTGTGTATTATATTTTATATAAATAAATAATTTGATATTTTGTAGAGTGCAGTATGTTTCATGAATCTACTGTATCAGCTGCTCGATGACTGTGTCAGCCTTCCCTCCCTTTCTAAAGGATGAGACGAGTGGCCAGAGCCCGCCGGGGCAGCGGTTATCGGGCATGCAGTCACAGCCTGGGCACGTGCCCGACGCTGCACCTGCCAGGAACAGGCCCCAGCGACCATTTCCCACCTGTCGGCAGCTGCACAGCTCCTCTTTTCCTGACATCAAATAACAGAAACCAGATCCGAATGAATACCCGTGACAGGTATAAGCAAGCAATACGGTACAAGAAAGAAATACAAAATCCTAAGTAGTGAATAGGGAAAGCTACCACCGTATGACTTCAGAAAGACTAAAATACTTGCCAAAAAAACCCTCTTCCTCTCCGTTACAAATTTCACATGGAAGGAAGAGGTTGGTACAATTCTCTCAGCCTAGGAAAGAAAAAAACATGAACTAAATACAAGTTATAGAGCTCCCTCATTTTCCAGAGCTGTTGACAGCTGCTGAATTAAGGCTAACCTAAATGCAAGGCTCCAGGAGCTTTCCAGAGGTAAGGAATGGTTAGAAAGTGAGTCTAGCATGTGTCACCTCGTATGCCCAAAGCCCAGCCTTGAAGGATGTACGCAAATACATCTAACAGGATCAAACACGCAAGGATTACAGAAACAACTTTATTTAAATCTCACAAAGGAAAGGAACGAGGTTCACAACGTTAGTTTAAAAAAAAAAAAACAGCACCAATCCAAGCACTTCCATATGCACTAGTTTGACTCTACAAAAAGGCAAAATAAAAAATCTGAAGTCAGCTTCCATCAACGCAACTGCGGTTTGCTTTACAAATTAAGCTACTCCTGTTGAATAGTTACCAATTAGAGCCTTAGAGGTACAATACAAACCAAGGCCTAAGTATTTCCCATTACTTGGAACTGCACAACCAAAAAAACCCGTGACAAAACTATCTACTGTTTTGCACATCACTGCACTGAAATTTTTCTCATTTAACAAGCATGCAGTGAAACAATGTCAACCACGAGATTTAGTTCATTCTAGTTATGCATTTGCAGTTGTCTGTAACAGCAGCTAACTCACACTACGTAGTAAATGTGAAGTTACAAGACTCAGAAAAAGCACGTCAGCAGGACAGACCATCGTAAGTCACACAGCCCCCCAAACAGCATTCAAGCTTAGACAAAGCCATCGCTTTTTGTGGAGAGAATACTGTAGCCCTAGATAATAAAGATGTTCTTAAAGCTGTGATAAGATACAGAAATAATTTTGCCTCTGACACTCATTCCTGAAACTTTGGTAAGTTCCAGAACTTCCTCCCACTCCCCTCTGCTCCTGGGGACAGAGGCGAGCACAGGTTCCAGTTAATCTGCAAATCACTCACAAGGGCAAGTACTGAAACCCTTCCATAGGTTCTGCCGCACTATGCGGTCTTAAAACAAAGCCTTGATAACCAAGAACAGCTGACAGCCCCTTTTAAAGGTACAAAACAGTTCAGGAGACAAAATTGTACCCTCGTTTTAACAGCCAAGAAAAACAAGGAAGCAACAATTACATTTTGAAAACTAAAAAAAAGTGCTAACTGGAGAGATTCGGGTTTTGGTCTGTGTAACTGTATCTCTTGTATGCTAAAAATAATTCTGTGTAAGACTTCCCCAAAACATAAATAAAAAATAAGAACAACTGATAATCTTTTATGAAGAATCCCAGAAACACTTTAGAAAAGCAGTATTCAAAATAATATTATATAGTTTTTATAGCAAGCAGAGACCTATTCAAAATGCAGATCTTCAATGAAAATGAAGTTCCCCAACTACACATGCTCATTATCCACATGTCTCTTGAGAAAAAACACCACCACAACAACAACAAAAACCCACACAAAACCCCAACATTCTACATGCCCTAGAAAGGAACCACACTATTTTTTTAGCTGGTAACTCAACTTCAAAGATAGTAAAGCCTGTCTGAAAGCAACAGGTTTGGTTCTCTGTGAATACTCTGACCTACAAGGAAAGCCAGTTTATGAGCATACTGGCAAGGAGCAGGTACTCTGATAACACCCTGCAGGGGAAAAAAAAAAAAAAAAATTATTGGCAAATCATTTAAATAAGTATGCATTCACTGTAACAAAGCGTCCTGGAATTCAAAGGTTTGGATACATGTAGAATTTATATTCCTTGCAGTTTATGCAGATCTGTGAAAACACCACTACAAAAAACTAACCACATTAAAAAGGAAAAAAAAAAGACCCACACTTTATAGAAGAATAGATGCAAAAAACTTCCCAACGCCATCCTCCCCCTCACTCCAAAAAAGCCCCTTACACAGGTTTACATTTGATGCTGGATTTCACAGAAGGTGGGACATGGGTAAGTCACGTGAAATATTTACGATTACTAAACTGCCAGATCTAAAGCACACCTCAGGCATGAGCTGCCTGTGTGCTGATCTCGGTATGCAACAGCAGCCTCGAGGGAAATGGAGGAACATGGTTCCATCTCTGCACAAAGAATTAAGTATTTCTGCAGGTAAGAAATAATCGTTCGCATCATACTCCCACATAGAATTTGTGAGTAATACTCAAAACAAGTATTTTCTAGTGAGAATAAAGATTAAGTAATCTTCAGACTTCAGAGGGGTCACATAACTATAAACACCAAGTTCTCAAACCACCACTCAAGGTCCAGCAGCTTTTTGGATCTGCATGGGTGTTTTAAGGACACCTTTTTCTACATTCTTGTGGTTTGTTACTGCATAGAGATGCACAATCTTAGAAGAAAAACAGTGTAATTTCCCAGATGAAATACTTACCGACCAATTATAGTACATGTGGCAAAGTTTGTAGGTTAAACGTTGTAAGTGATCTGGTTTCAGACTGCTAGTGTCATAAATTACATTATAATGAGTGGGTGCAACACAACCATTTCTCACTGCCTGACTCACAATAAAGAAATCATACCTGTAATAGAAAAAACAAAACCCCGTAAGCCTGATACAGAAAGGGCTGTTTGTCTTAGAAAAATGCAGAGCCTGTGAATTTGTCTTACTTATTTTCTTCAAGTCACTTTATGCATATTGAGTAAACCCCAAAAGTATGCCTACGCTTTGGTCACAAAATAATCAGTTTTTTCTATTTCTGAAAGGCCAGATCTGAAAGAATGTAAATAATTTTATTATATGGAACAGATCTTACGACCATGAAGACTTTAACCATTCATCATGCACAGTTTTCCCCCTGACAACCCCCCCGCACAGGTACTTGGCGTATGCTCCTCATTTGCTCCAGCACCCCCAGCCGTTTTTGGGTGTGTATCACCTATCACGACACTCGGAACACCTTGCAGCATAATAATTGCATAATGAACTCCTAAAATTTAAGCTTCTCCATTTCTTTCAACTACACATGACTGTGATGTCTTTTCAAAAGGACAGGACAGAAGTGTGGGAAGTATTCTTCTACCTGATCCCACAGTCAATTTAGTAATAGGTGTATTTCCTTTATTATCAGGTTGCCAGTAAACAAAAGTTTAACTTCTACGCTAACTTACCATTCTGGTCTGGTAACCTCCACATCAACAACAGTACCAGGGGGTGGGTTTTTAAGTGCTCCACCACTCTGTGCAAAGAATCTGGTATTCACTCGTTTCTTCACAACTATCACAGTAAGTCTTGGACTAAAGGCAAATGAAAATAAAAGAAGAAACACAAAACTATTGTGAAAACCTGCACTGAGAATATTTCAGAAGCAGATTCTCTAGAGCTTAAAATTAAAAGCAATTTTGGAGTTCTCCAGGTCATGAACTTCACATACAAGTCATCACTGATTAATTGATTTAAATTAAACAGGACATTGTTTGTAACTGTAGATTTTTAGTTTCTGGAACAACTTTGATACTATTTTTCACCAACCCAGCTTGTATTTAACTTCATAGGGAGACACAAAACAGACCAAAAAGGGATCTTCTAAAGACAGATCTGATTTCTACTATCTCTCTACGTCATCTTTTCATATAGAAAACACTATTTTAACAAGCGTAAGCCATTAACAGAAGGTAAGCAGAAGCAGGAAGCACTTCAACTCCTATAGCTATAATGTGTTTTGTGCTCCGCTCGCCTGTGCCGTCAGGAAATATTTTCATTTTTCAGAGCAGATTAAGAAACCAAGTCACTGCAGTTGATAAGCTTTAAAGCAGAACGTTGAAAACTGCAGAACATGAGTGACTGGACAATAGATAGCCCTTTCAGAAGTGGAAAGAAGAAATGGACCTAACGGACACACGTGATAGTAATCAGGCTATCGTAATTGGAAAAAGTATTAATTACCAGAGGCATCAAGAGTATATGCATATACATGTGCATTGAATACTCATGTGGTGCACGTACAAAAAACTTTTCCTATTCTATTACAAGTTTGGCATCTCAAATCATGTAACTAATCATCAGAAAAGCAGTTATTTGAGCTCAAGTAAAAATAAATAAGGATGAAGAGGCAGCACAACCTTCATCTGTAACCATTTTTTGTATCCCAGGGTGTATTTCTCTTGCAGTATAAAAACAGGGGTTGGTGGAAACAGACTTACTTGTAGTCTTTACCAACACTCTTCAAGCAATCTAGGAATTGAGGCACTTCATAATTAACCAAAGTATGTAGTTGTCCATCTCCTACACCATCACGATACACAATAATACGAGAGGGCAAATACTTATTCCACTTGAACCAGTCTCTTAAAGCAGCTTAAAGAAAAAAAATAAGAAAAGCTGTTAACTATAAAGACAATTCACTCCAAAACAAAAACGGATTTTTATTTCTGGAAAAACAGCAGGAAGTTTTGAAACCTAAGGCCCTCGCTCGTTCAGTAAGCTGAAAGAGGTATGCATCATGATACACAAGTGGTACCTGCAAGAAGAATTCTGGTTTACCTCAAAAAGAAGCAACCTAAGGAGATTATCTACTCTGCTGGCCTCTTACAGTGTAAGTTGTCATCCTTTAAGTCCATCTCCTTTAAAGCATTCTTTGAAGTGCATTGTGCATTGATAAGTAGTATTTAATTATTGTTAAGAAATATGGGAATTAATGAAAAATTGTACATGAAACGCTATTAATTTTCAGCAATATTTACAAATGTATTTTCAATCTGTTTCTATCTAAGTGCAAGTTAGTAATGCCTCCCCTCAAGGTAGCTGAAATGTTTTTTTTGAGGAAGCTAAATTATCGTTCCCTAGATCTGACTCAACAAGAGTAGAAACCTTCCCTTACTTTGCAAGCAGGCCTTGAGACCATCCACAATCTCTTGCCCCTGACCTTGAACCACGCAGCGGGAGAACCACCTATGAAGAACAAAATAAAAGATGACTGATGACCTTCAAAGACCTTCCCAGGCTTACTGCAATGAAGTCATTCTTAAAATGGCTACAACCACTTAGTCTTTATGGCTACTGTGGGTCACGGCAGTCAAGCAAGAGTTAGTGTGCTATGAGAATACTTCCCTCAAAGCCCCTGTGGCGGACACCTTAGCACCGTGTGCGATTCCTCCCAATCAAAGAACTTCCACACAAGCCAGCTCACCTCACAGGTAAGCCCGTCACCCTGATACCCTCTATTCATCCCAGCCCTTTCCCCACCACTTGCCCCCTCTCCCAAGTGCTGTGGAAGGACAAGGCAGTGGATGCAGTGGGAAAAAACCAATTCACAATATATAGTTCTTATTAACAATGTACAGTAAATCAATTTGGACACTTTCATGATGGCCCACCACACCCAAGCTACTTTTCAGTTAAGAGAAAGATAAAGATTTTTTTATTTTTTTAATTTGCCATTCAAATCTTACCGTGTCATTGTTTGATTCAGGTTAGCTACAAATCCTGCAATCGAGTGCTTTCCAGACAAAGTGTCATGGTAACAGTCAATTCCCACAACCATTACCTGTTTCAGCTTAAAAGGAATCAATACAGAATATGTATTAATACATGAAGACATGCCAAAGCACCTATCACCTCCATCCTACAGTGTAACAAGATCATGACATAAGCTGTATGGTTTCAGGACACTTAAGTAAACCATGAGCAGCAAATTCTTGAATTAAATGTCTCCTTACATCCTATCTAATGTCGCACCTCTTCTCACAGACACAAAACAAACCACAGAAGGAACACTCAGTTTTCTTTTTTAGGGAAAAAGGCTTGCTTTTTAAATAAGGCTCAGTAAAGAAAACAGTTCCCATTTAAGAAAAAAAAGTTACTTACTGGGATCTCAACACTCCAAAGTTCTCCACCCATTTTACAGTTCATTTGTAAGGCAATTTTTGTTGCCACAGCCATAGCAGTCTGAGGCTTGCTTAAAGTGCGAGCAAGCACACATTGACTGGGAATGGGACAATCTGTACATAAGTATTTCTTGATAGCATCATATTTATCCTTTCGGGAACTAGACAAAACACAAACTGCCTTTAAAGAAAAAAAAAAAAAAAGTGTTTTTAAGAAGCTGCGTTCTCAGATTTACATTAACAGCTGTAGTTCTTTAGGAAAAGTTTCTCACACTCAAGAGAAATATTCAAGTGTTCACAGCGAAAGAAATACCTGGAAAGTTTCAGTGTCTACACTTCAATGCCAAGTACAAAGGCTCTTTTCCAGAAGGCTATCATAGTTAGTCTGGGGTTTGAACAGGAGTATGAATAGCCATGCAGTAGATACTCAGAGGCCAAGAGTTTTATTTCTAAGAGTGAATCCCACTAGTCTTAAAACACCAATTACAGAGATTAACGTGATTTGAAGTTACAGGTTCAAATACATACTATGTTTGTGTCAGGGGTAATACTTTGCTGTAAAACCCTTAAATAAGCTTCTGTTCTATCTTCTACTTCAATCCTGAAAAGGAAGACAAAAAAACGCTTACAGAAAAAAAAAAAAAAA
>VYZM01015057.1:67921-109013 GCA_013398915.1 Dromas ardeola
CCGTCCTCTTCACAACGAAGCCGCCACACCACCGCGTCCCCACCGAACCCCACAACCGCCGCCGCCGAAGCCGCCCGCAGACCTGCATAAGGGCGGCCGCGCCGCCGCCCCCCCTCAGCCCGATGGCGCCGTGCGCAGGCGCAGGGCTGCAGGGCGGCACGCGCTGGCTGTGCAAGGCGGGAACGCTCCCTCGCCTCCCATTGGCTCCTGGGCGCGAGCGCGGCCGGACAGGCCCGAGGGGCGACGCCGAAGGCGGCCGGAGCCCGGCCTCGCCACCGGCCGGCCCCGGTGCTGCTCTTTCTCCCGCCCCCTTCTCCCCGCTCCCTTCTCCGGGCCGCAACTAGACCCGGCGCTGGGCCTTTCACCGGGCAGTACTGACCACTGACCACTGGTCTCCACACAGTGAGGTTCCGGGGGGTCTCGGGCCCGGCCCGGCCCGCCCCAGGGGTTTGTCACCTTTGTGAGAGGAAGATTTTCCCGCTAAAAGCTACTTCCTCCTTGTGCCACTTCTTGCTTGAAAAATAAATTCAAGTCAACCAGAAGGTGGAGCAATAAAACAAGAAATAAAAGTCTGAAGTTGTTTCCGTGAAGGACAGCGTTTGTCAGCAGCGTTTACAGGGATGCCCCTTAAACCTCTTGCTCTTTTCCAGAAATGTACGGAATATAGAGAGAAACGGGCACTCCGTGCATGGCATGGGGACTGCAGGCAGGAATGGCTTATAGAATCATAGAATCATCACAACCAGTTAAGCATCAACAGTTCAGACACAAGAGCATCCAGCCTTCCTTTGACATTTTTCAGCAGACTAGCAATCGAACAGGAGAAAAAACCCACCTTTTTCTAACTGCCAAGGCTGATGCAATTGCTACGATTGTTACATACAAAGAGAATCACAACTTGTATTTTAGATACTTCACAGTAGAACTAGCAAATCTTGCGACTTGGAAGTAGGCGGCCTTAACTGGGAATTGACTCTTACACAAGTTTTCCCAGGCTTCCCTGGAAGGACGGGGTGTCTGGGCAGCACCAGGCCTCACATGCACATTTCTGTTGGGTTTAAGTCTTTCTGTAGTTTTTAAGCCTTTGCTTAAAGATTAGATGGCTGTCGTGCATCTGGAGATGCTGACTTCAAGGGACAAGAAATAGCATTATCTAATTAAAAGCGTGAAAGACCAGTCTGATCTCATGAGGTCATTTACAATTTTTCAGGTACCTGCAGTGAATAGAGGACAAGGATCCTTTTTCTCGTTCTTTGTTACTCCAAGTAGAAATGGGTGCCGGTGTTAACATTAATACTTAACATAAATAATAGAAATATCTCTTTTTGTTTGATTTAGGTTATCAGTTTGTCCCTAAAGCCAGTTTTGTTGTGTTTCTCACTGATGTCAGTGTAGCAACCTACTTGGGAAGCTGGATTCTCTTTTACAAGTTAAGAGCTTTTGAACTGTGAAAGGGTGGATATTGCTGCTGAAAGACAGCCAAAGTACTTTTAGCATGTGATTTTTATCATTCACCTAGAGATCTGGATAAATATTTAACAAACTCAACACATACACTTACATGGGGCACGTTCAGTGCTTTTAAGAGCACTGATTACGGCTCACCACCAGCTCTTCACCCGCAGTGGGAACTTTTATTGCTCTGTAGCCTGCAGAACTCTCCAGTGGGTCAGAGGGTTAAAGCTGCAGAAACACAATATGCAGATTTTTTTTTTGCTCAGCAGTATTTAAAGATAGACAGAATGTAAAGATGTTGTCAAAGTCATTTATGTTATGTAAATCATGAGAAAGCAGAATGTGTGTATTGGAAATAGCTATGTTTGTTTATTCATTTAAAATATCAGCCATACTTAATGTTTATTTTTTTTGTGCCAAATTCCTAACATTTCACTGCAGAACTCAATTATCTCTAGATGGGAGTTGTTAAAAGTAGTTAATCAGGCTGGCTACCTACAGCAATTCCTTATAAAGTGAAAATAAACATCAACAACAAGCACCCTCATTTTTATACGTGGGTTGTCAGACAGTTAATTAGTACTTAATGAAAGATAGGTCCTAATTTGGTTTTCACAGTCTTTCAGACTTGCTTGGTGTTTTTTTTAGCAATTCAAGCCCAGCTAAAGCTATGAGACTACTGGTAGGCTTACTGAATTCTCGGAGTCAGAGGGAATGTGGACCTCGCAATGCAGCAATGGCAACAGGTGCCTCCTGTCCTTAGTCCTGGCTGGTTTCTCAGAAACAGCAAGAAAAACAAGGTTTTGAAAATGGTAACTGTTTGCATTTTATTTTTTCTGTGTTGCCAAAAAAACCTACCAATGCTGGACTTCAACACGTCGAAATACCACATACGAAATAATTTTTTTACAGCTACTTGACTTGCACTTTGCTTTGATGATTGTTTTACCCATGAGGCAATTGGGTTTGCCTTCTGTCCCCTGTTGCTACAATAAGCCATTTCCCATCCATGTCATCTCCAAAGAGGAAAAGACCGCATGGAAACAGAACAAAGAAAACAGAACAAAAGAAAATCAGGGATTTTTCCAAAGGCCCATTTGATGTACAAGTATAAACAGGAAAAAGATGCCTGAGGAGGTAGGAGCCAGGAACTGTACAGGCAGACAGCTGTTAACTTGTGTAGTTAGCAGCACTTTGGGATTCTGAATGGTAAATAAATAAGTGATTCCAGCGCACACAGTGAAGAAAATGCTCGCTCCACTACCTTTAGTGTAATGTTTAAGTGTATTGCAAACTCCTAGCAATGTAAGTTGAACTCTTACCTTCATGGCTGTCTTATATCACCAAGTCCAGGCATCAATAACGCTTTTTGGTTCTAGCCCCAGAAAAGGCAATAACTCAAAATATCAGAATAAAAAGCATTGTCTGCTGTGATGAAGCAAGAAAAAATAAGGAACACTTCACAACAGAACTCAGCAACTCATACGTGTGGCTAGATTTTAAAAAGCCCAACATGTTGCTCCTGAATCTTATTAAATATTTGTTAAAAAAAATTCAAGTGGGAATTACTCAAAAATAAACTTTAAAATTCAAGTTCCTGTGGTAGGTATTAAGTATTCACGAATCTGGACCACAGTGTTTTTACATTCTTAATTAGTCTTTTCATAAAGTGAGAGAGACAAGGTTTTAAAGACTGACTTACTATCCAAAACAATATCTCCTGAGTTAAGAGTCTTGCTTCTTCCCAATGCAAGTTTTTAATGTCACATTTAATTTACTATAAGTATGCTTGGGATAGAGGAACCAATCTCCCTACAGAGCGGAGCCTGGTTTACTTAGTACCTTGGGTAGAGTATGCGGGGCAGGGAAACTAGTATTTACATACCAAGACAGAAAGCAAAAGGCATGTTATGGAAAAAAATTGCTACTAAGGAGATAATACCCAACTCACTGCATAACAAATATAATGCAAGAATTTTCTCTCAGGAAGAGGGAAAACATATTTTTCAGCTTTGTGTTTCCACTGCTGTTCTCTAATCTATTTTTTTCATCCCTAAATTCTGTTTTTCCTTCAGACCCTTACTTCTTTTGTCTGAGCTCTTATTCTTTGTAACTCTTCTTTAAAACATCACTCACTCTATTCTTGGAACCTGTGTAGGACTCTCTCCTGTTCCCCTTGACAACAATGTGTTTTCCTTCAACAGGAGCGAACTGTTTTTCCGTTTCATGTGTTCCCTGTTTACCAGGCTATCTAATCACAGCAGTTATCATCACTGCTCATTCCGAGCCCTGTTTTGTCAGACTCTGCCCTGAGCCCTCTTTTCCTGAAGAGAAAATGGCCTCTTATTTACAAACCATCATATCCCTGCCAAAATTTCCTGTGCTGTCTCAACGCAACTCTATTTTCTGTTAATTTCTGCCCATTGCAAATTCACATCAGTCCTAGCTGACATTTAATTTGCATCCAAATCCTGAGCGAAGTGAGCAAAGTAATTTGATGTAAGTTCTCAATAAATAGCCTCTCATTAAATGGAGAGGTCACATTAATTAGATAGGAACAAGGCCTCCAGAAGTTAATACTATAATTAGATTTGTAAAGCATATTGTATAAATAAGTACGAAATTCTGCAAGATGTGGTCCTATCCTTTATTATCTGTATTTTTTAAGTAATAAGAGGAGATGGCAAATTAGTGCATGGAGTATGTTAGAACAGAACTGAAACAGTCTTTTGATTCAGGTACTATATAGTAAAATATTGCATTATTCCAAAACACGATGGGACATATTTCAGGAGAGAGACTAGAAAGATTTCTCAAGTTCAGTTAGATTGATTTCAGCTCATTTAGCAGCCCAGTTTGATCTAACTGTCTTTTTATTGCTCTGAACATTCCTGAATTATGCAGAGAATTTGGGTTATGTGATTTGGTGTTGGATTAAAAAATGTCACAGCTTAACTTTCTTTAAAATAGTGTAGAACTTTCTTCACAGTCAACGAAGTTCATTATTTTTTTGTTCAAAGCCCAGCTGCAGGCCTGGAGCATTTCTCATAAATATCAGGAAGTACCCGAAGCCACAGTCAGGATTAAAGAGTTGATCTGAACCTTAGATCTCAGCTTTAAAGCTGTAATGTACAGTGAATTTGGTTTCATGGTAAAGGAAATGGTAATTGCTGAAGTATGTTTTCTTAAGTTGCAAAATCATTTTTGAAATGTTTTCATTGAAACCTCTGTCAGCGCTGTGCATGAGAATGAGGGGACTTGCAGCACAGCATTTACGCACGACCACATGAATTTGTATATCGGTGTCCCTGATGCAGAGACGGAGGCTACTCCGTCCACCCTGGTTGCTCCGTTGTGCACAGTATCAGACCCGCAGTCACGATCCAGAGGACTATCTAAGCAAGTGAATTAACAATTTCAGTACGCTATTCCAAGAATTTCTTCTGAAAGATGGGTCAAGTTGTTGGTTATCTGGCAAATATACTCTCAGGAGAAGCAAGAACACAAATCTACAAGTGATACCCCAAGTTACAAAAGTGCAGAGTAAATTCCCCTGTATAGTAGTAAGGTTTTAGAAAAATCACTTTTCTCCTGGCGCCCTTCAAATAGAGAGTCTGGTCTGTGGGGCTGAAAGGAATGGAAGAGCACAACTAACTATCGAACATGTTTCTACATGTCTTCGACACCTAGTAGCTGCATCAACCAAACCACACACCCTGTATTCTGTTTCCACAGCAGTTTATTTAATCTGAAGATTTTATTGCATGAAGGCGACTGTCTTTATTGTATAAAATATAAGCATTTGGTGCTCCCTGACCTTTTTCAAGGGTGTTGCATTTAAACCTGTGCTTCTTTCCATAAGTGACAGCATTCACTCATAGTCTACTGCTTCATTCATGCAAGTGATCCAGATAAAATATAATTCTTAAGACTGACCCCTGCGCTCTTGAAAACTTGGCTTTCTTGGGTATTTCATATAGCAGGTATGGAAGGTGCACTTTATATAGCACTTGCACAAATAGGAAGCATTGGCAAAAGTATTACTATTCGCAGTCTACATAAGCAGAGAGGCATACCTGTTTTCACAGTTTCATTGAATCTATCAGGAGCTGCCTCTAAAGGTCTTAGTTAGGGTGCTTGTGAACTCAGTGTTGCAATGATATCAAAACATGGGTGGACATCGCAGCCTCTGTTGACCCACCCTCAATTCTGTGGGATTCCATATAGATGGATGCTTGAAGATCCTGGCCAGCAATTGTAGACTTTCTCCAAGGATTTGTAGTTTTCAGAAACTTTGCTAGGTTATGTCAAAGTCATTAATAAGAGTTTCATATCTTTTCCTCCTATATTTGATTGTCAAGACCTGAAATCACTTTTTTCATCTTGTATTGCACCCTCTCGATGACAACATGAATATTTCAGTGGTGTCTTAGCACCTAACTTCACTCCAGATGCAGTTTAGTAAGTACCTTGGAAATTAAATGCATCGCTCCGTATTTAAGGCTGTCATTTTCAATTATTGGACAGCAAAATATGAAGGCTTAATCTCAGTTTTAAACCTTTTCCATTAATCTTATTTTAGCATCTCTCATTTAGAATTAATCAATGACGATGATCTGATATGTAATACAGTAAGTTAAAATTAATGGGGCTCAGTCTCTACTGCTACATATTTAAAGGAAGCGCATTTGTCACTATGGAAAGATATTTCTCCTACATGTAAAATGAATTAAAAACAAGTACCACATAATAAAGTGATGCAAAGATTGCATGTGAAAGAAAAATGAGTGCATTGTTTCATTATGGAATGTTTCAGCCTAGATCCTCCTCTCAGGGCACCCGAGTGAGGGAATCGGCTCTGCCAGCGCTGTTAAGGAACTGGGAGCACAAGGTATGAACACGTGTTAACAGAGGCTGCACTGGTGTGCTGATCCCTCTGCAGGAACGGCATCTGTTTCCTTGGTAGTGGTTGTGTTGGGAAGGCAGTGGTGATTAGCAGAATGAGAAAGAATTGGAATGGCGTTTCTTCAGGTGCTTCCAAAGTATGGATGGAAGCTCAGATACCAGAGATGCATTTCAGTTCAGGATCTGGATACGTTTCTTACTGCTTGCTATATCACTACTTCGGGTTTCGTATTAGTTCAGTGTTTCATTTATGTGCATAAATTACTGACACAGATGTCAGTAACAGGGGAACTCGCAGGAGTTATTATCTAGACTCTGATGGGAATCAGCTCTCACAACTGAACTAATTTTGCTCTGGGTAGTAGGAGCGACTGATTTTGCATTTCCCTACCTTAACAGTTGGGTCATTTTGGTACCTGACAGCAGGCAGGGCTTCATCCAGCAGGACAGTGGCAGGTTTCTGCAGAGCTCCTAATTTGTTCTCAGGACTCCAGAAATAAACCCATGGATTTTAATTACCTAAATCGCTTACGTGACAAACTTTCCATTGAGGTACATACAGGAACAGGCTCTGTGTGCTTCTAGTGTACTATAGAGAAATTGAACACCAAACTGATACTGGAATCTCCTGCTGCCTATTCTTGAAGGTGCCTAATTTCATATGCACTGAACTTTTTGTTTATAGGTTTCCTCAGGCACTCCAAGTTACTCTTTTGTGCTTTCCCAGAACAAAACTGTCTCAACAAAACCGATCGGGTTCTTTGCACCAAAGAGGCAGCTCGGGAGAAAACAAGACAGATGGGTGCAGTCTGTGGATTACATCCATGACAATATGGGCAAGATACTGAAAGGCCCGTAAGAGAGATAGTAACCAGGAATGAGCAGCAGCCAGGGATAAACAGCAGTCACTGTCAGAGCATTCACCTGCTGACAATTTCTGTGTGCTCTCAAATTCAGCCTAAGCAAAAGATATGTGGGCTACATGAATTATTCCCATAGGGGCAGCCTAATCCCAGCCATTCTTCATTTTGGGCATCTTTCAAGCATGCCGTGCCTTATTTGCATGAATTACCTGCGAACTGGATGCACAGTGAGTCCAGTCAAGAAACGAGAAAGCAAGAGAGAAGAGGGGCCATAAGCATCAGCTCTGCCTTTGAACAATCTACATGACTCGTATGATCAAAAAGGATGGACACCGCTATTTGAAGACAAGAGCTGGAAGGCATTCGCTTGAGAGAGGGTTCAAGTGGAGTCTAAGTGGATGACAGTACACTCTTGAAGCCCTGAATAAGGCAAGGAAATAATTTTTGAGAGTGGTGGAGAACAGGACTGTAGCCGCCTCCGAGGCATGTGCTGGTGCATGCACTTCAGGCAATGTGGTGGGGGAACTGCTGTAGCTCTGCAGAGCTTTCCTTGCTGAATCGAGCCTTCATCCATCTATAAACAGGAAGAAGGGGACGAAGAGATTCAAGTCCAGCATGCAGATGTCAGGCTAGCCCAGAGTGCTGACTGTTTGGGACTCATCCTGAGTCTTACTTACTGTGCAGGGGAACTCTGGCCAGTAGCCAGGCAACTTTATTACATCCAGACCCTAATTGCTAAACTCAGGTGCGAAGTTTGTAATGCTTTGGTAGTTTCTGTTGTAGCTATAAACTGCTGGAAGTGGGTCTTTTCAGTGACAGAAGAACTACAGAACGACCAAATCTGCAGGGCCATCTCTGAGATGGTCTGCGAAACTCTGTAACCAGCTCTGAAGGGTGTTGGGGATGGACAAATCCCTGCCCGCCAGCACCCAGCGAGAAGGCAGACAGTGTTGGCTTTGTGTTATGTACACACAGACAGGCAAGAGTCAGCTCCCAAAAATGTAGGTCAGAAATGCCCACTGCATTCAGACTTCTGTCAAGGGAAACAAAACCCCATCCAGAACACAGAAAGATGTTTTGAAAACAGGTTCTCTTTCACATTGCTTTGTTCTGGTTTTCTCATTCTCAAACGTACAGTTAACTCCTGCCTGACACCGTGCTATGGAAAGGAGACTGGCAGACGCTATAAAAACACAGTGAAATCTTCCAGCCTCCCAGTAAGATAAAAAGCACCAGCTTCCTGCCCTTAGAAGTCATTAAGTGCATTTTTAAAGAAGTGATTTTTTTAGAAGGACACAAATTTTTTCTAAACTTCAAGAGTTTTTAATGGTTCCCACCAAATCTAGCTTTATGGTCTTATAGCGACAAATAGGACATCTGGTTGTACAGAGCAAGAAATACAAATCAGTCCTAATACCAAAATATAAAAATCTCTGGCAAACAGAGAGTGAAGGATGGAGCAGTGATGCTAGATTGGTCAGCATTAATTTGAAATGAACTACAAAACTAATTCTTAAGATTTATCCTTTATGATTAATGAAGACAAATTCATGCTGAATTCCACTTTATACCATTTTACATACCCCTGGCCCAATCAATAAATCTCATAAGTGCATTTACCCTATTTCAGCCAAAGGTGCCTGTGACACTAGCCTTAACTGCTGTCCTTGTGACAGCTCCCTAATCAAAATCAGGTTTTTGCACAATTTTTTTATCCTGTGGTCTCCTTATTTCTGTCTGACTCACTTCTCTGATACAGGCTACAAATAAAACTTACTTAAAGCAAAATTTGTACAGGAAGGGTGCTTTTCCTGAAACAGAGATGGTCAGTCTTGCCTTGGACCTGTCAGCAATAGCCTTCAAGGAAAAATAAAACAACAATCTTGTTACCTGTTCTCCATCAACTGCTGCTGTTACATTCAGGGCTTCCACGCTGCAAATTCGCTCTACTCAATTAGACTGTGTTGTTATTTCATCACTGTCACTACTAACCTTTTAATTTCCACAGATTTTCATCTCTAAGTATCTTAATTAAGCAGAAATAATGAGCTAGTGAATTCACTTGATAGCACCTCCTGAACTAAATACAAGATGGGTGATGCTAAATCTGCTTACTCCCTGCATTTTAGATAGGAATCATGAGCTAAATTTCATTGCTGCTGTTCAGGGGAGTAGAAAAATTAAAAAAAAAATATACACAGATTCACTTCCATTTTTCCTTTCCCCTTGGCCTCCTTTTTACCCTTCTTTCCACTGGAGGGATAGCATGGACCATTGCTTTTGGACCGGGTAACTACTTAAATGTTACCTAAATAATTAGAACTGTAGTTATTTTTTTCCTTAAATCTGTTTAGCAGATTCATCATGATGGCTATATTGATACTGCCTGACAATCTGTTTTATTATAGCCTAAACAAATGCTAATCCTTTATTTAATTAAGAAGATCTATAGATTAAAGCAGATGCAATGTCTTTTTGTAACGAAGAACCTGCCCAGTGTTTTTGGAAGCAGACAAAAAATAAGACCTGTCACATTTCAGCCAAATAAAAAAATGCAAGTAGGGCATTAGTCCAATGCTTTTGTATTGTGCATTTCAAAGTTTGCACCCAGTGGGTGGGGCAAAAATAAATCAGGGCCTCCTATGGTGAAAATGTATTTGGGATTCAAGCATCTAGAATCTGACCCTATCTTCTGCTCCCTGGGATTGTCAGCTGCTTCAGGGGTCGTCTGATATATACCTCCTTTTCTCACTTCTGAGAATTTTTAGCTTGGAGTGTGTTTGAAAACACTTCAGAAAAAGGGTGGAAAACACAGAGTGCCTTCTTTGAAATACACTCCTTTGTTAAATTCCTTTCCCAAGGGTAAAGAGACTCTCAAACACCTGAGGGCAACAAATGACTCCATTCAACGCTCTCACAAATGACCTAATAAACTCCCAAAGGGTTACAATAGCTTATTTGTCATCATTTCTTGTCAGCTATTTATAGCACCAATGTAAATTGAAGCAAAACAATAAATACCTGAGTTATTTTCTTTATTTTGAAGATTCTTTAAAGCCCAAATGGTACTTTACAATTTAAAAACCCCAATAATTAATTTTGCAATTGAATTTAAATCATTCACACACATTTTTTGTTATGTTAAACAAAGTTTGTATCTACCTACATGCAAAACATCTGCCACCATTTTTCTCACTTCCCTTGGAATATTTGCAGTCTATGGCTTCATAAAATTCTGTTTTAGTTAACTTTTAAAACATCAGATCATAACCTGATGGCCCATGTTACAAATGATCCTGCTGAATGGATTTCCATGTGGACTTCAGTGAGAAAGCATGGTGATCGATACGGTAGCAAAGATCCTGATCTCAGTAACAGTAATTTGAAGATGTAGTAACTCCATTGTATTTAAAATCTGTTCTGGAGTGAATTCTGATCTATGGTGCCACCCATCGCATTGCTCTCGCATGTATCAAATATAGATGTACTATCTGATATATTTGATATTATATTTATCCTGTCAAGCAGAGGATGTACTTACGTACATGGCTTCACTGACTTGAATTGAGTTGGGCAGATACATGTTAAATTCGTTAGTACAAATGGCTTTACCGCTATCACTAATGCTTTGTAAGCGATACTTCTGAAGTATCACCATGCCTCTAGACACAACTGAATAAATTGACTGAGGGCTCATTAGGTTTTCTTTTGGTGTTTCTTTTGTTGCAATTTATTTACCCAAATCAATTCAAGTCAGGGGAGCTGTGCCAATTTACACTATCCTGTCGAAGTGGCCTTGAGAAATCCAGCCAAATAGTATATTCTCTGAGTTCTCTCTAGAGTATTTTATGTGGACTGCATCATTTGCAATGCAGCACGGTATGTAAAATACATCTTTCCATCTCTTGCAACATCTTTTGCAATATCCTTTGACTTATCAGCCTCATTGTCATCCCCACCTCCTTCATGTATTTCTTTTGATGTCTGTGAAGAAAACACCCATCTCCTGGCTGCAGGAGTCAAACGTCTTGGTTACTAGTTTCACTGGTCCACATACATATGCATATATGCATATATATCTACGTATGTATTTAAATTGTGTAGATATTACATGGATTCCTCCTGTAAAAAAGAGAGAGAATTCACATGAGGAAATTCTGAACAACACTCTGGTACTGCTGTGGTCATGGCTGCAGCAGACACAAAACTGAGAAGAGTAAGGATGCATTAAGGGCTGTCAAAAGAATCATTCATGTCCCCCAAACAAGTTTTGGAAAGATTAAGGCAAATATATGCTCATCTTCATTCTGCGTAATTTTTTTAGTATATGCCTAACCCTAGATAGGCCTAAAATCATTCTCCAGCCACTCAGTTTCCAGATCCTCACAGTTCTGTCTTCTGGACAGAAGAGCTGGTGCAGCTGTGGTTGAGCAGCTGGGTACAGCACCTGCCTGAGCCCTCCTGGAACAGGACCGAGAGAGAGTACCGAGGTACCAGTTCCCGGAGGAGCATGCCAGACACCTGCCAGTAGCCCCGAGCTTGGCACAATTGGTAGTGGTTGTGGCCATTCATATTTCAAAATAACACATTTGACTTTTACATGCACTGGTTTCATGGTGAGAGAGCTCAGCCAGCAGGTATAGGTTCAAAACCAAAAAGTAAAGTAATGAAGGGAGAAAATGTATCAAGAGTTTATATTCACAATGAAGAGGGAACTGTGGGTGCCCATGTGGGTGTAATGAAGTTCTTGTTTTCAAAGTCTGCATGGTGCTGTGCTGTGTCTCTTACTCCTGTTAACCTCCTTGTAAACAGATTAAAGATGTCCCAAAGGAGAAATATAGTTCACTAAAGGTACCAAGGAAGATAATTTTTTTTTTCAGACTTTTCAGGGATGAGAGTAGGAAACGAAAGAGAAAATTCAGCTCATGGTAGCTGTTAATTTTAAGAAGAATTAATAACTGTGAGCATTGCACCAAGTCATGCCATGTCTTAGTAAGTGTGAATCATTTCAGCCAGTCTCCGCTCTCTAAAAGTTAGGAGTTTGATCTGAACTAGTTATCTGGACTTCGTCAGTAAAGATAGTATATGCCATATCTAGAGGATATTCTTTCCCATCGTAAGTATTGATAGGATGGTCACATTCTGCAGGTGCTGGTTTTTTTCCATCAACAATAGATTCTTCTAAACTAATCATCAAGATTCACGCCTGGTTTAGATGGCTAAAGCTAAAAGAAAGTAATTCTGCCTTTCTGTAGACATTATAATAATTTTGTGTGTAGTCACTATGTTCAAAGAAGGATGAATGCCTTTAGGCAGCTGGAGACAAAGGAGCAAAGGAAGATATATATGCTCACAAATGTCTGGAAAAGCTCTTCATGTTGCAGTTGTATTCCTGTATCCATAATGGCTTACGGGACTGAGAGACCCCAGGTTTGTAGGGAACTCATCTTTTGCGAGATCAGATGACACCCAGTGGGTTAGATTTCAGGCACACAAAATTGTCTGCTATTTATTTTTGTTCTGCATAAGGAGATCTCCTTTTCATTGGTTCTGAAGCATTATCTCAGTAGGTACGATTATTAATGACAATCAAATATTACAAACATACACAGGTAGCTAACGTCAAATAACAATTTTGTAAAAGCCTGTTCAGAGCTGGATTAGACTTGTTACTCAAAATGCTGACAGCAGTGACGATAAAAGTTACTGAAATATTGTTAATACAGACACATCCTAACGTATGTCCTTTATATCTTTTCTAAGTTAATATATGATAAACAAAACAGCCATCAGACCTAAGGGGGAAAAAAAAAAAAAAGCGATGCTGTAATATGGCCATAATACAGTGATAAAATCAAGTGCCTCTCCAAGTCTTGATTTACATATTTAAATGATCATTGCCTTAAACAATGGTTGTAACCAGACAGACATACGGTAAATACGTCCCGATCCATTATGTGCTATTCAGACCAAGAAAGCTGGTTGGGGCGGGGGAGGTTTGGTATTAAAAGTGATGTGGTGTTATGTACACTCAAGTAACCCCTTCATGGGGAAGAAGGGGAAAAAAAAAAACTTTGTGAAAAGGGAAAAAAAAAATCTTAAAAAGCAAAGCTGAACACTTTGCTGCTGTGCAGTGAAAGTGAGAAACGGTCCCCCCTGCCGGGGAAGTTGATGAATAATCCGCAGATCTCAAGCTGAGCCTTGGGCTCAGAGCGGCTGGTATCCCATACTAACACTAATCAACCAGTATGAAACATCCATTTTAAACGCAAATGAGGGGGGCCTTTTCAAAGGAGACCCAAAGAGGGGAGGGAGGGGGAGTTCAAAGCTCAAAATGGTTCTTTCTTTCTTTCTCTCTCTCTCTCTCTCTCTTTTTTTTCTAAAGACGACAGAAATATGGTTGGTTATTATCTAAGTTATTGCTACAAAGAATTTTGAAATTAAAAGATAAGCTTTCAGAGGAAGCTCAGTAATTTTCATAAAGAAGGACTTAAAACAGATGTGCCCTCTTTAATCGGGGTGTGCTTGAAAAAATATAAATGCATTTTTAACATAGCAGGGGGAAAAATCATACGGTTACACGTTTGTCTCCTGGGCAAAAATAATTAAAAAAAAAGTCTCACTGCATTAAGTATCTCACAAATAGCCACCACTAGAACTTCCTTATCTAGCAAAAAGTTGGGTGGATGATTAGCCAGTGTTTAAAAAGCAGAAAAATATCTTATGTTGTTTGCTCTATTTTTCCTTTTTTTCACTCTGTCTTTTTCCTATTCAAATAACTGCTGAAGTGAATTAACATCTTCACCAGGGTCAGGATGTGACTGCTAGTAAAACCCTGATATTTACTGATATATTATTGGTTGTATTTCTTCTCAGTAAACTTTTTCTTATAATTTCTGTGTCCAGTAGCATGCTGTGGCAAATAAATTCTCTATCCAAAACGCTGGTCTCTTCTGGCAATATGGGACTGCCCTTATAGATTGTCCCCAGAAAACAAGGTGCCACTGAGACCAGAGAAGGTTTCCTTGAATAAAGGCTAGGGACTGAGATGTTAAGGATACAATGTTTTCTAAATGTTCTTCCTGAAGACTACTAGCTTTGAATGAGCGATTTTTACCTTGTTTTCCTAAGTCCTTGCTGAAGGAAGATGCACTTTCAGTAGGAAGTTATTGCTAGAATATGGAATAGCAAGGAGCTAATTTGATTTTCTGGAATAAGGTTACACAACAATCCCCACAGCAATCCTCTCCCCAAGAAAACCACATGTCCTGACTGGTTGCTCAACTACAGCTTTTAACAAGTCTAACAGCTGCCATGGGGAAGTTTTTGTACAGCACATTACCGACATGTTTTGTTAAGTACACAAAGAGCTAATAATCCTGCAGCATTAAACTTGTGTACCTGTTGGCTGGAGCAGCAAGAAGTTGTAACTTCTTCCTTTTCAAGAACGCCTCTTGAGGAGGGCTATTTGTGAGAACGCACCCTTACCACCTCTCTGCCGGGGCTTTCACAGGGTGGAGCGAATCTCCCCCTGGTGTCAGAGGGAGCAGCAGGCCCTGCAGCTATGCTGTCTCCTTCTTGCTGTCCACATTGGCTCAGGCTACATAAGACATGTCTAGAATGATCACCCCTGCGTGCCACCCCATGCCTGCTTGCGTGGGGGGGACGCAGATCTGTGTCCTTGCAGGACACCTTGTGAAGAGTCACCTTGAGCCAGGCAGCTTCTGGTGAAGCCCATGCAATGGCACCCCTCCATCCGTAAGCCCTCATTCCTACCAGGTCCCTTCACCCAGCAAATAACTGACACAGAAAGCTTTTCTGGCAGGCACTGGTCTGGCGTTGCTACCTGGAGCCTTCAAAGAAGAGGAATGCCAGGATGGGAAGATCCTCCCTCGTTAGTTATCGAATGCAACAGAAATTTTTTGCCCTTCCAAGTATCGCAGGATTCTATAGAGAGAGTCTGAAAAGGATGGTAAAACACCTTTCAAAGAGCAGCAAGACAGGCAAGGCTTAAATGCCTGTAGTATTTTTCCTGAGGTGAATACGAATTGGAGCCCTCTGTCTACACATGGACGGATATGCTCCCAACAACCTTTGCAGCTGGTTGTTTGTTTGCTTTTCACGTTACTTTTTAGCAAGTTGGTAAAGTATGTTAGTGGTTTACTGCTCCAGACATCTACTGTGGTGGCTGGGGACCACGGGGCTACTCTTTCCACGGGGCTTCTTTCTCCTTGTCTTGTGCTCTGGGGGCTTGTGTGGGAGGGAAGGGAGCAGGGCCAGCGCAGCAGTGTCACACCATGGGGCGACTCCAGTGAAGGGAGAGTTCCCAGCTGGGCAGTGAAGATCTTCGGTTCTTCTGAAACAACACAAGGCACACTCATAGCTGTATGGAAGGTCTGATCCTCCTTATTTTGTATGAATATAAATTTTTGATGTTAAATACACACATTTAACAGTGCAGTCACATAGGGTCAGATATTATTTTGCTGTGCACAACTATAGTCTGGAACCTGACACTGCAATTCCGATGGCTGTAAATATGCCATGAATTTTGAAGGGAGTTGTCTAGCTATAAGGAATGTGGTCCTTCCATTACCAGTTATGTCAGCTGACAGCTGTACTCACAACTAAGCCACGGAACAATAAAACAGCACCTAATTATTAGAGGGAGTCAGGCACAGCAGGAGACCTGCTTTGACATTTGCCCATTTATGACTTAAATATTATGGCCACCCAGCAGTAGGAGGAAAGCAATACCAGCTTTTGACACAAAAAGCACCTATTATCTAGTTTTCCTTTTGTATAAGCAAAATAATGTTCTCGATACACACTGCAGTTCTTTCAATGAAAAAGTCAGAGGAAAGAAATTCACTGAAAAATGAGATGCCAAATGCAAATGTTTGTGTCCTCAGCATACAGAAATCATAGGTTTGAGGAATGGCAGTAGCCTCAAGGTCTGTGTTCACTTTTCTGTAAACATGAATTCTTCGATTTGGAATTCTTACTTTAATTTAACAGTAGCGTAGTTTTAGCATAACAGAAGTATAATGTTCCTTCTGCGCTTGTGTTCCAGAGCCCGCTTTCAAGGCTGAATGATAACTTCTAATCTCTGTACTAACACTTCACGTGTTTACATAAAAACAGCTGCTTCCCATAAATTGTTTGTGGATCATAAAGTCAGTCGTCTTTATGTCCCACATTAGACCTCACTCATGACCAGTAGCCTAAAAATGAACGAAAATAAAAAAAAACCCAGAACATAAATAGCAATAGTTGACCATGATCAGCCTTTGGGTAAGCCAGGCAAAGAGGGGGACAAAAATTAGAGTGCCCACAAAATGGACTGTTGTCACCTCTCAAACCACTGGTTCTCTACTCTGGTCTGTAGTAAACTAAGTTCTATCATTCTTTAATAATAAAATCTTAAAATGCTTTGAAATGCTGATGATAAATGCAAACTCACTGGTTTTTGGGTTTGGTTTTGGTTCAGGAGTCTTCCAAGTGGTTCTCTGACCTTTATACAATATTTCATTTAATACCTTGCCTAGCTGATGAAATTTTGCTGCTATATCAGTGCTATTGCAATGGTACATACTCAATATAGACACAGTACGTCAATCAAGCATGACTTACAACTAAAGACAGGAACTTAAAAGAGTTGGTGTTACTGATGTACCTCTATATTAAGGATTATAATGATGTAATGTGCTCATTTTACTTATGCAAATTTCTCTTATAGACACAGGAATTTGCTATAGCTTTGCACTTGTAGCCCATTGCAATATTGAGTTTTTACAATTCTGGAAAAAAGGCCAAATCTTGTTTGCCATACTCCCATGAGATGTCTTATTGAGTGAGAACGGCATTTGGGCCAAAATCCAACATACTTCAGAACAATCTGCTGCTCCATGTGCCTCTCAAATGCCTTTGGAATACTTATAAGTCAAAATTCTTTTGGCTTCTTCAGCTTCAGCACAAGTTAATCCTATAATAGAACAACACTCATTAAAATTAAGAAAATGTTAGTTACACTGCAGCTGTAATTAAAACCAGTCCTTGATGTCATAAGAGCTGTACACTATTTTCAAGGTATAATTGATACCCATGATGATTTATTCAATCTATGCACACATTTTGCTAAATCTTTTAAACACTTTACATTTTCTTTTTAGGGAACAGATCATTAAAATGGAGTGATTTCTGCAGTTTAGATTATACACATTTTATGGTCAACTTCATTTCAAGTTCTATTATGTAGCATGTTAAATGTCTCTTGATTCTGTTTATGCATTGGTTTGGGTTGATACAAGCTGTATAGTTCTTCAGTGCTATTGATCGCCTTTACAGAACAATAGTCTATTCCTTGGATGTCCTACATTTGTAAAATAAATCAGTGCATTTAAGCTATATTTGGTTTCTAGTCAGTACAGTATTTGTAGCATTAACTTTTTTGATCTGTCATATCAGTTGTAAAGGAAAACAAGTATGAAGTCTCCTTCATGATTTGCTTTCAAAATGTAATTGAATTCTACAGCCAAGTGCATTAATCATGGTTGGTTATTTAATAGAAGTTTTCAAATTTGTGAAGTACTTTTTGAAGTTAAAGTTACCACCCTGTTTTTCTTAAGAATGATTATTTACAGCCAGTTTGGATGGGACTACCAAAGCAGTGGGGTTTTATCTTCAAGCTAGAGAGAAGTGGGTCATCTGGTCTCTTGATTTCTGTAGCGTTTGTCTGACATGCAGTCCCTGGAGAATCCAAGTCAGATCAGAACTCACAATTCTTGCTGAAATGAATATATTAAAGTTTGCTTTCATATAGTATTTTGCAATATCTCTGCATGCAGGCACCTCCTTTGGTATTTTTCCCATACACAAAAGATGCTACTGTAAAATCTTCAAGTTTAGACAAAGAAAAAATACTTTCTTATTTTTTGTATTACAGCACTCAAGGAGGTGCCTTCTGCTTCTGAATCCAGACTCATCTTTTCCCCCTTGCTGACTCCACTTCATGCTGGAGATGTCACTATTTCTGCGGTCTTTCCCAGATGGAAAACTCCTTCCTGGCTTAAGATGTAGCTGCAGAGAGGAAGTATAAACTGAAGGAACTGAGGAAAGGAATAGCAGCTTCATTTTGGGTGAAAAAGAGGCCAAGACATACCTGTCATCTCTCACATCAAGCGGGCATTAAGCAGAAAAGGCAACACAAAATAGGGATGAAAGAATTTTCTCACAAAGTGCTCTCTCAGCATAAAGGAATTTAAAGAAAATTATGTCTGTAGGATTCAGTGGAACAGTGGCAGAGCTACACAGCTGTGGCAGAAAAAAGCAGCAGTGGGTTCAGAGCAAATTTTGGTGGGTGCGTGACCTGTACAGACACAGCCTCTTCTTGATTTACAGAATCTAGTGGGTTCATGTTCAGATTTCACAAACTCTTTCATGAGAAGATAAAACTTGTATTCAGAGAAAAAACTCATAGAAGCTCAGTTTCCGTGTTTTTGCACTCTTTTTTCCCTCTACACAAATTTTTGGTGATCTAAGCAGTGATCCAGTCCTGAGGAAACTGAGAGAGGTGACTTTCCGTGTAACCTACAAACATCCTCATTCTGGTCTCATCTGTGCTTTGTCTATGTTAGCACAACTGGTGGCTCTTCTTTTGTTTGCCTTGCACTGGAGCCAAAGGAAATATTCACTCTTATCTAAGACAGTGGTACGGAGCAAAAGGAAAAAGAAGCATTTGAATAGCCCGAATAATGGCCAAATATATTCGGGTTGATCAGCGTGGTGGAGATCTGTAAAACTGGGGAAGGGAAGGATAGGTCTGCAAAATCATCAGCGTCATCTCTCTCTTTCTAATAATGGAAATATTTATTACAAGAAAATGCATTTTAATCTCTTGCATCAGGATTAATTTTAATCAAAGAAACAAAACTTGCTCAACAAGCTTATAAACGTGGGTAGGAATGATGATAGTTTCCCAAAATATGCCTGTATTGTCAATTTTCCAAGACCTAAATCCCCTAGTGCCAAAAACGTGTATTGCTGTCTGCCTGTGGCCATAATTCTTTGTGTTTGAGAAGGTAATAGATTGTGCTTCTAACAGGAAAAAATGAAACAATATTAAATGATTCTCCAGCTTAATTAAAAGCATAATTATTAAAGGGACTTGCATACAACTAGATTGAGAATCGAGATTGTCTGAGAAGAAAAGTTCATAGCTGTTTTGCATGTCCTATCCTCCGTTACGACATCAGATCCTCACTGAGCAGCAATGGTACTACACTGGAACCTGTGCCAGGTTACAGCAATAATTGCAAGCCCCCCAGGATCCAAGCTCAGAAATTTTTGTATGTTCTCAGGAGACAAAGATGAGTGATCATCAAAGCAGAGGAACACAGCATGACTGTCATAAGCCTGAAGTTACAACTTAGACATGCAATAGAAAATATCATTGGTACCTCTCCAGTGCATAGCCTGTAGTAATTAAAAACTTGATCCCTGCTGTTTTATCATCTCATTAGCAATGGGGGCACAAGACTTTTATCCTTGTTTGTCAGGAATCAAACATACCAGAGGAACTCTGATTATAAATTGATGAAAGTAAAGTTAAACTTTTAAATAAGAGGAGTTTCAGTTCACAATGTTTTTAAAGCTGATTAAAGAGATCTCATTTCAGTAAAAAATAATACCTAAGTCCAGCACAGATAGTAGAGGTCATCACTAGGAATAGGATATGAAATAGCATTTGAAAAAGTGCATGTACTTCTAAACTATACTGGTTGAGAAATAAATGCAAGCCCTTCCTGATAGTTTTAATACAACAGGTTTCAAACTTTTGATGAATTTTAACTCTTCAAATATTTCCAAAATCTCAAGTTTGTGATGGTTTTCATTGTACGAAGTTATCAGACAGAGAGGCATTGTTACCATGTCAGCGAATACACCGTGGTATTTTGTTTCTATTAATGATAAATTCTGTTAGTAACAGTAGTAGTTGTTTCCCCTCAAATACCCTGCCAGCAACCAGTTCAGCATTTGTTTCAACAGCTAGGATTATGGTCTAATTGAAAGCTTCTTGAAATCAATGCAAATGATGCAATTTACTTTTGTGGGATTTGGATCAGTCCTTTTAAGAAGAATCCTTCAAGTAGTTCCAGGACAGTTCCAGGTTTCCAGAAATATTGTCACTTTATTGCATTTTAATAAATCTCTGACCTGAGCAGTGGTACCAGCATTGAACTGGGCAGAGGCAAATTTGGTGGGAGAGAACTGACGGTAACATTCTTTTCTTTTGTTTGATACCATCTGAAATCACATTTTCCCCGCTTTTTTTCTCCCATGAATCTCTGTTTCAGCTTCCCTTTCTTCTTCTTCTTCTTCTTAAGATCTGTGACTTTCCTGTCGGAGGTCTAACAGGCTAACGTACCTGAACCACTGTGCTGATTTTATTAACAAGTTTTTTATCCCAATCAAAAAGCTGGACCTATGTCTTTTCATAGTGAGTAGGAAGCCACCCTTGATGTTTTGGGTCATTATAAGAAAGGGTACCATTCATTATTTCAGAGCAATGGTGAATCAAAAGTAAAGAATCTGAATAATTTTTTTCTTTCAACCTGCCAAAAGGCAAGTCCTTTAAGCCAAGAAGACTAATCAAGAACTCAAGGACTTTTTTCAAGTGAAAAAGCCAAGCAATGAGAAACAAAGCAAAAATGATGATACAGTAACTCATTATTTTACTGTGATTACTTTATGAGAAATAAAGTTATCAGATTCAGCAGAATTCATTATGTTTGAGCAAATGATCCATCAAAGACAGATGAGAATTACATGTTGAACTAGCTTCTTTCGCAGAAAATTGCATCTTTAAAATATTGTTTTTACAGAAGATAAGTGAGATGGTTGCTTAAACAATCTCTCATCAGTGTAAAAATTCAGAACTATTCTGAATGAAAAATAAAAGAACTAGATAGGCTCTTTTCTGAAAAGTTACGATGAAGGATTTATTTTTCAAGATGGAAAAAATACATTTTAAATTTTGACCATTTAATTAAATTGAAATGTATCAAACAGAAAAGTGACAGAAAGGAAATCTATTTCATAACTGAGCGTAATTGGCTTATGGAACTCATTGCCAAACTGTGGAGGCAAGAACTTAATGGGACTCTATGAAGAAATAGATACTTCACAGGAAGTTTTGTGAAATTATAGCTATTTTTTAAAACTGCAGTTTTTGAAGGGATATAAAACTTTATACTTCAGGGCATAACTCAGTCCCAAACTGCAGTTAGCTTGGGGAGAAATCTTTCCCCACAGGCAGGTTACCCCTGGGTTACTAACTGAAGCATTCCTTTCCCCTTCCTATGCAGCATCTGTTACTAGCTTTTCTTAAAGACAGGATGCTGGGCTAGCTACACCACTAGTCTGATCAAGTATGGAATTTTGACTATGCGTCTAAATGAAAACAGAACTCGGCAAAGTAAAAAAATTTTGAGCAGTGGGATATTCTTTGTCTGTCGGGATGTTTAGTCAGAATTGTGTAGCTCCCAAATGGACAAAGGAATAAGGAGAAATGTGTTACCAAAAAAAAGATATTTACACTGATTCCTGAAAACATAGTTAAGAACATATGTTAAAAGCTGGAAGATAATGAGCCTAGATCGTTGGAGAGATAATAATGTAGGCCTGAGATTTCTATTACAAAAGCAAAAGCCAAAATAATCTTTCCAAATTCTTAACTATCTGGATACAGATATTTTCCTGTGGCACATGGCAAATCTGAAATATGCATGATTTCTTCGTAGCACAATTCAACATTATTCCTAGTGAAATACAAATGACAGTGTTCTTATACTATACCATCTCCCAAACAGAAGCTATTTTCTTTTCTATCTACACACATCTAAAACCTCCTCAACTTTTTATGATCTAAGGTATGAATTATTTTTCATAATACTGCTAATAATCTGTTGCACGGAATTCTAATATTAAATCTTGGTACTCTGGATTTTCAGATTAAAGAGAAATAGTAGAGAGAAAAAAGCAAATGAGAGTTTTCTACCAAGTCACTTTGAATCCTCAAACTGAAAACGCAGATACCTCAGACTAAGTTAACCCACATGGACCAGCATGACATTTCCAGAATCTCTTTTTTTCAGCCTCGAACCCTTTAAATTAACAACAGTTGAGGAATGCATCATGGTATGTATTCTGCAACTAAGGAAAGAAAATGGTCTGACAAGATTGCCGTTCAATTCTATGTTTAACCTTTCATGATGTTCAGCATTAGCAGGAATGATTCATTACACTGGGTTTGGTCAGGTCTATGTGAGGGGAACATTGTTAGAAGAAGGAATAGGAAGCCTGTTTAGTCATGTGCGTCATTTTTTTCGGGGTGGCTAGCAATTTCCATGTTAGGCTGAGTGGTTTGCTTCATCAACTTTCCATTTGTTTTCACAGGTTGGTAAGAGGATGTGTAAATGTGTTAAGGGTTTCTTAAACAAAATATTAAGATATAAACTATTTGTACTTCTTCCATCTCTCTCTTTAGGCCATTAATCCATTAAGCATTATCCAAAGACATGGAGAAAAGCCTTATTTTCCATGCGTATGTTCTGTGTTCAGGGCTATGTGCTTCTGTAGGGAAATTTGAACACAGGATGGTCAAATGAAATGACTTCTGCAGAAGTCATGGAGCAATAGGATTCAAGAGAAAATAACCCTGAAGCACTAGAGCAAGTGGCTGGCTTCCATGAAGCTTTCAGAAGTACAAAATCGCTGCCAATTTAACAAGAGACTGGAGCAAAGGTAGTGATGATTGGATCAACGTCCTTTTCAACACCTGACAAGTCAGAGGTGGACCACTCTCAGCACCGACAGTAAAAAGCAGTGCTATTGCAAGGTGAAGCTATACTTGTAAGCATCATACTCTCTTAAATTATTTTTTATCAGTAATGTGCAATTTCCTGTCCCTTTGTCCAAATTTCCCATACAAGGAGAGTTAGGAATTTTGCAAGTAGCAGCTACGACCATCACCCTTTGACTTCAGCCTGGATAATGTTCTCTGATCTCCATTGTGTGCTTTTCTTATCTTGAAACTGAGGTTAGTGCACGTGGGAAAACATGCAAAGAGTTTCCATTAAATTAGTAAAACTAATTGTTTACTCAGGCAACATTCAGTGTGAAGGCAGGAGAAGTGGTCCATTAGAGTGATTCTCTGAATTGGTGCAAATTGCAACAGTTCAATGGAAATAAATGACAGCAGTTTGCATCTGCTAAATATCTGGCCTTCTGTATTTAGCCATTAATGTCTGTACTGGTGTAGTCTAAAAAAAAAGTTTAAACAGTACTATTTCTATTACAAGCCAAAATGCACTATGACCACCATTTTAATAGGATTTTTTTAGGACATATAGCTACAGGCATATGGGTTTTTTCCAAGTGACATAATGATTGATCACCTCAGCAAATCTGTTGATTTTTAGTGATGATAAAAACAAGTTATAATTAAATACTGTTAGTGCAAAAACATTAATCTAGCTAATTCAAGTTTGTGTGGATATAGCACGTATCTGCATTCAACCCCAAGTCATTCAGAAGTGAACATGGATGTTGTCCCAGCTTGACCTTCATCACATCATCATTTGGTCTGAACAAAATTAAAGTAACAAAGATGTCAAGGATCTTAAAAAAGAAAATATAGAGAAAGTGATTCCTGGAATGACACACTCAGTTGTATCACATAAGTACAATCTCATTACTGCCAAATACATTGTAGTCTGCTTATAGTGATTGCATCTTCTGATCTGTGGCTGAGTAAGGGGATGGGAGGATGTTATTTCTGTTCTGAATGGTGGATTTTGATTGTACAAGATTCAAAGAGCAGCTGCACATGGATGTTACAGACCACTGCTTATATTCTCCGTCTGTTCCAAGACCACCTTCTTTCAAATAGTGCACTTGGTTAAAATGAGTAAATTAAAGCTCACAGCAGTGTTTCTAAAGTATACTTAACTTGAAAGTAATTCTTTCTAGTTTAGCCGTACTATGGTCTAAGAAAAAATTCATACTTCAAATACTAAAGAAAGGTGAAGTAAATACTGCTTGCTCTGAGATTCAGAACGTTACGAGCTTCTTACCAGACTACCCTATGCAAGATCCTATATAAGAGAGCCTGGCATTGGCGATACCAGGCATACTTACAGTCCAGTTACTATGGGTACAGCAACGGAAGACCACAGAAGCCAAGAATATTACAAAGACCCTTGTCAGGATGTCTAATACTCACAAAGAACTACAGCCAAGAATAGCATATGCTTGCTTCTAACTATGCGCAGCCCTCTGAACAGATCGGCAGCTGCACTGATGGCATGTACTCCTGCCCAAGGGCATAAGCTAGGAGGAGAAGAGAATTGAGACTCTTGAAGACCGTGGAGATACCTGTTAGAGTCTGAGAACCAACATGTTTCCAGGGTTTTCAGGCTTCTAACAAGTTCTGTTTCCACCAAAACTGCAGAAGGAAGCAGGAAAAGGATGTACAGATCAAACCATGCAAAATCTCAGTTTATATGCATTCACATTGTGATGAGCACTGCATTTGGCTTTTCCCTTGAGGCATCAACAACAAAGCCTTATTGGCCCATCTTAAACTGGGGATTTCAGAGCTGCCTACAGCATTTGCAGGCCTGCTGAGCTCTCCCTAAAACCCATGTATGGTTTTTCAAGAGGATTGCTCCCTGAATTGTTTTTTTCCTTTCGCTACCCGACAAGTGGTCCAGATTAAGGCTTGAGTGCTTCCTGCAACTATGGAATGCCTGCAAAAATAAAACACATCTTAAACAGGGTGAGTATTAGGTCAAGTCTATCTGCTGTAACAACTGTCTGAGCTGAGCAGAGTTTAGAAAAAAAATCTGGAGTACAGATCTCTTTCTATAAACAAACTATAAACATTGCCACGGAGAAACTAAAGAAGTCTCTTAAAATCATATATGTACCAGCAACATATAAATCAGGCCTACTATATAGGAGGTCAAAAAAACAGCTATTATTACCTTTTCTCTCTTTTTTTTTTTTTTTTGGCACTGCTATTATTTAAAATATGTCTCTCTCTTCTGAGATGAGGAGAAAGGCTTCATTCCCAGGCACAGAAGGAGAACTTCTGAGATAAATATGTTTCTGACTCACCCAAATCAAAGCTGACCCTGTGGTTGAAGTTGATGATAAAAAAAAAACTGTTCCCCTTCACTGTAAGCGGAAAAGAAACTTCAGCAAAGATAGTGTAAAAAAGGAAAGGAAAAGATTGCTCCCCTCCGACCAGCTCTTTTAGGATCTTATCATTAATATAACATTTAACAGACAGCCGTCTCAAGCGTGAACCAGCCATTCCCCCTCTTGAAAAGTCTTTTTGCTTAGCCAAGCTTAAAAAACCTTCTTTTCAAGATAAACGTTACACAAAGTGAAGCATAAATTAAGTAAAAAGTCACAAAGATGCAGCATGCATCCAGACTATATAGGATGTTAAAATACAATCTTTACTTATGCTTACGTCCATGACTCATGCTCACGGCCTGATCCAAAGTCCATTGAAGTCAACTGAGCGCACCAGCCGTCCGTCTGCAAGAGGAAAGGTTGCTGACAAAAAGTCAGAATAACATCCCTGCTGGTGGGATCGCACAGATCCCATGGCCAGGAAGGACAGCCAAGTGATGTTCTTGTTTATGCATCCCTCCTCAGGTTCTGGCAGAGACACTTCCATAGAATTAATTCCCTGTCCTGTCCAACTGGAAACAGCACCAGAAAATCTGGGAAATGGAGAAAATTCTTTCTACAGGGAAGGGATCTATTTTGTTATGTAGGAGACATTCTACCCAAAATAGACGCAAATCATACAGCTGCTCAAATGAAATAACTGCATTTTGGGTTGTTTGCATTAGTCTCTATTATTTATTACATGCACAGAGAAACAAGTTAAAAGAAAATTATTCAGGTCAAACTCATGCACGTAAAAATAAGAAAATGCCAGGAGTTGAGATGCTCGTGGAGCAGTATTAGCCTCCTGCTGTTTATACATTTATGGCAGAGTCCTTAATTATGTAATTACTTTTTTTTTTCCCGAGACACCATGCCTCATTCAGCACATGGAGGCAGATCGGTGCTGTTCAGTCCTTCCCTTTATCTCCAGTGTTCAGCGTCTACCTCCCTACTTTATGTACAGCACACTAACTGGCTTTGAGACAGAATTATTAATTTCCTAACGGACCTTTCTGTAGCACTTATCACTCAAGTATCAGTATTTTAAAAACATAACTTATGCTTGCAGGCTCTGTGAAGACAAATGACAGTTTGCCACTTTGTTTATCAGAATTCTTTAACACAAAACCACAAATCTATCCTTCATTTTACTCTCAGAAATAAATGACTGAGGCTGTCAGCTGAGATCACACATTTCAGGACAAACAGATACAGTTTAGTAGAACTATGAGCAACTGAAAGGTGTCTCATAATAGGAAGCATTGGGCAACCTGCCTCACAAACAGTGCAATTGGCACCATTTGCTATTTTGTGCAGGAAATGTATGCTTCCTCTCGAAAAAACCCGAAAAGGATAATGGTCATGCCCTTTCCTCCTGCCCCAAAGTATTTATGGGCTAACTCAGACAAATAAAATACATAGTTTATTAGAAGTCAGGGAGACATTATTCATCATAGCAACAGTATAATAGACTTTCTCTGAAAAGGGTTTTAAATAAGGAATTTTAGATATCTGTCATATTTGGCATATGCAAGAAAGTATATATGCCTTATGCAAACACTGTTGGATTAAATGTAAGTTTTTTGATGAATGTTGAATCTGGCCCAGAGGGAATAGTTAGAAGAGATAATGGATACGAGCATGACGGGGAGATGTTGGGTGAAATACACTTTGGGGAAAGTAGCCAAATTTATTTGCAGTTGTTATGCATTAATAGACTGGTGTAAGTAGAAAAAGAGCTTCACAGGGACAAGTGGGATATATCTGCTTTATTCTGTAATATCAGTTTGAAAGGGCAGATCCAGTAGTGGTGCCTTAGGGGAATGAATGACAACAGATCAAATAAAATTGATACTTCCAATTACCCTATGTTTATATAGTTTGTATTTTAAAAATATCCCCTCCCTTTGTATGCAGAACATTTGCATAAACTCCACTGAAATTCTCAGCTGGTACTTTCTCATTCCATTTTATACCCAAGACAGTTACGGCAGGTAAGCAGGAGTCTGGGCTCCAGTGCCCATATGTTAGAAGTTGGCATCACAGCCATTGCCAGCCAGACCTGACCCTGAAAGTGAGCAGGAATAGAACACTTTCAGCTACTATAGGACTGGCCTTTTGCAAATTTTTACTCCAAGGTCTGGCTTTCCTTTTGGTTTGTGTAGATGCACATGGGGGTGTTTTTGTCTTCCCAGTGTGCACAGACAGTGACCCCAGTTGCCACATGGGCGGGTAGAGCCAAGCTCCTACCGTTCCCCATGCCCCGCACCTAGAGGGGAATCGTGTCTGCTTTCAGCTTACCCACCCAACATCACCACTTACACAGGCAGAGTCTGGTGTGGCAGCTATTTGGTGTGGCTGTAGGAAGGTTCCTTGGGCCTTCCAATTACTCTGCCCAAGACGAGTCGCACCGAAACCCAGGGAATTAAGGTGCTCAAACTCCCCCGGAGGCCTCACTTTGCATGGTCACGCCTGTATTTCCTCACTATCCACTTAAGGAAAAAGGCTAAGGCTGGCTGCAATGGAGACTGAGCTATTTCTATAACGGGAAAAGAGCGCAAAATATATTGAAGTGTTTTCTCCCTTTGCCACACACGCACAGCAAGCAGCATGGCTTTACATGAGCCTGCGCCGCACAGCTCAGCCAAGCGCATGAAGCTATCAGCACATCATCAAACCGTCACCAGCACTTCCCGCCTGCCTTTTCCCGGCTCCGTGCTATTTACCCTCCGCCAGGCAGCGGCAACCGCAATCTGCAGCTTAACAGCTTGCACTACACTGAAAAGAAACCCCTGCACAAAGAAATGTAACCACAAAATTATGTCACTCAGTAGCAATTAGCTTTGTTTTCAATATACACAAACTTCGGGGCTGGGGAGGAATTAAAACAGAGTAGCAATGGTGCAGGGAAGCAGGTGAGTGACTTTGTGGCTTATGGGGGATCTATTACTTCTCTTGGGATGGATAAAGTCCATATTTCACCGAGGCCATTGCAAGTCCAAACACTCCGGCGTACAGGGAAAACTGGTGATTTGTATCTGATAGGAAACCACAGAACAAACAGGAGCAACATTACAGACTTTTGCCCTCTTGCAGTGACTGACGTGATTTTTTGAACAGCTATTACATGTCTGAAAATTGACATATTACTGGTAGCAGCACAAAAGGCACCCTCTTTCAATAGCTGTTACTGAGCAATCAGTGTCCAACCCTTAATGTTTTCTTTTGTTGAAAAAAAAAAATCACAAAAACTAAAGTAAACCACAATCTGGTTCTGTGCCAACAATATTAACCAGCTTCTTTTAGAGCCTTTGAAGTTAGCAGGGGGCATCCAATCTTGTGGTGCAAGTAAAGAATGATACTTTAAGCGATTCCTTTTCATCCCTTTAACTTAATGAAAGATTAATAGCCTTGTTATTTTTGTTTCGGCTTTATTTTTTATATTTGGGTGGTTGGTGGGGGGAGAATTTTTGGCACTTGTTGAAACTGAAATGCTGCCTGTAATGATTTTATGGATCAGTGAAACACTGAGTTGTTTGGGTGTTGGGTTTTTTTTTCCCCTGTCTGTGAATCCTGTTTAACAATGCAAGGCACAAACAAAGTTACGTACTGTAAGTCCAAAAAAATAGGCATGCATATACTTTTGGGAAGTAGGTGGAAGAAGGTGGAAGGAAGCTTTGAGACTGCACAGACCTAAAAGAAAAAGTAGTGAGGGGGGGGGCTTAGCAAATCTTTTCAAAGAGCTGCGGATTAGTTATAAAAATGTAATCCACTTCCTAGCTGAAGAAAGCAGCTTTACGTCGCTGCTGGCTGTGAAGATACAATGTGGGTTTTATAACCCCCATTTATTTATATATTTCCAACCAAAGCCAAGAAGGCGGCATTCCGGGCCTCTCATTGCCATTGGGGGCGTAGGAGATAGATAGGTAGCTTTTATTTTGCCTTTCTGTTTTCATTGCATACCCCTTTTGGGGGGTGAAGGGGGCTCACAGGTCTCACAAATATCTCCTAAAAATATTATTGCAGCCATCTATTCCCTCTGCTTCTGTATTCATAATTTCTGGGTTACATTGTGTGGTTATGTGTTACCATGTGTGCAATCCCATATAAGAAACGGGAGTGCCCCACAGGAGAAGCGTGGTGTAATACCGTGTCACCCGCAAGCGTGTTGTTTTGCCAGCTGGGGATCTGGCCAGACACCTCTCCTGAGCTTGCGCAGCCATGGAATATGGAAGTGTAGTTGCTATTTTTAGTATTATACCTCAGACATTTGATTTTGAGCATGGGTAGAACGAATACGATGTGGCCCATGACAATTGAACAAGACACCTGAGAGCGCTCTAAATAAACACATTATAATCACTACTTACAATGTGTTTATTAACTTTGGATCTTGTATTCAAAAGCTCTTTACACCTAATAAACATCGGGTAGAGTGAGTACATTCACTCCAGCTTAAGCAAACCAGAAGAATATGTATTTTTACTTTCATTTTATGAAAGTCATTAGTGCCTCACTTCCATCACCAAGGGCGAGGCAGCTTTATCCTGAGTAGACCTTTAATATAATGTATTTACATATTTTTGTATAATATATAGTAATATAATTATAGTAGAATATATTTATATGTTCATAATATATAAAATTGTTACAATAAATATACTACTCTCTCAGAATCATAGGGAGATTTGTGATGGAGCCAGGACCTGATTCTAGATTTCTCATCTCCTACGCCAGGGTTTTATCCATTTATCCAACGTAAAGTTTCATTCGGAATTTCACATTAGCATTACAGTTAATGAGATCCCTGCAGCATTTTATAGCCAATATTTACAACATTGCTAAATGCTGTTACAAATCTTTGGTGGTCTGTTTTTCCTGTTTAATCTGGTACTAACTTTTTGCATCTGATGTCCACTCTAATTCTTGAGATAATTGAAAAAAGGAGTGAATCAAATACATTATTACAACTACTACAAGCAGCGACTGAACTCCTTTCATCATAAATTGTCCCTCAGTGTCTGACAGAGAAAAAGGATGGGATCCAGCGTTTCGAAGGGGTAGAACTACTAGGCGTTGCGACGTCCATTAGCAAAGAGATTGCAGAAATGCAGTAGTGGATATCGTGTGCACAACTTAACTAAGCTTGCAATCCAAGTTCTGTCTCTGAGCTAGCCTTAAGGTTGGCAATTCCACTGAGCCAGCCTACCTCCCTGACATGTAACCGTCCTGACAGGCAGAGCGTTACATGCTTTAAAAGTTGTCTTCATCAGAATTCATAGGAAAGATGGTCCCAATGTACAAAATGAAACACATCACTGCTCTTGATAACTAGTCTGTTTCAAATGAGAAATCACAGTAGTGTAATACTGTAAAAATTAAACAGAATTTTTCTGCTATTATACCAAACAGCCTACTTAATAAATGGGTAATGAAAAAGAATAATTTATTACAGCTTGTGAATTTTGACAGTTCTAAAAAGATGTTCTTAGAGTTTCCCCAAAGGGAGAAGAAGGATGTTTCTTCCTTAACACACTGGCGTTAGATGTAATTTCTCTGTCTGTAGAATTTTGCTCCTGCCTGGTAGAAGGGATTAGATTTTTTTTTTTCTTACATCATAACCTATTTTAAGCAATTATAATCTATGAGTAATAAATCATTTTCATTCACCTCTCATGGGGAGAGAAAAGATGTGAGAGAGTGTTCTGGAGTTTTAATTTATATCAATGTTTGCATTACTATTAAATGAATTAAATGGGTTCTACAAATGTTCTCTCATAGATCTGCAATAAATTATGGAGCATCTCAACCTAAGACATTTAATTGTCTCTTTTACCAGCTTTTTGTTTTGTTTTGTTTAATTTTTAAAGTGGATAGCACAAACAGTTATAAAACACACTGAAAAACTCAAAAGACTCTTGGGTATTGCAATATAGGACATAACTTCAATCATTATAAACATTGCATATCTGTCTGAATTGCAGGGATCAGCAGAGACCCAGGTCCTGCCTCGGAAGCAGTATAACCTCTGCAAGTACTGACACCGGTGTAAGCAGTTCCAAGGGGGACCATTGCTAAAATGAAACACTGACCCTGGCAGTAATAAACCATCCGTGGTTTATTCCTAGCTTATCTTCTGATGGCAGGGCATAATTATCATCAAGGTATATCTTTTAAACAGCGAGAGAGAATAACTAAACTAATCTGACTAAACATATGAAGGTAGAGCTGGGGTAAAACATACATTATAGGGAATAAATATTTGAATTTACATTTCACACTTTCTTGTTGGGCTTTTGAAGGAACCTAGAATACATGCACAGGGGTTCCATAAGAGCTCCAAAATTTTACTTAGAACACACTGAAGACGATGGGACTCATCAGACCAGTCGATCATCCGTGCTGTCTTCTGCTTGTGACTAAGGCCAAGGGCAGATGTTTTCTAGCACATTACAAGAAATCACATGTTGAACAAAACTGGTATTATCTGCTGATAGGACATTTCCAACTTCGTGCATGTATCATGAAGCAAACCCTTTTTAATGTTTTTATTTCAACCTATTTAACAGAACATTAGAGATTTTTGTTCACTTCCCCTTACTCCCTCAAAGTCTTTAGTGTCATTTATGTATCTATGCCAAGGGATAATTCTTCTTGCAGTATAGTGAAGTGGTTTACTTCCTTTCATTTATTCTCTTTCCAATATATTAGAAATTCTATTTTGCCCTCAACAAACCATGTAATACAAATCTAATATTTTTACATTATCATTAGAACAAATAAATCAATTAACATATTTTGAGGAGTGAAACCTAGCACTTAAATTTTCATACTCCAAAACCAGGCTTGTCCTGTTTATGTCCATTTTTACCCTTTGAAATTATTCATCTTTGAAGAAGGAACACTTTGACAGAGAATGAAACTGCTAACCTCAGAAATATTTCCTTAGTTCCATTTGCAGTCTCTGTCCAAAACATTCTATTTCTTCAACTTTTTGGAACTGTTTTGCACCAAACTGTAGTCACTATGTAACATGATTACTTTTGAACAGCTGAACAGTCTCTCTTCGAGTCTTCCTTAGCATATGACTTTATTGAAGGTTTTCCTTTTCCTGCTTATTGGATTTTCTTTATCTGCCGCTGCAACACAAATCTTTATACTGAACACATTTTGTACAGGAAAATAAAATAATTCGATTTCAGAACAACCATTTTAAATGGTCAGTCTGACGTAGAAGAGCTACTTAATCATTATAGAATTTACACGTACACTAACATAAAGCAAAACCCATTGTAAAGCTCATCACACCTAATTACACCAAAATTCACAAATTTCCATTCCAGTTCTAAGTTTATAAACTATCATCATGAATTTTAAAACGTAAAAAAAATAAAACTGAGAGCGAATGACCGAATTTTCACTGCTTTGCAACAGGAGAAATTAGCCCAGGACAAATTAGGCGTCCGGTGCTGCTGAAATTAGTCAACTCTCAAGCGGATTTTTCAAAATTGCTTAGATATTTCTGTCATACATTTCAGTTTGAAGTGCTTTCTCAGTTACTTGAGTGAAAGGCTCCATAGAAAACCCTTAGGAAGACCCAGGTGTTCAAGGAAGCCCTCCTATTAAGGAACTCCTGCAATTGAGATTTAATGGAACGTCGATTCCAGTTTTTGTCGTGTTACACTAGTTTGGGATTTGCACATTGCAATTTATAGGATAAGCACTTAAAAAAATCCCACTTTTTTCATGGATGAGCACAGGTTGAAGAGAACTGTTTGTCATTCATTATTGCAGTTTATTATGTCCCTGATATGCAAAGGCAAAGTCTTTACGAAGAAAGGTTCTGAAGAAATACTGCTGTTGAGGTTAAGCAGGCAACTGCCCTTCAAAACCGCATTTGTTTCCGAAATTTTCGTTCTGTTATTGATAACTCCTATATAGCCTTTCCCCCCAAATAATCTAAAAAAATTCCTCTGATCCTAGGTAATATTAGTCAACAGAGCCTAAGCAGCTAATGTACATAATAGTATTATGTCAGTCTGTGCAAAACATGATATTTGGATTGTCAAGCTGTTGACAAAAGACTGATATTGTTCAGGCAACCATGGCCCACATGTCAGGCTTTTGTAGTTCCACTCCATCAGAATAAGCATCTGGGAAAGCTGATAGAGGGAAGTCGATTGCTCCCTCTACACAGATAAATAATTCTGATTTCCTTAATTTGAAAATCAAGAAAGATTATCTTGTTTTGGGATGCATTCAGAAACACTGCTGCAAGTACTGTAACAACACTTTCTTCATGCTGGCCAGAATGTGGGGTTGCATTCAATTTTTAACAGTTGGTTCTATAAAACCTCGATGTAAAAATACGCTCATAATAGTAAGCAAGACTTATACCAAATTTTCCAACCTTAAAATGATTTTCAGACATTGATTTGGCACAGTCCTGGTGTAAATGATTTACCAGATTTACCTGCTGAAAGCCTAGGCACAGCTTTAATCCGTGACACAGCCTCATGAAAATTGGGCCTGGGGGAATGGAAGGAGGAGCCACCTCTGCTAGTCCTCCTGTCCCTTCAGGCCAGAACTCCTCACTGTTTTTTGGTTTCCTTCTAGCAGGGATCACATTTAACACTGCAGTTTCTTCCTGCAGTCTTTTTTTATCATTAGTGCCCTGTGTAAAAATACGGTTAGTTTAGACCAGTAAACCCCATTAATGAAATTTGCCTGGTATGCCCTTTCAACATTAATACCCACATTTTATAGGTGGGCAAACAGAGGCAGAGATGTTGAATGGTTTCTGTAAATTTGGAGCCAATGTCTGTCTGGAATTAGAAAATTTGCTAGTACCTGTAGTTATCTTATTCTGTGAATGAAATACCCACCAGCGCTGATGTGTGGTATCTTTATGGGCTTGCTAACGCTTAGGATGAATTTTACCCAACACATGCAATGTATTTAAAACACACTGGATTTTATTTGAAAATTAAGCACTTATTTTGCACTTTGCTGAATTGGGCCCCAAATGAATAAAGACAGATTACATTCTAAACCTCTCTTCCATTCATTCATAATGTACAAGTGCAATGCATTATTCTTCCAGTTTCAGAGTAAAGCATATACTCATTTGGATCTACAGCAAACGTCTGTCAATGGAAAAGCCAGAGAACTGGTGGGTTGTGGGTTTTTTTGCTTGTTAGTTTAACCAAAAATGGAGCTATATACATTCCCAAAGCTGTCAATGGCATTTGGTTCCATTTCAATGTCACATAAGTCTTCAGTGGGTTATTTTTTACTGTCAAATTGAGGGGGAGAGAGGAAACCTAAGGATTTTGAAGCAAGCAAGTAAGAATATAAGATATCAGAAAAAAATAGTGATACCAAGGACATAAGGACATAACTATGTAGCATATGATGGAATTAGGAGCAGCTGATCCACATCCACGCAGATTCATGGAGCCATCATGGATGTTCTTAATAATTCAATTCCATCCAGACTGTGTTATCAGTTCAGTAGAGATTTTACCCCCAGAGCATCTGCAGACTTTGATTTGGATCCAGGGAATTGCTTAACAGCTGGAAAATTTTAAAAGCTGAATGGGAATTTTGTGTTATGTAATTTTCTCATCTTGATGAATGGGGGGGTTAGACATGTGACTTTAGTTAGCACTGATGGAAGTTACCCTTGCATTAGTATGTATGGAAAGGAGAAAGCCCCTCAAGATCTTGATATGTGCTAGCTTGAACCTATTATCTATGTGTATGCCACAAAGAATGGCAATGAGTTCAGTACTGATATGAAGTCTTATGAAAAAGTCTAAGATTTTTAAGCAGACCTGCAATTTAGGCATCAGTAGAATTAAATAGAAACTGTTTATTGCAGCCAATATAAGCAGCAACATTTAACAAAGCTGCCTTAACTGCCTCTGTTGTTGTCACTTTTTTGAGCTGAAATATTCATTGCTGAGTATCTGATTATGGCCACTATGTGAGATGAAATGTTTCAGTCTTTCATAAGGACGGGCTTAGGGAAAAAAAGGTTGCTTTGTGAAAAAAAAAAAAAAGTCTGTTTTTTTTCTGAGAAGCTCATATTACTTCATGTTTCATGATACAAATTTGAAGGAGGGACATAGTTTTTTTCTGAAGGAAAGACATCCTTTTTTATCAAGAATACAAATTTGACACTTCAGTGGAAATTTTACTGAGTGCAAATTGTCAAAAAACCATATATGTGCAAATATTTAATTTGGAAATTAAGATCCCACAGAGCTTATGGATACATTAAATTGTCAAAGAAAGTGAGAAGAATTTTTTTGGACTAATCCCTCCTAGTTAGTAGGACCACTGTGGTGGCAGGTACTAGGGATCAACACGGAGACAATCCTTTCTACAACCTCGGTGCTTCTTCAGAGGCCTGCCTGAATTCCACCTAACAGGACACGGGAAAAAAAGATGAAAATTGCTAAGGTAATAAGAAATGACAACCTTAATTCTGACACTTTCTAGTTTCTGAAGGTTTAACTTTTCAACCAGAACATTCTTTTAATTTGTTAGCTTATTATTACGGGTAGCTCTGGTTGGGAAGCTGCATTGCACAGTAAGGATGCTCACCTATTGCTTGTTCAAAAGTAGACACATCCCTGTCAACCTTAACTTCTTTTGAGATTTTGGCCTAATGTTGATCAATTAACTTTACTGTGAGATGAGACATTTTTATAGGATGTTGGCAGCAAATGAGTTTATCTGGAGAAAAAAGTCCTCTGTATTGAATCTAAGTTATGAACAAAAGCAGGCATGGTTTTTTGGATAGCTCCGTCTTTATTGCACGCAGGCTGTAGCTGTACATTTTAAGTCTCACAATGTCGCCAGCTCTAACCCACCCATTTAAGATAATCACCTGTTTGTCACTGTGGCTTTGTCAGAGATAACTGACCCCTCCACTGAGCTGGCAAAGTAGTTCCCTACGCAGCTTCAGGCCAATTAGCCAAGAGAGTTTAGGCAGTTTAAACTGGAGGCTGAGGTTATCTGCCTGGAACAGATATTGCCTGTAGAATGAGTAGCCCCACAAAACATTGCCAGAATAATGGTAGGATTCAGCTTATGCTACATAAGATTTTGAACTGGTACAGTTGTATCGGAGAACTACTTATGAGGACTATGCATGACAAGAGGACCACTCATGACTTGTAGGTCTTGCATGTGACATGAGGATCCATGAAGAGGATGACTGCAGATCTTAATTTGCTGGTCTCTAGCATTAATAGGAAAAACTGTACATACTGTATCCTGTCCCGCTGTATAAATTTCTGACACAGATCTTCAATTAGCACTAATTATGTATTCAAAGGAAGAGTAAGGATGTTCCTTTTTTTCTAGAGGGGGTGAAAAATCATGTTTCTCTGAGCTTAGCTTTAATATCTCTGCATCCTCATTCTCTATTTCAAAAGCAAAGCTGATGCCATGAGGCACTGCAGGAATTTGGAAAATATGCTTTGCTTTTGAAACAGAAGCTTCAAATCCACTTTAAATCCCCTATAAAAGTTAGTCCAAGAAAGTCAATGAATGGATCATGATCAAAGTCTCTTTATTGAATTTTCTAACAGCTTCCAACAAAATATGTTTTAAAAGGAACTTACTGCATCAAGTGCTTTCCAGAAAGCTGAAATGATTCTCAGTTCATGATAGTTGAGAGAAGAGATGAAACCTCAGTGCCTACATATGGGTTGTTTTATATGAGTTGCCAAACAGTTCTGAATTCCAAAATATTCTATGGGAAATTTATCATTTCAACTTTCAACAAAGAAATGGAAACATTGTGTTTCTTAAGGACTACTGCCAACCAAAAGTACTCACAATGCGTGGTACCGTATTCTGAGAGTACCTTTGACTTACCTCTGCCGTGCTATCACTAAGCAACACTTCGCTTATGAAGAAATGTACTGGTCCTTAAATTTATTGAATCTAATTTCTCATTTTGAACGTTTTACATGTGATCCCTCATTGCTGCTTTCCTTCTGCACAGCAGGACATAGTTAATACAAAATGCTCAGAATGATCAGGATGGCAGCATCTCACAACTAGCTTGCTCCACAGTGATTTCTCAAGGTACAAAGCAAGGGACAATCAACTGTGATGCTACAAGTAGCCAAATGCATAGCTGGTTACTGAGCAACCAATTTTAGTCTAAAATCTTACTGAAAAGCCTTAGGATAAAATACTTCTGCAGTATGTGGACTTTGTGTGCCATTCAACAGGGTTCTGTGCCTTTACAGAACTCTACAGAACTGCTGGAAAAAAAACACAAAGCAAATAAAAAGCCCAAATAAAAATTTTCACCTGTTGAATTTTGCAGATTCAAGTCCAAAGGTAGAATATTAGTTTCATGCATATTTTTTCAGGACTTGCTAGCTATAAAGAAAACAGGATTCATTCCTGAAAGTTACTATGCAGAAAACCATCAGTTTAAATTGGAATTAGGTTCATGAGAGGCTTGTGGAGTCAGATACATTTTGTTTAATAATTGTAGTTTCATGAGGTTTATTTATTTAGCAGGGGACTTGCACAGGGTTGATTATACTGAAGTTCTTTTTTGTTACCTTTGTACTGATGTGGGAAGGGGCAAACTTTTGTATTTTGCAGACAACTTTGATCCTGTGAGTAACACTGTAGTCTCCTAAGAGGTTGTGCTTATCAGTAAGCCTTGGGAAACAATTCCAAAAAGTGCTGTCATGACAGGGCACGCAAGCATTGCTAAAGTCATTACCACCTCATAAACCACCTCAGAAGACGGAGCCAAAGGTTAAAGCAATGGTGTGGAATACAGAGACATTACTGTAAAATGACAGATATTTATATTTACCTGTACAGAAACTGAAAATGGTAAGATAAAAAAAGAGTGAGATAGTTGAGATTGTTCTTTATAAGGCCCCTCCTAAGGTATTGGGTTGAGAAATTCGAGGGCCAGGTATGGTTTTCCAGTACCTAGAATCTGGCTGTGGGTCACTCTGTAAAGTGAGTAATGCTCCGCAGCTCCCACTGTGACATAAATCTGTGAGTGGCCTGTCAAATGAGTTTTCAAGGATTTTTTGTACTGTAACTGTGAACACAAATACTGATATCTTTCTTCATACAGAGTTGTACTATCCTGAATAATGTTTTTATAGCATTCAACAGGACTCTTCGTAATGCTAACCAATAACAGCAAGGGTGCCAAAATCCAGCCTTTAATCGTTTGCTAACTGAGTCATTGCTGAGGTGAACAATTTACTACGAAGACAGAAAGTTGATCAGTGATAGAAGGAATTTGCTGAATTATGATTTCTGGTTCCTTTCTACAAGTCGCTGCCAATAAAAATTCTAAATGCTGAGTTAGACAAAGTCAGGTTCAATTTATTGTTTCAAGCCTGTTGTGCCCACAGCGTTTTCCTGCATTTAAATCCCAATCTAGGAATTGTACTGTACAACAAATCTTGTAATAAGTATTCACAAAAAAAATCACCTTCAGAAGGTATGGCCCAATGTATGTGAAACTTTCCGTGTGTTTAAATCATGTCTGTGTCTTCACAGGGAATTGAAAATACTTCTCACCTCTTAACTGGCACTTAACATTTCTTAGTGTTTAACAGTAATGCCTCAGTTTCTCTGAATGTTGCCTATCTGCTCCCTAAAGGTATCAGAAAAAAGATAATTATATTTGTGAAGTGCAGTATTGTGATAAAATGGAAGATACTGTGGAAATGTGAAACATTCTTAGCACTAGATTCAGGGAGAAGCTGTCTGCTAGGCTTGGAGGTACCTCTGCTGTTTTGTCTAGGGCAGTCTGGCCCCCCCTTGTACGACACAACACCTACAGCAAAGGTAGAAGAGTTGGAGGGGCAGCTGGATACCAGTGAGGAAGAGAGAAGTGTGTCAGGGGAGAAAGGCTGGTGAAGGGAAAATGCTTATGGAAAATTCATGAGAGATTAGTATTGGTGCACTAGCAGGAGAACATGTGGGGGAACAGAGAAAACACAGAGAAAGAGAGGGAAAGAGAAAGACTAGGGAGGGACGGAATGGTCTTCCGTATAAATTCCAATCAGTATGGATATTCTTGACCGCACTTCAAACAAGTTTTAATTTCAGATTGTTTCAGCAATTGATTTTATGTCTCATTTATTTTTCTGTTGTCCCTAGATTTATATCCTGTCCTGTGTACAATCATCTGTTCCTCGGTTTTTGAAAATCTAACAACATTTGATATAAAAAATAATGTTTACCTTTAAATCATTTTCCATGTAGCCCTCTTTTCTTCTGTGTATTTTGTACCACCTTCAATAGCTGAGTGCCCTGCATTTTTAGCTACCACCTCATAGCCCCGACCTATAGCATTCCCCATATTGTATATAACCACAGAGAGGACTGTGATGTTAAATACAAAAGAGAAATAGGAGTGTTGTAAGGTCATATGCTTCTTGCATAAGGGATTTCAAAGAAAGCAATTGTTTAAAGGACTGGAAGATGACAGAAAATAATCTGTGTAATCCAACAATCAAAACCTGTATTCATTAGCACAGGGAACTTTGTTGGGTGCCTCAGAAAATGGAAAGGTGAGTAGTCAAACTGAGAGCAGCTCTTTAATTTCCCATATTTCAAGGCGCAAAGAATAGGCTCTGTGTGTTTGGACTATTGTAGTTTTGACTTTCATATTTCTAAACCTCAGGATTTAGATCTGAATCTTGAAAGTGATTCAGACTTTCGCCAGTTCTCCTGTCCTCAGCTGAAATACAATGTCGAGTTTTTTTGAAATAATTGTGCAGCTATGACCATTCCTTCAATAAGGCATTTTCTACATGAGCAGAATTCTTTGAAGTGTGGAGCCATGAAGATGGTGAGGGCCAAAGGTGAAAGCTGTGCAATAGAAGTTTACATTCCAGTCAGAGAACGGGTTGGAGGGGTGAAGGAATTAGTCTATTGATATTCAGTGCTTTGACCTGCTAACAATAACTGTGGCACAGGGGTTATAACAGCGGCACATCCCTACATTGTGTATCAGTGGAGAGACACAGACCTTATCTGCTTTAGTTCGCTTCGAAGGAAAAATCAGCAGGGCTTTTGCCATGTGTCACCAGTCGCTGCTACTGGGGAGAACGGGGAAAAAAATGGTCATAATTCCTCCATCATTGCATTGGTTCTAATAATAAGTCAGCTACAGATCTGCAATATGACCGGCATTTTTCAAAATGTGATGCTGGGAAAGAGAAAATAAATTAATAGGGTATTCTGTGCTGGATTTTAAAGGGCATATAGACTAGGGAAAGCAACTCCCTGCTGCTTTTTTCCCCTTTAAGATTAAAAAAAAAAAATCCTCTTTTTCACTTTGAAAGTATTTTTTCTAAAAAATAATCAAAGCAACACCAACAATTTTTTGACACCAGAGAATACTTTTCCCTTGGTATACAGCACATTTATAACACAGCTCAGTTAGCCCTGCGGGTAAAATTTTTGTGCTGGGGATCTGCAATTTTGCTAACACAAACCCAACAAGATTTAGCCCATACAGTGGAAAAGGCACAAGCCAGTTGACATTTAGCTAGTGAGGCACGCTGGGCTCTGGCTCTGGTTCTGCCTCCAACCTCTGCCTCTGC
>VYZM01015058.1:13394-70152 GCA_013398915.1 Dromas ardeola
GACACCAAACAACCACCCACCACAAACTTTGTCAGCAGAAGTAAAATGAGATTTCATGGACTTTTCAAAAAATGTCAATCTGCCGAAAATAATACAGCACAATGAACCGAAATGTTGACAAAGGTAACAAAAAACCACCTGAGATTCACTCTGAACAAAAACATCTGAGATTACTTAGACTACTAACACAAAATCCAGGAAATATTGGTGATGAGAGAAAACTGGGAGTCAGCTGAACAACCACAGATATTTACAAAGCAGTAACTTCACATGAATAGACCTCATCAGTTTTGGCTTACTCTGAATCACTATCGCTTGTTAATTTTGCCAGATTATTTTTCAGCTTCTACTTGGAGAAGCTCTTGCTAGAGACCATTACATTTAATGTATAGCTATACGAATAAAGGCTGCTGAGTTAAGGAGACTAGCCGTGCCAATCCTCTAACCAAAAGTCATTGAAGAACCAGGTAGAGAAAAAAAAAATGAATCAAAGCAGCAGCACAGAGAAAACAAATAAACCATTAGTTATTAAACAAAGCATGAGATTACACAGTGCAGGAGACCAGCCTGAGTACCAAAGACCAAAATTAGGTTGAGGAATTTCACTGCAGAGATCTGGCAGTAATGCGTATTATCCTGATTGCATTTGGTGAAAAAATAACTGGATTTATTCATTTGCAGAACAGAATGGAATGGGTCAATCACATTGCTAGGGTGCAGGAAATTATTATTGATAATCAACATATCCACACCCTGAGATTAATGCAAATAAACATGTCTCACTCCTGCAAAATTTCTTTGAAAGCCTCTTTTCTGAAGAAGTTTTACCTGCCAGATAATAACTGTCATCACTGACACTCTGAAACATCTATTAGTTTTTTGTTTAGAAACAAACACAATAATTTTCACCTGCTGCTATTGAGTTTGTTCTACTACTTGAGCATGGGTCTGTGTGTTTAGCTGCATCTGAAATTTTCGCTTATTCTGATCTCTAGAGGCCACCAAGTCAGGATGGGAAAAGACTTGCTTTTTCACTCTGTCATTTCCATTTATTTAAGAACAGGCTTTTATGTGGTTCTTCGTGCTGTTTTATCTAACTCTAGTGGCTATTTCAGCATTTTTCAAGAAAAAAAAAAATTAAAAACTAGCAATAGAAAGAACAGAACATCTTGAGAGAGAGGAAGAAAACTAATAATCTAATATACCTGTAAATAAGTCTTAAAAATACATACAGTAAAAATACAATACAGTGAATACTATGTACACCATGCTAATGGTACCAATAATTACACACTGCATGGCAGAAAAGTAATAGATTTCCAGGCCTGATTCATGATCATTTAATCCAACTGCATGCATAGTTCAGACCATAGATCGTGCAATTAATTCCTGCATCTGCCCTACTACTTTTACTTTATCTCCACAGAACAAAGGCGTTCATAAGTAGTATAGCCCAATAGCAAACAACCGCTTTGGAGCCCACAGCTCTCCCTGCTTTTTAGATAAAGTGGTCTGGTCATGACTAATACCACTTCCTAAGCATCATTTTTTCATATCAGTGAGACCCGAACAAAAGTCTTGGAAAGATATGGCCTGCCAGCTGACAAAATTCAGGAAAATGCCTCAAGAGAGTAGAGGGGCTTTGAACCCCATAGCATGCTGACTCCTTCTCAACAGGCAAACAGTGCAAGGACAAAAGCAAATATATAGAATTACTTCCCTTGGCAAGGAAAAAATGTTTCTATAAATACATTAACAACAAAAGGACTAAGGAGAGTCTCCATCCTTTATTGTATGCGGTGGGAAACATAGTGACTGAGGATAAGGAAAAGGCTGAGGTACTTAATGCCACCTTTGCCTCCGTCTTTAATAGTAAGACCAGTTGTTCTTGGTATACCCAGCCCCCTGAGCCGGATGACATGGACAAGGAGCAGAATAAAGCCCCAGTAATCCAAGAGGAAATGGTTAGTGACCTGCTACATCACTTAGATGCACACAAGTCTATGTGGCTGGATGAGATCCACTCAAGGGTCCTGTGGGAGCTGGTTAAAGTGCTCACCAAGCCACTTTCGACCATTTATCAGCAGCCCCGGCTAACCAGGGATGTCACAGTTGACTAGAAGACAGCAAATGTGATGCCCATCTACAAGAAAGGCCACAAGGAGGATCCACGGAATTACAGGCCTGTCAGTCTGACCTTGTGCCAGGGAAGGTTATGGAGCAGATCGTCTTGAGTGCCATTACAAGGCACATACAGGACAGCCAGGCAATCAGGCACAGTTAGCATGGGTTTATGAAAGGCAGGTCCTGCTTGACTAACCTGGTGTCCTTTTATGACAAGGTGACCTACTTAGTGGACGAGGGAAAGGCTGTGGATGTCGTCTACCTGGACTTTAGTAAAGCTTTTGACACTGTTTCCCCAGAGAAACTGGCGGCTCGTGGCTTGAACGACTGTATGCTTCACTGGGTGAAAAACTGACAGGATGGATGTGGTGAATGGACTTAAATCCAGTTGGCGTCCAGTCACAAGTGGTATTCCCCAGGGCTCAGTATTGGGGCCTGTTCTGTTTAACATCTTTATCAGTGATCCGGACAAGGGGATCGAGTGCCCCTTCAGTAAGTTGTAGACAACACCAAGTTGGGCAGGAGTGTTGATCTGCTTGAGGGTAGCAAGGCTCTACAGAGAGATCTGGACAGGCTGGATTGATGAACCAAGGCCAATGGTATGAGGTTCAACTACGCCAAGTGCTGGGTCCTGCACTTGGGTCACAACAAGCCCATGCAGCTCTACAGGCCTGGGGAAGACTGGCTGGAAAGCTGCCTGGTGGAAAAGGACCTGGGGGTGCTGGTCAACAGCTAGCTGAATATGAGCCAGCAGTGTGCCCAGGTGGCCAAGAAGGCCAATAGCATCCTGGCTTGTATCAGGAATAGTGTAGCCAGCAGGACTAGGCAAGTGATTGTCCCTCTGTACTCAGCACTAGTGAGGCTGCACCTCAAGTACTGTGTCCAGTTTTGGGCCCCTTGCTACAAGAAAGACACTGAGGTACTGAAGCATGCTCAGAGAAGGGCAACAAAGCTGTTGAGGGGTCTAGAGCACAAGTCTTATGAGAAGCAGCTGAGGAAACTGGGGTTGTTTAGCCTGGAGAAAAGGAGGCTCAGGGGAAATGTTATCTACAATTATCTGAAAGGAGGTTGTAGCGAGGCAGGGGTCGGTCTCTTCCCCAAGGTAGCAGGCAACAGGACAAGAGGAAATGTCCTTGAGTTGTGCCAGGGGAGGTTTAGACTGGACATTAGGAAAAATTTCTTCATTGAAAGGGTTATCAAGCATTGGAACAGGCTACGCAAGGAAGTGGCTGAATCACCACCCCTGGAGGTATTTAAAAGATGAGTAGATGTTGTACTGAGGGACATGGTTTAGCAGTAACTTGGCATTGCTAGGTTAACAGTTGAACATGATGATCTTAAAGGTCTCTTCCAACCAGAACCATCCTATGATTCTATGGAAAGAGTTTATTCGGAAGTGCTGAAGAGTTTTACAGGGAGGCCAAAAGTTAAGCTGTTTTGGTAAATGTTTGTCAGAGTGAAACAGCTGTGCTATAGAAATTCTAAGTCTGAAAAGAATCTGATCAGCGTTTTCAGGAGCTCAGTATATATTTCATGGAATTCTTTTTCAGAGAAAAAATTCAGATGGCAAGAAAAGACAAGGTTAGATTATATGAACAGACTTCATATTTTTAAATTGGTTAGGCTCAATGAATTTCATCCTAAATACTTCAGTTGCCAAGAAATCTAGTTGTTGTAAGTTCTGAGAATCCATGGAAGACAAAGGAAGTGCCAGAAAACTGAAAAAATTGGAAATGAGGAGCTGATCTTCCAGAAGGGAACTTGGATAAGTCATCAAACAGCTTACTTTCAGCTCTATAAAAATTCAAAAAAACCCAAACCAAAACAAAAAAAAAAAACAACACCACAACCACAAAACCCCACCACAATCCACAAACTCCTGAAGATAAAACGCAATTACATAGCAGGCAACATTGATTTTTTCAAAAACAAACCAAATCAAACTAACTTCATTTTCCTCTAGCAGAGGGCACAAGAGTTTCTAGATATTGGGTAAATATCAGGTTTCCTGTAAATTGTCTGTAGGAGGTTTTTTGATAGCATTTCATGTGAGAGTCCTAAGCAAGCTTGGAAATCAGATGAAGATAAAACTATTGCACGGTAAGAGAGAAAATGGTTGAACAATCCCACTCAAGTATCAGTTATTAATGATTACCTGTCAAGAATACACCAGGAACATTTCACCAAGGTCTGTTCAGTAATTTTGTGAATCACCTGGATGATGTAATAAGGACTACACTTACCAAAGATGCACCTGATACAAAGCTAGGGACTACAGTCACGCTGTAAAACAGGTTTAGAATTCAGAATGAGAGTATGAAATGTTAAAAGTGGTCTCTATAGGACATAATATTGCTAAGCTCAAGGAATGATGTAAAGACAAGAATAACCAACAGTCACTAATGCAGAAAGAGGAGAAAGTGGTTAAGCAGCAAGTCTAAGCAGCAAGATTATAAGTCTTGCTTAGACGTAGACTGTAAGTCTGTCACAAGCTGAACATAGGTTAACACAATAATGCTGTTGCATGGAAGGCAAATATCATACTACAATCTGTGAAGAGAAGGCAGGAGAACCTTTCCATTCTACACAGATTAATGAAGTCTCAACTGGAGAACTCTATCACGACATTCAGATGCCATGCTTAAAGAAACATGGAAAGATTCAAGAAACTGACCTGTGTTCCATAGAAAGAGGTTAAGACAGTTTATACCACATTGCAACAGTTAATAAGCAAAAGCATTACTACAGGCTACATTTCTCTCAGCGTTTGACAAGAGATCAGTTCAAAACTATTTTTGAAGTGAAGAAATAAAATACATACTTCTGTAAAGTGAAAAATCATGAAAAAGCTCATCTTCATGAAGAATTTTTTGCAATCATTTCTTACTTATATTGGGCATTGCTATTGTTTTTACTAGCTAAAATGTATTTCTTATTATATGTATTTCTTATTAAAGTACAGAAGCTAGGGCACAAAACATTACTGGTCTTGCACTCGGGAGCCAACACAACATAGTGTCAGTTTCCCAGATCAATTATTATGTTGTACAGTCTATCCTTGTGCCCACTATTAATACATTTCTTTAGCTCTGGATGAAACTCCCTCACTATGAAAGACACAAATGCTGACTTTATTAGGTTAAATTATTTTTGAACCTGAAAAACTTAACAATTTCTTATTTTGAATAAATGCCTCAGCAGAATGAAAAGGTGTTGCATGTAAGTACTTCACTGATTGCAAACCCTAATGACACCTTGATTAACACGGCAACTGACGGTAAGAGAGCCAAGCAGCATCAACGGGCCATACGCAGCAACACTGTGACTTATGGCTTTATATTTTTAAATTGGCCTCTCCAGCACGATCTGATAAATCAACACACAAGTCATTAAATGGTTCATTATCCCAGTAATATGATTCATTCTCACTGCCAGGAAACACAAGAGATGATGGGCATCTTCTACTTGCAACCATGACTGTCCATCAATATAACAGATTAACTGTATGAGGGAGTTCAGTTTGGTGTAGAGGTCAATGGGATGCTTCACATGGCAATTTTTCTTCTGCAAGGCTTGATCTCTTAGCAGGAAAAAAGTGTGGACAAAGAAGAAAATAATGCGATTATCCTGCTGTGCAGACAGCTTTTTAAAATAAAACAATCATTAAATTAAAAAATAAGAGCCATGACAGAGGAAAAAGATACAGGGCTCACACATACCTAGCTAGCTATTTTCACAAATGTACTCAACAGACTTAAGTAAGACAGATTCTTTCTTTCTTAGAAAAGCAGAACTTAGAAGTAGAAGTAGTTTAAAAAGGTAAATAATTCTGGTATTATCTGAACGTGGTCACTGAGACATTCTTGCCCTTAGTCACCATAAAGTCTGGCACAATCAGTAATCTGAGCTTAGAGAAGGCCAAAAACCTTGGCAATATGCTACAGATCAAGAGAGACCTATACTGGCCTAAACTAATGAAAAACAGAAAGAAGTGTATGATAATTAATTCACAGAAACAATGAATAGAAGCAAGTGTGCATTCCTACCTCCAGTGACTCGCAACATATCAACATCTATTACACAATTGAAAAAAAATCACGGTGATTTGTACAAAGATTTTGTCTTTAATCTTAATCACAGTAGCTCAAGGTTTGTCTTCAAAATTGAACCATTCTTATATTCCTTCCCAAGATTATAATTCCAGCAAAAGTTTGATTTTCTAAGGGATTTTTCTGGTGAATGAAAAACAGTTACAAACAACAGCAAAAATACAAATAATTGTTGTATGGTACTTACAGGAGATGGGAAAGATGAGGTTTTCCTAAAGATATCAAAGAATTGTGCAAAGCCATAGTAAGAGCCAGGATTTGGGTTAATTTTGTACCCAGGATAAGCCCAAGTGTTGTACCAGGACCCTTGGCTGGAACTTTCCACACAAAATTAGATACAGCAAGATGCAAAGGATACTTATGCAAAATATTACAGGACACTGATAGTCCTTATATAAATTATTTCATATAGTTACAGCAGGGAGCAGATCTGTTCCTCAAAGTCAAAACATTGCTAGATTTACAGATTATGAATGTTCCATAAAAAGCACCACTTAAATCCAGTCTTCAGCATCCCTGAGCCAGAGAGATGAAGGAATTCAGGCACAATTTTTAAAAAAAATATTCATGTGTTTATAGAAAGGATCCAATTTTCTGAAAGTTGAAAGCCCAGGCATTTTTATTTATGCCAGCTGCATTTACAGTACAGATTTTGAGATATCTGTTACATGGATTTCTAGGTATGCACTATGCACCTCTCAAGAGACAGAGTATAAACTGGCCAGAGCAGCAGAACGGCATGCTTGAAAAAAGAGCAAACGCAAGTAGATTGCACGGTTTGGCTTTGCGACTTAACCAAACTGCAGCTCTTATTGCCCAGAAAGTCTTAACAAATATCTGTTCCTAGGACAGTGCTTAGGAAGACCAGAATCTAGGTAGAACCTCTGGGAGTTCAGAAACTTGGAGTTTCACAAACTCACCTACTAATTAAACTATGACATGATCCAGTTTTGAGCACTTAGTTGAAAGCACCTTGACTTAAAATAAGTAGATTTTGGCTGACATTACCTGCAGCAAAAGTGATAGATGCTCTTTCCTGATACTGACAAATACAAGAGTAACACACTCCCTGTGGCTTCCCAAGGAGGTGAATGGCATGGAACATACACATTTACAAGGTAGCAGATAGACACCATTTGTACACTGTTCATTTGTCATGTTGATTCATAAGAACATAAGCTGATGCTTAAGCTACCACTCCATCTTCTAACCAGTTAATGGAGATTTCCATTCAACATTAAATTTCTCTGGCTAGCAAGTAACATTCTAGATTTATCACAGTTTACATCAAGAGAATTTATTTTTCTTAATTTGCTTTAAGTGTCTTAGTTGGTAGAGCATATAAATACAACACATTTAGGAGGCAGTAGAAAGATTTTTTGCTGTTTCCAGATATTGATCAGAAATAAGCATAGGTCAAAATGATTCAGGCTCAAAATCATGCATTATTTTGAATGGCTGACAAAGATCTCTATTGAAAGATGTAACTCAGGAATTAAAATAGCTGGAAGAAAATAATATTTTGTTTGCTTAAATTTTGGCGGGGAAAAAAACACTAAACAAAAAAAGATGCTAGGTTGATGGTTGGACTAGATGATCTGAAGGTCCCTTCCAACCTAGGCAATTCTGTTATTCACGCCATGCCTATCTCAGATTTTTTTTTTCTTAAATTAAGCACATTTATACTCTCAATACATGCAGAATTTCCAACAAGGGCGTAGGCACACGTTCACACATGGGCATATTCAGATGGAGAAAATCTCTGCAGTTCAGAATTCAGAAGTTATGAGACCTCGTCTGGGTCCTACTATGCAGACATGCGTTCTTACTTTACCTCCTGAGCTACTGCACAACATTTTTTTCCAACACAGTGCCCCAAATACAATGCCTAAATGTTGCTAAATATACTGGTTTGAACAAACTTAATTAGAAACCTGGGTTATGAGTGAAATCTAACACTGGGCAGTCGGGAATTTGAAAGTCACAACCCCTAGTTTTTATGGCTTCTTAGGCTTACAAAGCTGGGTCCAGAATTACAGCATTTCAGGGGAAGGACTTGCATTCTTGTAGTCTTCGGCAAATCCACAATAATTAGGGGTTTTATCATGTCCAAATTATGGCATACTTAACAGTTTTAATGATGTAATATTTAGCAATTTATCCAAAACAAAAGAAAGAATTTCAAGAAAGCTTTGACAATTTTCAGCAATTACTAGTTTTGCTTTCAATAAAAAGTTTATACAAAAAGTTTATATAAAACCTTTTCCAGAGGTTCATAGCAAGAAAACTTCTGTTTGGCTGAATACTCTTGGAGTGCTGCTGGAATCCTGATCATTTTGCAAAAATATGAACAGTCTTCAGCTGATGATGGTCTCAGCTGACATGCAAATTCCTGGGAACCAATAGGCTTTTGTGATAAAAAAGCACTGTGTGTTACGGTAGCATTCGTCTAGGTAATGATTTAGTCACAAACGATCATGTTATCATGAAGATTTACAATGAAATTCTGACCTCTCTGCACTAACTAGCAGAACTATTACCCTCAGTGGGACCAGCTCACTTCATTCTGACAAATATGCACCTGGTGAAAGGGATAGCAGCTAACCAACAGCATCACTACTGCCCCTTAAGAAGCGCTCATAAACAGCAGTTACAGATGCTTTAATTCTTCTGGAGGAGAGTTAGCTCTTCAGTGAGCATCATGAGACACCTTTTTTGCAAATAGTGATTACAGAGAAGCGGAAGGATTTTTTGAGGGAAGCACAAGCATACAAACACAGCTCTAACAAAGCAAGATAAAGTTGTCCGTTTTCCCCACATCCAGAAACTGATTCACAGATCACTAAAATAAGCAATATAGATATAACATTTTTATTCTATCATGAATTCTTGCAAGGACCATTCCTGACCAAGGATACTCGGGTAACTTCATTGCTAAAAAATGAAAAGATGACCACATGCTTCCCTACTTCTCTAAGACACACTATGATGTATGTCTTGACTTTTTTTATTCTCCTGATTGATTATACTTCCAGGGAGACTGAGTTTTTTGAGAAAACTAATGCAAATACCGTCTCTCCCATGGACACACCACAGGACTTTTATAAGCTACTTATGCAAATGACTACTTAACTGGAGATGGTTCTACACAGGACACTAACATCAATTATAAATGGGGATGCACAGAGCTAAGACGCAATAGGAACCCTTCTGCCTCTGTTTTCATGATATGCAGTTTAAACTACACCAGTACTTTCCACTGGCCTCTGATTCAGTAGACAAATAATCTTATAGCCAAACTGTCTCATCAAAACATACATATTGGTACTCCTACTACTTAACGCACATTTTTTTTCTGGGAGATTAATTTATGCTTCAGATTGGCTCAGTGAAGGAAATTAAATTCTTCCCTTCTGCAGTTTCAAGCATATTCATCTACATAAAAAATTTCATCTGTGAACAAATAAACACAAAAAAAAGAAAAGGGCAGGGGATTCTCACAAACTTTCTACTTGATGTAAACGGGTACAAGCATTTGTGCTAGACAAACAGATGCCTCCCACAAGTCAGCCTTCAAACACTCACTGCTGGTGGACTGAACCTTCTTCTCTGCAACGCTCTGGCTGGGGATCGATTGCCTCATTAGCTTCTTACTTGTGTTCAAGTATAAAGATATGAGGAATCTTCCTTGTTGTGCACCTGGACTGTGGAAAGAACAGTTCTATTCTACAGTTAGGTTACCCTTGCTTTCTGCAGGTTTGTGGTGGTGGGTTTTTTTTAACCCACTTACACTAAGCACTTCCTTGGGAAAAGGGAGGAAAGTTGTTCGGGTTTGGGGTGGGGGTTGGTTGGTTGGTTGTTTTTTACCCCTCCCAGGGAGAATTAACTTGTTCTTAAGTTAACAATGTAACTGCTTTAATAAAGTTCAAACTTGCAAAGACAAGGCCTCCATTCAATATATTCATTAATGACCTGGACGAGGGGACAGAGTGTATCCTCAGCAAATTTGCTGATGACACCAAACTGGGAGGGGTGGCTGACACCCCAGGGGGCCGTGCTGCCATCCAGCGTGACCTAGACAGGCTGGAGAGCTGGGCAGAGAAGAACCTAATGAGGTTCGACAAAAGCAAGTGCAAGGTCCTGCACCTGGGGAGGAAGAATGCTAAGCACCAGTACAGGTTAGGGGTGGACCTGCTGGGAAGTAGTTCTGAGGAGAAGGATCTGGGGGTCCTAGTAGACAGTAAATTATCCATGAGCAAGCAATGTGCCCTTGTCACCAAGAAGGCCAACGGAATTCTGGGCTGCGTAGGGAAGAGTGTGGCCAGCAGGTCAAGGGAGGTCATTCTCCCCCTCTACTCTGCACTGGTGAGGCCACAACTGGAATACTGTGTCCAGTTCTGGGCTCCCCAGTTCAAGAGGGACAGGGAACTGCTGGACCGAGTCCAGCAAAGGGCAACTAAGATGATTAAGGGATTGGAGCATCTCCCTTATGAGGAAAGGCTGAAAGAGCTGAGACTCTTTGGCCTGGAGAGGAGAAGGCTGAGGGGAGACCTTATTAATGTTTACAAGTATCTACAGGGTGGGTTAAAGGAGGATGGAGACAGGCTCTTTTCAGTGGTTCCCAGTGACAGGACAAGGGGCAATGGGCACAAGTTAGAACATAGGAAGTTCCGTTCAAATACACGGAAAAATTTCTTTACGGTGAGGGTGACAGAGCACTGGGACAGGCTGCCCAGGGAGGTTGTGGAGTCCCCTTCTCTGGAGACTTTCAAGGCCCACCTGGATGCAGTCCTGAGTAATGTGCTCTAGGCAATCCTGCTTTAGCAGGGGAGTTGGACTAGATGATCTCTAGAGGTCCCTTCCAACTCTGAAGATTCCGTGATTCCGTGATTCCTGCAAGCGGACTTGGCAAAGTTAACTTGTATATGTTTAACTGTTCTTACGCTTGACAGCAATCAAACACGTAAGTGCCAGACTCCAACAAGAGCGTTCAGCATCCTGCAGGATCAAGCCTTGAATCCTTGAATATAAATAAAACCTAGTAAGGAGTTCTCCAAGCATTTCATCACTTTGGTTCTTCAAGGTGGCATAAAAGGTTTTTTTATTTCTCATCTAGTATAGTCATATAGTACACTCTTTTATTCCTTGGATTTTATGTCAACTATGCTTTTCACTCTGCATTGTTTTGGGGAAAAAAAAAAAAGCATATGCTGTGAGGTTTTAATTTTAAATGTCAGTACATTCTAAACAGTCCTGCATTTTTACAAATGCGTTGATTTCAACTTTATCCCACCTCAGTTAAGTGTTCCCTGGGAATTAAATGGAAGTGACAGCCTCAGAATTGGTTTTAAATAACGTATTTGGAACCAGATTACATACACTAGTATTATGTATAATTAATAGAATCCAAACAGAGAAATCTGCCTTTCTAGATTCGGTTATAGAAAGAGCACCTTATGGCATATCTTTGCAAATCTGTTTTCCTACAACTGGGGAAAATTTATGTCTAAAAGCAATGAAATATGACATATTCCTCCAGAGCAGAGTTATTAACTTTCTCTGAAAATAAACTGCATTAAGTAAAAAAAATTAGCATAGCATAGGATTAACATTTTTAAGGACTCCTAATACGCAAAATTATTTTATTGAAATTGACAGCAGTGACGGAGAACCTCAGAGGGACTGATGTTCCAGCCCCAACAACTAATGAGAATTCAGATACTTATTAGAAGTAGTAAGAATAAGTAATATACGAATAAGTAGCAAGTCTCTTGGAAGAAATTTTTCCCTCTGTCCTCCCAGACAGAGTTTAAGCCCTTTTTTTCAGATTTCTAGTATACAAGATATATCTTGTTTTAGTGAGACTGGGGAGGGAGCTGAAGTAAACGTCATAAAACATCAAGTTTGAGGAAAAAGAAGAAAGTCTAGATTAATGAAAGTCACAAATGGCTCAAGTTCAAGATCTCCTGATTTTTTACTATAACCTACTGAATTCTTTACATTTTCCTAACTCTGTATTTTCTCTGCCAAAATGCAAACTTTTAACTAAAACAAGAAGGGAGAACAAGTACATTCTTATGCAAAATAATGTAATATTCACATGAGAAGAAAAACATTTCTGAAGTTTCAGATTTTGACATTCAACATTTAGCTTTACTGATTATCAGGTTTAATGCTGATATATACTGAATTTCACTAGTCAGGTGATTTCTTCCAATGTGTCTGCCTTTTCTGGTCAGGACACATAGTCCTGCATATCTTTGCAGTAAATATTGGCAAGTACCAACACAATATAAATAAGTTCACAGAAAGTCTTTCAAAAACATTGAGTCTCAAGTGATCCAATATTGAATTCCAGAGGACTGGGTTTTTTTAACCCAATATACAACACTGCAATGTATAGCAATAAAAAATTAGTCAACTACACATGAAGAAAACAAAAAAGAACAAGTTGCATTATATCTGATATTTTTAATAGTGTTTTAACTTGAAACCTATTGTTTTCCAAGCTACTCACTAAACTGGAAACATTTCGTACCCTCACAAAACAGAATCAATTTCCAAGTGCAGCCACTTGGCATACAAAACAATTTAGTGTTACTACAGCAACATATTCACATTTCTAGACTTCTGTGTTTATTTTAACTGTGAATCCTAACACTGCATGAGTGTACTTTCACACAAATACACAGTGGTGGAGTAACATCACTCCCACAGAAGCCGAAAGAGAGATTAGGCACTGAAAGCAGAGTTTGGCGGGTGAAAAATTCCACCTGCCAGCACACGTCAGCAATGTGTTTATTATACATGTGTACAAACCACAGAACATCTGACAACTCAACCTCTTGTTGGTTTTTAAGTGCTACCTGATGAAACAGCAATAATAATCAACACAACAAGTAATCAACACACTGATTACTATGCATACAGGTACTTGCAGTATGTGTGCATTTGAGCGTAAGTTCTGGTGTAGCTGGACAAACAATAATTTGAAGGTTATCATCTCACATAAGAGTGAACATAGCTATCTTTAGAAGGAAATTGCTTAGAGCCAGTCATGTTTGTTTGTTTACGTTTTGTCCTCACTTAGATGCAGGTTTCGTAAGCTGTTAAAGAGGAAGTTTTATACCAGAGTGCCTTCTAGTGGTTAAGGAACTACAAACCTCAGCTTGAAATAGAAATCCTAACATTTACCAAATAATTATTCAGTAAGTGAATCAACACAAAAACCTACTTATAGATGTCTTATTGGAAATATTCTTTGCATGTCAGAAACACAGTTTTCCACCACAAAACTGTTTATAAAAATAGAAACATAATGTAGGCCTGAAAAGATATTATTTACCAAACAAATAAGCAAGAAAACAACAGATAACAAATACACTGTTCAGCTTTGGGAATATACTCAACCTGGATTGCAGGTTTATGCCAGGTGGTAAAAATTAGCAATTATCATGAGTTAATTTAATTGAACAATTCTTTTTAGCAGTATTTATCAGAATTACTTTCAACTGCACCAGCCACACATCTTAAGTTTATGTAAGATTTAACCATCTAAAAAAAAAAATTTAAAAAAAACCACAGAAGTTATACTTGGATCTGCTTAACAGCTTTCAACCTGTCACCACAGCAGCTCAACATCTAATAGACCAACGCTGCATTGAGTCCAACCACACAGTTTTCTTTTTTAGACCAGAAAATAAAATCTCACTGGTGAATTACACACATAATATTAGCCCATTCATGTTATCTAAGTATCTACCTAGACTGTTTGTTTAGATCTTTCCTAGGAAAAGGAAGCATGAGGTAGTGATTGGATGCTGTTGGCTCCTATTCAGAAACCCAGTGTAGGGAAACTGATCATCGGAAAGGGAATAACCATACACCGTTGTCTGATGCTCTAGTTTGTAACCAAGTCCAGGCTGTTAATACTTCCATCAGACTACAGAACGAGATTAAGAATCAGCCTGGTACAGAAAAAGAGGCCCAAAAAGTACTTTTGTAACTTCCTCAAGCATATCAAACACTATTAACCCCATGATCAGTCCTTAGGAGTTTACAAAAGTAAATATTACAAACACCACAGTCACAACTGTAAAATTCCCCGAGATATAAAACTGCCTGAAAAGGTGGCAAAGAAATGGTCAGATTGTTCAGGGATCATTGCATTTTTCCCAGCCTATCAACCTTATCTGTAAAGTGTTTTGCAGAGACTTTGCATTAAGTTATCCCTGGCAGCTGTGTTTAATGTGCTTTCACTAATGGCAGAAGGCTTTGGAACAACCCTCTAGCTTGAAATGTTACAGGAACAAACAGAAACTACTGAGGAGGGAAAGGATGAGGGGAGGGAAGGCACTGTCTGTTCAGAGAGATTTGTGCATCTTCACCTAATCTCTGGGCTCGTGCACCAGCGCTATGCTGCACTGAAGTCACCCCTTCAAATATTTTTTTATTTTCCAGAAACATAACAGACCAGTGTATAGAAGCTACTGGGAATCTGTGCCATATCCAAGGAAAATCGAAAGAGGTTATGCACCAAACTGACGCTAAATTCATTTGAATGTTTCATATGCATTTTAGAAGAGATGCTTAATGGTTACTGCAAATCTAGGGAAGAGGGCTTTGTTCAAATTCAGGTTACATTATTAAAAGTTAGGAAAGACTCAAAGCCAACTGTAAATTAATTTCTATAAACAACAGATTAACAATCCATACTTCTGTGACTAGCAACCAAGTTATCATACACGCATCACTGATAATTATCTTATTTAAGTCCAAAAGTAAATGCTGCTGCTCACATAATCCCCAATGAAGACTTCTCAATTGGATAGCTTTATACCAGATAATTTTTTTCTCTCACATAATTCTGTAATTAACTTATTTACGTTTGCTGAAAAACATGACAAAAAAAAACCTCGAGCAATTTAGAGAATTGTGCATGTAGATAAAAAACGGTAATTACAAACCTCACCTGAGGTATTAGTCCCACTAGAGTGCCCTCGGGTGATCTGTAAGAAAAGCACCCAGCGGACAGAAAGTGAGGGGGTTCATTCCTTTTCCTCCTGGGGCCCCCACAGCCGGCCGCCCCTCAGGAGGACGCCTGGGGCGGGCCGATCCCCCCCGGGGCGGCGGAGTTCCCGAAGGCACCACGGCGCCGCCAGGCGCCTGCCTCGGGTGTCCCGTCCCCGGACTGGGGGCGAGCTCCCGCCCTTGGAACCCTCTGGAAGCCGCGGGCCCCGCGCCGCCGCCCTGACGGTTGGGAGGGCGGGAACCGCCACGCGCCCGCTGCTCGCGACTGAGCGGCCGCCACGCGCCCGCCTGCCCGCCGCGGCGCACGGGGAGCCTCCCTCAGACCGGCACCGGCACCGNCACCGCTCACGGCGCTGCCGCTCCTCCCCGGGCGCCTGACGGCCGCCGCGCCCACAGCCCGCGCCTCTTGACGGCCGGGGGCAGCCGGCAGCGCCTGCGGTGCGCGGCTCCGCCGCCCGGGGCGCATCTCCCCGTTCGGTTGCCGTGGGGTTTACCCCCGGCTCGGCACGCGCGCAGAACCGCGCCGGTGTGCCGGCGGTGGGGAGGCCCCTGTCGCCCCCCGCAGCCCCTCGGGGCTGTCACAAATCAATGGCTTGGGCCATTGTGGCACAACGTTCAGCCTCGCACAGGCTCCCTCTGAAAGGAGCCGCTGCCTCCGTCGCCTGCCTCGGCACAGAAGAATAACTCAGGTTACACCAATGAGGCCAATTCCTACATGCAAAATTAAACACTTTGGAAGTGGAAGCTTGCATGAACAATATACTTACCGTATTATTAATTTCACTGACACTCAATGAAGAAGTCACATAAACTAGTTAACTGCATACGTAGTTTCTTAGTAGCTGTCGGGCAACTGAATTTCTTTACAGAAAGTTGCAGCCTGGCTCAGCGTACCTGCACTGGAAACGTAAGCCAGGTCAGCTCCTCCACTGTCGTCTTCTTCGGCAGCAGTGGTGTGGACAGGCCTGGGCTCGGCAACATCTTGCAGCAGCTGAGTTCTTTTTATCACCCCGTTCCTTCTCCGCACCTGGTCCTCTCTCCTCTAGAAGCACTTACTAGCAAATTCATAAATGCAAGAAGCCTTCAGCACATAAACATTCCTGCATCCCTTCCTGACATACGTAGTTCTGTGTATATGACAAGAATTTCAGGTTAGCTTTGATAAATAGAGAAAGCCAGGGGAAATTTCTAATATATGACCACACCTGCAATTCCATTCTCCCCAATCAACTTGGTTCATCAGAATTACCTTTTAACTCCCCCACAGGAATCTATGTACTGGTGGTTATATATCCCTTCTGGGTAGAGGAACGATACCAAGATGGGTTTTCCATACCAACATTTAAGACAACATATTGTAAAAGAAGAATAATTCTCTAACCCTGTTTCAGTTTCTCCTCTTCCAATATATTTGTCATATAGTGTAATATGTATTTCTTATGTCAAGGACCAGTAGCCAATATGAGTACAGATGTAAAAGCAGTTCTTAATCAGTGAGCTTGAATGGTTGTACAGAACACAATTTCTAAGACAAATTTCTTAAAACGTCCGGGTGAAAGAGGGAAGGGCAGGAGGTGCCCTTCATAAAACTGGTAGTTACGAACTCCTGTATTCCCACCTCTTTTCTGGTGCTGTGTAGTTCAAGACACATGAGCTGTTTGTACCAAGTTCCCATTTGTAAGACAGGAGAACATAATTTACCACCCTTAGCAGATTAGTGAGGAGAGCTGATAACTGCATGTTTTCAAAATATTTTAAAGTTTAAACAGGAGTATTAATTTTTTTTTTCTCCTTTCCCTGCCTTCAGCTTTACTAGAAATTTCTCCCTCTGTGTGCCGGTTATGACTTTTAGCTTTTCAAGGCAGTTGTCTGCTAGACTCAGAAGTTTGTCTTCTATAACCCTTGTAATCCTCTTGTGAGCTCCTACTCTTTAACCTAGACACAATTGTAATGGATCCAGTTCATTCCACAAACTGCATGTGGATCAGCTATTTTGTAGAAATGCTAATTCCTTAATAGTAAATACTGTATGTGGATCATCAAGAGACACTTTTGCCCCCTTTCATAGATTCAGTCTTTTGCATCGTTGATGCATTTCATGTCAATAAAGACACCTTTTTACTGATATCAACTCTTAAGGGTGGGAGTTGTTACTTTTAATAGATATGCTGACAGCGTATTCTTGAGTTTCGCTTCTGTTTGACACCTTGTTTCTATATTCATACTCGCAGCAGGTAAGTGTTATGGTAAAATGTGCGAGAACAGGGCAGTATTGTGACAGATCGCACTCTGGCAGCAATTAGAGAGCTTGAGGAGTGTAGTAGTATTTGGGGAACATTTCATTTCAAATACAAACATGTTTTCTGAAGATGTTTGTTTTCTGATTTGTTTCAAATCCATACAGAACTTTTGCTGCATCATCATTACACTCTGCACTGCTGCTGGATGTTCTGTACTGTTCAAATGCCCAAAGTGCAGAAAACAACCAGTAAAAGCAGCTGTTCAGAGCTAATCTATATCTGTCAGTACAGACACGATGCCAGCCACAGGCAACGGAAATCTTAAGCGCTTGGAAATCAAGAGATTGACTTTCAGACATCAATGCTTTTTAAAATGGTGCATTATGGTCCTTTTGGCGATAGTTTAGAGGTGTGAAAGACAGCATCCTTTCCTGTTGTTTGCTCACAGTCAATGCAAATTATGTTATATTCTAAAAAAGAGGTCAAGCAGATTGATGGTTTGCCTTGTTGTCTTGGGAGCGATGAGAAATTGACAGGAAGGAGACGGAAAGAACACACCTTCCCTAACAGCAAAGCATGGAGTTGGCTGTGAGAGCCTCCTACAATAGCCTGGCAGGTGAGCGGGCAGCGGCAGGGCAGCGAGGAGGGAGCCTGCAGCACAAGGGCAGGCTGGCAGAATCCTGGTGAACGCAGGGCGTGGGTACACAAGCATTGAAGTGGCAGGGGAAAAAAAGCCTTTTCTTTGCCACCCAAAATATGCATCAATTTATTTCTTATTTTTAATGAGAAAAAAGGTGGTAACTAAGGATAGAAAGGGTCCATACTACAAGAACACAGTGGGCAAGGGGAAATCATTGCCAAAATGCCATTTTCATCCCATTTTACCCAAGTGGTTTTGATTTAATTTCCAGATAGCTTGCATTCCTAAGTGTTTTTTGAGATTAGTACATTCATGTAAGACATTTCTAACTTAGCAAAACAGAATTTCCTGCCAATAGTTCTTTAAAAAATTTACTGACAAATTCAAAAAAAGTTTTCATATGCCCCACATACGTGGATAGTACTTCTAGCTGCATGTCATGATTAATGAGACATCTCCCACAGACAACAAGAGATGGAGTTTGTTTTTCTGAAGGAAGCAACTGAATGGTGTACAACACTAAAAAAAAAATCATAACAAATGCAGAACTATCTATAATTATGGAAATATAAGCAGTATTTAAGCAAGTGGGAAAATTTCAACTAGACAGTGCATGGATCTGGCAAACACTTTGCTAGCATAAATAAATTCTGTCTTTTCAGAGCTTCAGTGAAGGGGAACAGCATTGCTACAGCTGAAGGAACTCCAAAGATTCTGGACTAGGGGGTATGTGCATTCCTTACATCAACACAGAAGGAAATGGTTTAGGTCAGTTAAAATGGAAAGAATGTGAGGTTGGCCTGCTTTACTAAAGTAACTGATGAAATCCCAGCTTTATGGTTTTGCTCTTTATCAACATCTTTTATTAAATTGCTTCATAAATAGTCTTACTTGCCTCTGAAATGAGCAAAAGGCCATACTACTGCAGGTAGTGAATCGATGGAATGAATATCCATTTCTGATTGCTATCAGGTAGACAGCAGTTTAGTAGAACACTTAAGCTTTAAAGAGCAAGCTTAAATCTTACTGGAGACAATTACATCCTTTGCTAAATTTAAACTGAAGAAAATGGTTGTAGTACCTTTAACAGGCTCACGGTTATGTTCAGCGGTAAAATAAATAGTATTAGTAAAAGGTAATAACAGAATAGCCTGGACACAAAAATACATAAGACAAATACAAATAACCTACTGAATAGGAATGTGTTATATTAAAAATATATATATTTGTTTCTCTAACTCAAACTTGAAACAGTGGGTCAAACTGTGCATTTACTGAAGGAGTAGCACTTTAAAAGTACCCTTTGCTACATAGTAGCCATAATAATGTCTTGGTTTCTGTATTCTTACGCTAATTTTCATCATCCTTTTTATAACGGGGGGATTTCCAACAAACAGTATGTCCGGGGCAAAATTAGTCAGTGTTACTTGGAATTACATTTCAGTGCATTTTTCAAACAGAAAGAAGGCTAAGCCAATCTAAGCTTTTATGACATATCAGCCCATAGAGAAACGTGACATTAGTAAAGGCCAGACTCTCAAAATGCATCAAGGCTATAAAATACAATGCTACATAATAGCATCCCAGTCTCACAGGATGTTTCATCTTGTACTTTGTGATACTGTTATACCTCTGTGCTTCTTTAACCAGATCAGATGGGATTTGTAGGCATCTTTCTAATTTGATTCATCTGCTGTCTGTATGTTAGCTGACAGTTTTGCCACTTGAGTGTCAGTAAGAATTTTTAGGACTCAAAATATCCTGATGAAAACTTTTCTTAGGATGTTCCCAACAAAATCTATTAAGAGGGCTCAGAAAACTGTAAACTTTTTTCCTCTGAGTTTCTACCAGCTGTAATATCCACCTCCAGAATATCTGAAAATTTAAACTGAAAGCAAATATTATCCATCTTTAATGCTTCCATTTTGCAAAGGCCTTGAAGCTTGCTGTAGAAATGAGTTGCTTTTAGTCATTTTCTGGATTAGAAAGGCTTTAAGGAAGCCGCAAATGACTGACCAATTATACCTGCAATTGTGGAGTAAGGGTAGGATTTTGGTTTCAAACACTATGCAGTATTTCACTGACAAATTATTAAGAATATTGGTTGAAAAATCACACAAACTGGGATGCTATCAGCAAAGCAGAAAACAATTAAATGGAGTACAGACTTATGCATGTAGTACAGAATTATAGAAAAAATAAGATTATGTTTTTCAAAGTAGTGATGCTAGTTTCACACTAATTGCACACGCCAAGAGGTTTCGTTTTACTGCAACATATTCACATTAACGTCTTGATCTCTATTAATATCCAATTATTCTAAGTGTATGTTTATTTTAAAAAGGTACTTCACAAACCACTAAGTATAATTCATGACAAGGCACCTTCAAAAATATTTTGTGACAGTAGGCCAAATTTGCTACCAATTAATTTCTGGCACTTGGTGAATTTAAAGTAGAAGTGAATTTAGCCCAATGTACTTTGTTGTCTTTGGATATTCATTGATAATTTGGTTCCATAACGTCCTTTTGTCAGTGTAGTAGCTTTCTGTAACACAACCTCTTCCAACAGGCTTTCAGAATGGCTTCCCGTACCACTTCAAAATGCATGCCCTAGTTAAATTTGAATAGAGACCACTGATAACCAAACAAGAGAGGGATCCAAATAAAGTTGCCTAATCTTTTACTGCAGATTTTCCCCCTGGTTCTATGAGAAAAGCCCAGGAGCATGTGAATCAAACGAGGACCTCATCTAAAAGAAGCTTGAACTAGTGCTGTGGTATGTTGGCTAACATGCTCACAGAGAGGTGGTCCAGGTTAAGAAGCTGACAGTGGAGTTTCTGCCAGCTGTGATTTCCACTACTGAAAACTGGAAATTGCCCTCCAATACAATGGATTTTTTTTTTTCATGTTTGTTTTTCCAATACAGGTGGAGAAAAGACTCTGAAACTTCTTTTCTAAAACAAAAGGATAAATACCTCTGCATGGGTTTTCCCTCAAATGTCTATTTTCTTCTCTTTTTAAAAAAACGACGCATACTCAAAAGGGAGATGTAAAGGCAGTGGAATTCTTTCTGTAGTGTCAGAACCCTTCATGGTTCTCTTATCCCTTCAATATTCTGTTATTTATGGTGAAATCTGAGAGCAACCACCTACAGGAAAGTCTCATTCTACTTTAAAAGCCAAGCACAATTGGAAAGTAAAACCAAACCCAAAGCATTTCCCTGCTGCAGAATTATTCCTAATGCATTCACACAAGTTTTGCACCACATTTTGTAAACAGTATTTGAAAATGCCAGAAAATACAATCATATATAATTATCAGGAATAGACATTTTCAGCCTTAGCAAACATTTTATAGAGTAACGTAGTCAACATTACAAAAACTTTTAAGTTACTCTTCTTTCTTTCAGATATTAAAATAGAAGTTCATGTAAGTCCATCATCTGCAAATTACTACTCACCTAAGAAAGAGATTTTGTAGGAACAGACTCAAAATCTTGTTTCATCAAGGTTTTGGCACATGCAAGACTAGAATTTGGCCTATGGGAAGTGTTAAACTAATTTATATTACAGAGAACTGGTGACACAGAAAATGAAAGCAGATGAAATATCATAAAAAAGCTCTCTCATGAATATTCAAGCTTTTATTTTAAGTAATAGTATACATTATCCTGCTCAAAAAAAGATATTCAACATTATCAGCAGATAAGTAGCAGTGGGGCAGAGCGCAAAATTGTAATGCGAAGCAAGGCAAAAGGAAATTCTACTTACAAAGAGAAATATATATATCTTCGGTTTGGGAACATACATTATGTAAGAGTTTTATAATTCTGCCTACACATTAATGGCCTAAATGTTTAGATTTGCATCCAGAGCAGATGTTGGGCAGGACTTGCCTTATTTTCCAAAGGCTTAAAGATTAGAAAATATCTTTCTTTCTACAGATACACATCACACATCCAAACCACAAGAACATATGCCCTCAAACATTGAAGGAAATTAGCTGGGAAGCAAATTCCTATTTTGTTGATGTTGCTTATTGTTTGCTCATATTTGCTTTTGACCTTGGAGAGAGATGCCCTCACGGGCAGGAATGAATGTTGTCAGTACTGGCTTTTAACAAAAATATCCAAATTATGTCCCAGATCTATGAATGTCTATCCTGTACTCGACAAAAGGGGAAAAAATAGCTTTACGCATAAGTGGCCAAGTACCACAACTGCTACAAGTTGGATGGCTTTAGAGAGCATCTGCATTGTGCAAGTAGTGACACAATCCTGCACTTTCCAAACTCATCTCATATTCAAACACGGGCAAACTCTGGGCTATTGCAGGACAAAGTCCTGTGCAACAGGACTTTCAACACCGTGAACAAGCCAAAGAAAGCCCTGGGTAAGTCCAAATTCTCATCTCCCATAATTGCTTGTTAAGACCTCACACAATTAAAATACAGGTGGCTTCTAAGTGTCAGTTAGATGTGTGGGTTACACATCAGGGAATATGTTATTTTTGAGCCCATTACTTGGCTCATTATGAATAATGTGTAGTCGATGATATGGGCCCAGAGAATGTTCTAACACCCTCACATCATCTTGGAAACCCTGTTACTCTGCAGAGCTCATTCTATGTCCATTTTCCATGACTGAATCATGCAAACAGTCCTTTCCCACAATAAGTCTAAATGATTTATCTGTGAGAGCACAAGAGGCCACATTTCTCCTAGACCTATTTCGCATCTATTATTCTACAGTATGGTTTCCTCTTCTTTCCATAACAAATTATAGATCAAAGTTTCCGTATTCAAGGCTGTATGGAGTGGTTCCCCAGCGAATTATGAACACATTGTGACAGATTGACATAGACGCACCCAGGATAATCAGCAAAAAAGCTGTACGGTATCTTTAATTATGAATTCCTGATTGCAGTTTATCTCTGCTGACCCGTATGTCGGACCCATAAGCCCTAGCTTATGTGAGAAAATTTTGTAGTGACAGGAAACAAATACAATTAGACAGTTAGCTGTTTGTGCCCCTTGACAAGAGAAAGTGAAAACTAACAACAAGCTGTACAGAATTCCACATCATTCTATGATTCTACGATCATGCACTGCTGCAGCTAGACTGTTCCAGAAAAGCCTCTTTGAATTCTATCACTGCAACGATTTATCAAATGTAACAGAAGTAAAAAACAAGGCAAACAAACTCCAAAACAAACAACTGGCACAGAAAGATATTGCTAATCCCTTCAAGTTTTCAGTTATTGCTGTTTTCAGAAGGAACATAGAACTCCTAAGGACACTATGGCTTGGCACATTTCATGTAAAGCAAATAATTGCCCTTCAAATAGATTTTCAGGTTGTGAGATCTCTATCCAAACAGCTTTTCTGTTTTTCTTGGGGAAATGGGGGGATTTTTTTTTTCTGGGTGAGATTTCACAATCTTTAACCTTTCAGCAACACCTAAAAGTAATAAAGTGTTGCTCAACTCACAAAGCCCGGGAATGAAGGAGAAAGAAACGTCATTGTCAGAATCGCATTGCTCTTTATTCACTATTTGAGGGAAGCAGGAAGACATTCCTGGATAACAAAATAGTATAAAACACATTTGATCCTTTTACTGCAGAAGTCATCACAACTGGTAGAGAATCCATCTGTTCAGTGTAACACTAATGTATTTGCCATTCTGTCAGTTGATCACTAGAGGTGTTATTTATTCGTGCTTTCATGGTCCTCTGTGCATACAAACTATTCATCTGTGTCTTCGGTAATTAACATCACATTACCAAGGGGGAAAGCAGTTTCTCAGTAGAGTGCAGCTAACTCCCACCTGACACATTACACATTATTCCACAAACTTAGTCACATAACAAAGACCTAGCCATGATGATGATGATGCATAAAAACAGGGAGCCTTGCCAAACAAGATGCCTGGCAGCCTTCTCTACTTGGGTTGTCCCTGAGGTAAGCAACGCAGAGTAAATCAGAGATATTCGTATTTCCACAGAGGAAATACAGTTCACGGATTTATTTTTGCTCTCTCAAATGGTAGACATGCAGTTCCAGATTTTAAGCTGGCAAGGTTATTTTGGTATTATATTTATCTCCATCTCCAGGTTCAACAAAAAATACCCACTATTCTAACATAGAAATAATGGGCATTTCTCTCTTAAGTAGACTGTGGTGAAAATATGCTGTGTGTGTACACATTTCACTATGTATGTTGAAAACCTATACTGAAAATGCACAGATTATTGCAAAAGATGGTCAACTGCATGGAGTATTCTTTCTAAAAGAAAACCCTTCCAAAGCAGAAAGGCTCTCTAAAAGGGACTTTCCTCGACTAATGCAGAAGACTATTGAGTGGAAATGAACCTTCCTGTGTCCTTCCCCACCCTGACCAGAACCACGGTGGATAAACTCCATGCATGCAAACACAAACACTATTACAATCTGGTATAACTAAATGTTCGGTAGCTCTTGCTCTACAGGGCATTGTCTCAGCATTTATAAATGAATGTTGGCCAAATACAGCTGATAACTAGGAATAAGGCATGGCTTCTCTAAGGCAGAGGAATACATAGGATTCCTTAAGCCAACTGTTCACTTACAAAAGAGACAAACCTCAAGGGAGTCATGGTGCTTTTGAGGCCTTGGACTCTTAGTTCAAAGTCAAAACTACTAAATAGAGCTCTCACCAACAGTGACTTCACAATGCACTCCAACACCAGCTGCTTCCAAAAATATGTTGATTTCTAGGTCTGTCTTGTTAAGCCTCATCTCTTTTCCTCTGGCACATGAGCACTCAAAAGGCATACAGTATACAAGTTAAAATTTTAATTCCTAGTGCTCTGCATCAAAACTTTGCAGTCGCATTGGTCTTAACTTGCCTTTTGTTAAATGTTCAAGTTGTGAGATCAGGCATGCACGACAGAGTTACATTTTTCATTTGCAGGGTATCTAAAACGATGTAAAAATCTTGGTCTGTTTGTTTTTTAAGTCAAGACGAAATAAGAATTGATACCATATAAAGTGAACAGGACATTTAACAAGACTTCATACATTTCTTCCAGAGCAGGAAGACTCTGAGGATCAATAATCAGTGTATCAAAAAGGCCATAAAACAATTGGGAGACACTAGATGTTACCCTTAGATTTTTCATCCACTGATCTTAAGATATTATTCCTTCTACAACTCAAAATGTCAAATATAAAACAAAGGTAGTGAAATCCAAGCAATAGAAACCTTCACTTGATGCAGGCTTACGTGCACCTTCCAGAAGCCAAGTAACAAGGTCATCCCATATAGGTTTACTTAGGAATATTTCTGGAATTAAATCTACCTGGCTTGCTTATTGCTTCCTCTTTAGTACTGCTCCAGTAACAATTCACTGAAAGTATGCAGTAGAGCTACATCAAACAGTCACTACAAAGCTGTAAGCACTTTAAGACTTAGATGGCATCACCTTTGTGATGGCCACAAAGCCTGAAACTGATTTTGTTTAAGTTGCTTTAAATGTATAAAAATAGAACTAGAGAGTTAGCATCAAAATTCTCTGCACCGAGTCTGAACACCTCTTACCGTCACTAGCTACCTAAAAAAACTAACGACCACCAATTTCCTGCAAGAGAAACCCGAGTATGATTTTGATAAGAAAAATGAAACAAATTTAAAAATATCTCAGAAGTACTCCTGATGTAATTCCACTGATTTCAGGAAGTTTATCTTAGCAGTTATTTTACTTCTTCATTTATGTGAACCTGAAACTGAGCAAAAGGCAAAATCCCATAACCAGAGAACAGGCAGTCTGCATCTACAAGCTTCAAGATTCCTTATCCTTTTCCTAAATGGGGCAGGGAGCCTTAAGATATTGAGCATATAAAAATAAACAATCAATATGGCTCAATGCCTGTGCAAATGTTTGTCATAATTACTTACAATGGTGAATTGATTAAAAAATGTTTTAACTTCTTTAGAAGTCCTTCTATTATGCACTGAGGCCTGATCTACAGTTAAAAGTTTTTGTCAGCATAATTACGTAAGGCTTATTAATAACATTACAGAACATCCCCCTTATAGCCATAGCCAGCAAGAGCGCTTTCCTCAGTAAAATCAGTTTCCTTTGAAAAACAGGGAATGCTCTTGTATGTGGTGAGTTTCCATTAGACAAGTTTTCCAGTATTCCTTTAATCTAGACCCAACCTTATCTTAAAATAAACAAATCAAGAATTACCAACTATTCTAAGCCTAGAGCTGAAGAATTTTCCACAGTATCTTCATTCCCTTAGAAATGTACCTTAAATGTCTACATTTGCCTTTGAAAATTAATGTTAAGTTTTATAAACCACTGCAGTTTTTCATTGCTTGTGCCTATGAGCAACTTAAAACCCTTGTACATAGTGGTAGAAGTTATTCCTTAATTTCATTAGCCTAGAACTAACCAGTTTAAGATCACCATTAGATATTTTATCACTCTAGTACTTCAGCATCTGCAAAATACTCTCTCAGCAAATAATGCTGCCTTCCAAACCACGTAAAGCTTCAGCAGACCATGAACACAGCTATTTAACATCCCAGATTTCTTCCACACCCAACAACTTGTATGATGCAATTGTACTTCACTTCTTTTTTCATGGTCTCAATGTAATTGAATATGTAGAATACGCTGGAAAAATAGGATGAGATTTAACAGATTGCATTAATTCAACCAGATTAATATGTCTGGTTTGCCAGGACTGAAGTGGTTTTAAAAAGAACAGAAAAGAATGTCTGTGCAGTCATTTCACCCCAGACATCCCTGGCACTGATTTGCTAGCTGAGCCAACTTGTAACTCTCAGCTGGAACTGGCAGCTACCAAAATGTTTATAACTGTGAGAGTTGCTGTTGCTGGGCCAGGAACTGGAGGTGCGACGTAACCCAGGAGTCAGCACTTGGTCGCAAAGGAGAGAGGAACTAATCTTTTTCTTTCTCTCACACACCACATCTTGAAGGAGCACAGATCCACTTCTTGGCATAAATCAGGATGATAGTGATGCATGTGTGTTTCTTTGTCAAGGAAAGGGAAAAGTTCTTCCAAGAGTTCAAGGCAGTAGGAGGCTGAGAAGGAATTTGTACCGTTGCTGCTGTGATGTACTATCTTTGGTACATTACAGTGATAACGGTACAAATTCCTTCTCTACCATCTTTGGCACATTTACAGTGCCAATACAGAGAGGTATGCAGGCAGTCTCAATGACTGCAACAAAACTACAAGAGCTCCAGGGGAAGAGGTGGGAATGTTTGCCACTGTCGCTCTACCACATGACCAAAATATGCAAAAGACACTGGGCAGTGTTACTCCTCCAATAAATCTCTCCGTCACGCGCTAAACTGGCTGGATAGCAGAGCTTTGACCCAAGATTGTTCTTTCTAAAGCATGTTTACATTATATTCTTCTCCAGAAAAGGACATTTCTCTCTGATTTTTTGGTGTTAGCTTGTCTTTTCTTTGTATGTGTGTAGCTCAGATTATGATGGAGCCCTGCCCCCATATGGTGCTCTAAGCTTTACTAAATTGATTACAATTAAAATAGATGGTTCTTTGACTGATCCTCTTTTCTTAAGTAGAGCTAATGCAGATTAACTGTCCATAGAAAGAGCCTTTAAGTATCCAGTGCAAGAGAAATCTCATATTAAATATTAGCAGTGGCATCACCATGTATCACCATCATTTAATGTCTTGTGCCATTTGACAATATAATAAAAATGTGCAACTAAAAATATACTTCTGTGCAAAAAGATCTAAGTTTTAACTCTCTGACTTGCATTGCATATGTGCTGTCTCACTGAATGGCAGTTCAAACTACAGCAAGAAGTAATCCTTGGGTGACCTGCTGTCTAAGAATGAACACAGTTGGATATACTGGAGAACCATAAATCTGAAATAGGTTAGCTCCTTTTTCAATCTTAATTCTGTCTCTAAGCATATCCAATACATAAAATGAAAGTGATGTGGAATATTAGAATGACTCTTGGGACATTACAAACCCTCATAGTAAAGCATGACATTTTTCACAACTACATTCCAAGACACAAAAAAACCCCCAAAGTATGAACAGGCAATGAATTACTTATTAAACCACAGGACTTTCTGAAATTCAATTCTTAATTTTGAACAAGGGGTTTATTCTGCTTTGATAGAAAACTGATATTCAAGGAAATAATTTCCAGCATAAGCAAACAAATAAATAGAATTTGTATAATTAGCTATATAAAAACGACCAAAGTTTGTATAAGATAAACTGTTTACATAAGCAGCAGATGGATGCAAAGCACTGATTCATAGGATACTTTAAGTGAAATAAACAGAAACCTTGCTTCATTGTGATTAGTCCTCACCAAACAGATAGATGAGTATCTCACTGGCTGTTGAAGCAAAACAATAAATGCCTATGGAATGTATGGAATTTACAAATCCACACTGATACAAGTTTTTTTAAATATTCATTTGCTTGTCTCGTGTTTCTCCTCCAGTGACTTACAGAGCTTAGGCTACAGCTATTTAAGCCCTCCAAAGACATTCCTGGACACAAACATGAAAAGCATGAATGAAGCCAATGCTAAGGGAAACGGAGCATGTTTTTATTCTTGGTGTTCCCAGACATGAATACTCAAGAATTACTGAAACATCACAGAAGGGTTACTCAAGCGAAATTAAGCAGTGGAATGTTTGTCAATGCTTCCCTAAGAAATGCACTTGCATAACTATATTCCAATTTCTAAATGAAGATTTGGCCCAGTTTTCAGAAAGAGTCTCAATCCCAGTAATTTCATTCTTTATGTATCTCAGTATATAAAGAAGCCTATTAACTTTTAAAACTACACAAAAGCACGTCTTAAAACAAATGTTTTGCAACCACTGATTTTTTTTTTAAGAAAAAAGATCTCTAATAAACAATTCTGCAGAAACAGAGGTATTTAATTTAACAGACTCTTTTCAGTGCTGCCCAGCGACAGGACAAGGGGCAGTGGGCACAAACTGGAACACAGGAAATTCCATCTCAACATGAGGAAAAATGTCTTTACTTTGAGGGTGGCAGAGCACTGGAACAGGCTGCCCAGAGAGGTGGTGGAGTTTCTGTCTCCGGAGAGATTCAGAACTGCCTGGTTGCGATCCTGTCCAGCCTGCTCTACGCGATCCTGCTTTGGCAGGGGGGTTGGACTAGATGATCTCCAGAGGTCCCGTACAACCCCTGCCATTCCATGATTCTGTGATATATAGTTGATACTCCACTACCTTTTGGGGACAGAGGGATGTTAAGAATGCATTGAAATAAATGCCATGGCTAAACTTAGCTGGACTTGTATCAATATGAGAGAGCAACCATGACAGCCATTACATCAGTAATATGGCATGTGCTCATGGTGAACTGGAAGGAAACACTTTTTCGGACTGGTTGTGCGTAGAAGATTTAGGTCTGATGGCATTTTATCTCAGCTGGAATTTGGCCAGGAATATTAGGTAAACTATCCTGTGCCAGCAGAAATTACATTACACCAGTGTAAAAATTTTTGGGTGGAGACTTAGACATCTTCCTAAGTTATTTGTCAAAGTATTTTGAGAGTAGCATACCTCTTACAAGAAAGTACTGTAATGCACTGGAATGCAACTGCAGTATCCAATGACTTGTAAGGATGCTGGTCTTTTTAGCAGTCACTACACTGTATCATCTATTACTATGCTGCACAGTTGCCACACACTGTACACTTGGTAGCGTAGTTTAACTCCCATGTGTAGCATGAGTACCATTTTCAAAAAGTGTTTGCACATGGCAAAGAGTTCTGAGAAGCAAAAATAAGCAAGCCAGCAACAGCTCTTCAGAACACACAAGTTTTATTATGGGAAACCACAACAGCAGTCCAGAAGCCAAGAATACATCAGAAATTATTGTACCATTATACCATCTGGTATTTTTAGAAAGATTTTTATTCAAATTTAAAATAATATAAACCCTCAGCCCTACCCACTCCCCCCACCCCCCCCAAAAAAATCATCTTATATCATGTTTCTTTTTCCTTAACATAACCTTCTGGCTGAGCAGCAAAATGCCCAGCAATAATACTCTTTCATGCTAACGGTTTAGACTTTATAACTGGGAAAGAGTCCCTGCTGAGAGAAGGGATTGTGGCAGATGGCATGAGATATTGCAGTAATTTTACTGACAAAGCAGTAAGCATGTGATAGAAGTTCAAAAATCTATTCAATACATTCCAGTTGAAGCAAGTTTAACAGGCATTGAAGCAGAAGCTTGATGGCAAAATTATTTGGAAAAAAGGAGAATTTTCCTACACCATTAAAAATACATGTATGACACTTTTGTTTCTGTTTTCTGGATGAAGGCTTAAAACTTCAATTTGGGAAATAAACAAAAGGCCAGTTTACAAGTTATCTTCATATGCTAGAATAGGATTAAGAGGCCTGGAGCCAAACTTCAGAGCACTGAAAGAACAAATTATTTAAGGTAGTGTAATTGGTAGACGTTGCGTATTTGATACAGGCAAATGCTTCAAATAGTTAATCCATTTAAACCAGTACCGAGAAATCCATGCTCTTTTGCTCACAAATCTGAATTCAGCTTAAAGAGACAAGTAAATGTATCACTAAATTTACCAACATTCTTTCATTAAGGTGTTAATTCTTTATGGATAATCAAATGTTCACAGATAAAAACACTCATGTCATCTCTTCATACCAAAACGCTCCTGTCCAGCAAGTGGGAACTTAATTAAGGATGATAGCACCTGCTCCCAATTCTTCTACAATCCCTTTGTGTGACCTTGAGAAAGCCATTTTACCTCTCGCTGTTTATGATTTGTCATTTACCCTCTCTGCTCCCCTTTGTCAGTCTTGTCTATTTAAAATATAGAAGTTAGGGATCAAGCTGTAAAGGAAAGAATTAAATCCTTGGAAGAACGCTGTATGAATCATTGCAGAAAGAGAAAATAATACAGGGAATGGTTGGCATGCTAACAGCTGCATTCAGTGGCATTTTACACAATACCAATATTTATCATCTTAAGCAAAAGCTCCCACTGTAGCACTTCAGGGGAAAAATACATAAACTTTTCTAGAGACCACAAAGTAAGGAACTAGGCATCAGGACAACAGAAAGGATTTTATTGCAGAATTGTTTAATTCTATTTTAATTCTTAAGGTTTTTATTTAATAGATTTGGGGAGGAGGTTAAATCTCAAAGATCTTTTTCTTGCACAGTCTCATAGAACTGAAGTACACATTCTGCTTGCCAACTAGCTGTACTGTACTTTTGTGCACTACCAGAGCTATAAGGAAGTGTACTGTTTAAAAGAGAAACCCACTGAGCGATGGTAAAAGACACCTAACAGCCTAGAAATAGTTTGATCACATGACCATCAGTGATTATTCTTATATCCCTGTATACCAAGGTTAAGCAATGGCGATTGTTCCTACATAAATTGGAAGAAACACCCAAGTTCCTTCCCACTGGATTTCCTGAGCAACTGTTACTCCTTCTTCATTTTTAAATGGCACCCTTAATTTTCCCACTATTTTTGTCAAAAATTGGAAGGACTTTAATCAGAATACTTCACTATCACTACCATCCCCTTACTGAAATGTTGTGATTTTATGAGACATTTTGTTCCCTTCACACAATCCTGTGGTGCTCAGTCATCCTTGGAAGCAACAGATCAAGACAATTGAGTGTCAGTTTTTCCCATTTCTCAGCATACCTAATGAAAGATATAATGTCTTTTTGCAGACCTTACACCCATCAGATTACAATACCTCTACTACCTTGGCAGCTATTAACAGCATATTAGTAAATAGTTCTGTGGCAAGTTCTAAGCCAAGAAAAGATGAGGAAGGGAGCACTACATTGACTGAGTGCAGCTTTTTTTTTTTTGAGCTTGCTTAAAGGCGCAGTCCACTGACTGTGAAGAAAAAAACACTCCCTGGGGGTGGTTAGCATAATTTAAATTGTCAATGTTCACTTGGGGCTTTTCCTCTTAGTTACCAGTGTTCCTATTGCAGCATATATGGGCTCTGTCACTGAGATACATTTCCAACATCTTTTTATTTCAGCTAAACAAAAACAAACACAAAAATTCAGTTTTCTTTAGTGTTTCAGCTCATTCTGACTCCTGTTGCAAGCGTTCAAGCATACACAATACATGGAAACGAGACTAGCTTTTTTCCCCCCTTTGCCTATTTGGGAAACTGAAGTTGCTCTAAATTATAGTGTACTTTATTTCAAGTGTCACTTGTGTCCTACGAGCTCCCTAATTCCATTAAGCCCTTTGCTATAAATCATTACCAGAAAAGGATGATCAGCAACAAGCCAGAACGTTCTGTCTCAAAAAAGTGAGCTATTATATTAAAACAAGTGTTACTGAAGCAAGACTTTCATGTCTGGACTTCTGCAGGGTAGAGTTTTACAATAATCCTAACTTACTGACACCGTATTACTTTCATATTAAATCAGGTCAGAAGATTGAAATGAACAGCCTTTTACATAAGCGTAAAACATTAGCAGTTTACTTTGACCAAACAAAAGTCAGATCTGCTCTTGATAAGATTGCGCTTCAAGAGATGAAAAAGAAAACTAATTTCCACGTTTATTTGTCACTCTCACTTTTGAAATCGTCTCATAAAAGGCATTCCCACCACAAATATTATGGTGCAGTTATAAGCCCGTTACTCAGGATGTTCAAGATCTATAACCCATTCAGATGCAGTCCCTAGAAAGTCAGCTGCCCATGAGCACTGGGAGATGTCTTTGGAACACGATGTTTTAGCTTTTCAACATCCAGCAAAGCAGGACATCAGCCTTAGCTGAAGCTGTAAATTGATAGAAAACCTAGTAAGTTTTTTTTCATATTCAGGTATCTTTTCCGTGTATATCACCCATAGATCAAATCTATAAAAAGAAACAAAAACCTAACAGCTTGTAATTCCACAGAAACATGCATTATACTTATGTGTGGGTAATCCAAAGGAACATTTACCCCAGTCCTCCATGTTCCCCACTGCTTCTTCACCTTTACCAACACCTATGCTGCTTCTCCTGTACAGGTTTTCTTGTGATGAGTATTATCTGAATGCATGCTTTTAAGAAACAGTACTTTTAAAGGATGCAAAAGTCTTAGGAGATGCAGATCATATACCTGAGAATAACAGAAATATTACTGAAATCAACTGAAACAGTGAAAATGCAATGGTTATAATCAAAGAAAATCTTTTCCTAGTTACAGCAGCACAGTTGATAGTTTGATTCCAGAAATCTGATTGTTAAAGAGTTATTAAAAAGACAATAATAAGATCAGTTAATGCTGATGTTGATCACAGCTAGTTGGCTGTTTTAGAAATGATGGGGATATTCCTCAAAACACAAAATAAAAAGGATATTTTTCAAAATTAATAAAGATAAACATTAAAAAGAAGCAAGCAGCCGCGGGGGGGTGGGGGGGAAGAGTCATCGACAGGATCATTAAGGAATATGAATACACTAATAGTCATAGAAGCGGCTGATGTTGCTGAAGGCCTGAATAAGTTATTTGCTTTAACATTCATGATGTAATTTGGAGGACATCCCTGAGACCAAAATACATTTTCATAGGGGAGGGTGACATGGTGAATGAAATCTGAGGCAGTTTTATTATTCCAGAGCTCATAGAATAGTTCAATAATTAAGGCAATGAAAAGCTGACATTGCATCAGCTTACAAGGAGAATAACAAGAAAACTGGACACTCCCAACTTGCTCTTTTCCAATAAGAAAGATGATACACCAGCAGATACTAGAAGATGACAGTATTGCACTTAGACCTATCAGAAACAAAATGGCTGAGCTGCTGGCTAAAATAGTTCCTCACTTCCTAGCATGGAGGGCAGGAAGATTACTTGTGTTATTTCTACTCATTTGACAAATATCCTAGATCTCTCTTATCTAGCTTCCAATAAATTGTCTTAATAACTAAAAACAAAATTATGACGACTATTTGCTAACTGACACAAACAGCAGGGATGAGCCATGCTCCCTGCAGGCCACTGTCAGCCACATGAACTTTATCAGAGTAACTACACAAAAACTAGCTGTCAGGCTCACAAAAGGCCTGTGATGGAGTTCTTCAACAAAAGTCTGCTAGAAAACCCAAATAACCATATGATAAAAAGCAAAATACTTCCTCAAAACCAGAAACCGTCCAGGAGATAGAAATTAAAGAAGGAATAATTGATTTATTGTCAGTATGGCTAAAGAATAACAGTAATGCCTCAAGATTATGTACAGCACTGTTTTCTAAAGCAATTTGACAGGAGACATGAAAATTTAATAATATTTGGCCAGCTTGTTCAAAAAAAAAAAACCAAAAGGATCATCTGGACTAGAGTTGGTAAGCAATATCCAAAGACATGGGTTTGTGGTTTCATTAGGTAGATTTGACCATGGTCTACACAGGAAGAAGTTGTTGGGCCTGTTCCTCAAAAGCACAACTAACTGTGCTGGGGAGTTACGCCACTATTGCTGAAGGGATTCTGACAAGCTTTCTCTGATTGCCATGGCTAATGTGTCTAATTCTGTTTCCAAGTTGCAAGTGTGCCAAAGCCATCACAGATTTATATGCCCTACCTCCTGAATAAAGGAAACGTTCATGTAAGCATTTATCATAATCACAAGATGAATTTTAGGCAAACATTAGATTTTCTATTGAAGAAGAAAATTATTCCTGTTCTTTTTGTGAATGAGCAAGGTCATCCAGGTGGCATCTTTCACCTGCCAGTCCTCTGAATCACAGTGTTGAGTTGGATTTATTTGAATCCCACAGGACACTTATTTTTTTAATAATAAAATGAAAAACATTTCCATGCACATTTCAGCATGAAAGCCATATAACTCCCTATTCTTAGTAGTGATTGCAGCACTTACCTAAGAGAAACATCTGCTAGTGCACAAATACTGGACGATAATCTTCTTTGCGTTAACATTCTGTATTGCCATTATGAAATAATTTTTTCTAACCAGATAGCTATAATAATTTTAAATCAATCTAATGTGCTATGATTAAATGAAGGAGAAAATTAAACTAAGACCATACAGACATGAAGGCTTCTGCAGCATCCATTCCCTGTTGTAGGTGCAGAAGGAGGGACTTGTTATAGGTGGCAAGAAATTGAAACTTTCCACAGAACCTGGGAATATCAGAAAGACCAGATATGACTTTATGTGCAGTAAATGTAGCTTTTCATAACATAACAGTAAACTACTTTACTTTGCATTGTATGCAGATGAGCCATCTAAATGAGTTATCATTTTTGGCAGTATCTATCAGGGTTTTTCAAAGGTGCTCACTTCTAGTGGTCCAACAGCAGAATCATGGAGAACAAAGAAGGTATGGCTAGTTCAGTTCTGCTGTTACTAGTAAATCCTTTCCCAAATAGAGACTTTAGGTCACTGGGTCATAGGTACGTGGCTCATTTCAGCTGTGTCCTTATGCAAAGCTAACCTACACACAAGACAGACATCTGTATTCATCATGCCCTCCCGTATTTTGTAGGAACCATTCAGGTTACAAATGCCGTCCCATTGACCTGTCCAAAATTACCACTGTTTTGGTGGGAAGCCCCTAGCAGCTTTGCAAAGTCCATTGTGAAGTTCTTTCACTTGCTGTGAACTGGTGTTTTTCAGTAGCTAAATATTTTCTAAGGAAGAAGGTTCAATGTAAGTCTGCAATGGGTCTAGCTATCCTTCACTTATTTTCATTCGTTTCCTCCTTTGGAACTTGCCCAACATTTTACTAGGTGTCTTCTTCAGTGAAAGTACTACTTCAGTTAATGACATTTGCTCTGTGCAGCATGCAGGTATGACTTTCTCTTCCGTGCCATAATTTGAAAGACATAATTGTGTCTTGATATATGAAACTGTCTAGCTTTACAGGTGACTCTACTTTTTATGTCCACCCACTTTTCCTTGTGTTTTCCCCTTGATTTAGTGTATGCTTAAAAAAAAAAAAGGTATGTGTTACAGGAGGGAGGGAGCACAAGTGCAGTACTAGCGCTTATGACATTATCTCTACAGGTTTACAAAAACAACTGAGGTAACTTAGAGGACTCAGCATTACAGCGGAGCACTCACACAAAAAAGTGATTTACACAAGTGAAATGTGCTGTACTTAGAAGGGGACTGGTTTACATGAGGTTTAAATTGTTTATGCAGAGGTGTTACACCAGCATGTATCCCATCTGAAGTAAAATGCAACAAAATAGAAAGCCTCTCCCATAGTGAACCAACAAATTTAAACCAGCCTCCTTTGCCTGTTGCTATAGTTACCAGCTGCAGTAAGTGCTTGGCAGAAATTTCAGGCACAGGCTCTATGAATTGTTTATGTAATCATATTTTAAATGCAGACGGATCTTTGCCTTAATAAAACAAAGTCACTGTATCACAGGAGAGATGTCTGCTTTACTGGCTGCATTAGCAGAACAGATGTAATACATGAGCCTAGCATGAATAAAGCAAGAGACTGAATTTTCACTATGAATTTTTAACAGTTACAGCACATCGTTACTCTGTGATGTATCTGTTCTGGGACATGAAATAGAGCATTCTGTCTTTAGAGCTGTCAGTCAAGCATATCAGCCAGCATTAAATTCATTTGTAAAACATCTAGATTTTGTTTCTCTTAGACAGTAAATATTTTCCAAATTTACAAATATTTTAATATAACCATAGAGTTTAGAGAAAATAAAAGCCCTGTTACAGGGACATTTTCAATCTTAAGTCAAACCTTAAGAATGTCCTCAGAATATACAATAATCAGTTAGATATGACTGTTGTGTCTGTGGAGAGAATTTGAAAACTGAAGTCCCCCATGGATTTTTTTTCCCCTTTAAAAAAGTTGGATTCTTTGTAAAAAGTAATATACTCAAAAGCTGCAAACCTCCTGCTTAAATCTAAGAAGACGCAAAACAGGAAAGTTATAGCTATTTCCCTACAACTGAAATGCAGTATTAACCTCTTTTCAGCATTGTTAAGAGGAGATTTGAAACAATGTGCATTACAAAATAAAACATCTAATGAGAGTCTTAATTACAGAAAAACACAGCATTTCACCACTTTACACCCAAGACCTGATTAATACAGTCCGAAATACTATTTTCTTATGGATTTGTAAACATTTAAGCAAGAGAAGTTATGATTTTAGTCTATGTTAATTCTAAGCACCTTACTAACTCATCTAAAAATACTGTCTCACAAAAGAAATGCATGTATAGTACAAAAAAAGAAGAGGCATGTATAGCATTTTGGTAAGATATGTCAGAGCAGCGTGTTCATTTTTTCCTACTTTTGGTTGAAGCATTTCAGAATATAATTTAGAACAGCGAATTATTCATACCAGGCTAGCTTTATTTTTAACTCTTGACATAATTTGGCATTACAGTAATGGATTTGGTATAGATCAAACTCTCTTCACTTTGCTTTTGAGACAGTTCACCCTGTTTTAATTTTCTGCACGTTTGGTGGCATAACTTTGTTTCTATGGCTTTTCTTCCACTACTCTTTCTTTTCCCACTTACTGACACACTTCCCAGGTCAGAAGCTTACTGGCTGTTAATGATTTCATCATTTATTGTTTAATTACTTGTATTTCTTTTAAAGAAATTAGACTGCTGCACAGGTCAAAAGGTTGTCTTGCTGCTTTGGTTAGCAAGAACACGAACTCTTCGCAATCCACTAGCTGACTCTGAAAGTATGTTCTCCATTTCATTAACCAAATCATACCCAACTTCCACTGATAAACACAACAGCATGTGTTGATTAAGTATGCCCGTTTTTAAGGAGGCAAATTAGTCTGCTTTCAGCTGATTAGAATTTTTCCCACTTGTTTGTTGTTCTGGTCTGACTCGTCTGTCCCAAGTGAGATGCTATGGGAATTCTGTTAAAATCTGGTTTTTTTTCTATTCCGTTTGAAAGCACCAATCTTTTCCCTAAGAGGTGGAATGTTGCCAGAAAAACAATATGATTTCTACTATATCTCATTGCATTTGTACCTCCCAAAATACTCGTAGAAGCTTTTTGCCTGTACTTGTGTTAAAAGGCTTGGGGATGTTTTTTCTCCCTTAGTTATTTGATTAGTTAGTTTCCACTCTGAATAAGCATTTATATGTTCATCTGACTGTAAATATATTTATCAGAAATAAAATCATCAGAATATAGCCACAGGATGAGTTTAAGTTTGCACAGCTTTCCCTTTTTTAGGGAAAAAGCTGAAGTATTTTAGGAGGAAAAATACCGAAAATTTTTAAATAATCTAAGTACACAGTAGTAAACTACTACCCAAATGTCATGGAGAAAAAAATAAAGGAAACAGATGTTAGTGACAAAAATCCACACAGTGTGTTTCCAGTGGATTTTTCTTTTCTGGAGCAGGACGAAAAATTAATAGCAAAAAGTTTGTCATTAAAGTTGTTTTGTTTTTTTTTTTCATTTCTTAAAACCATACTAACTAGAAACACTTAACACAAACATTATGATGTCATCATGACACAGAGTAATGTTTTGTGAGAACTTTGTTGCTTTTGCAGGGCAGGGGTAGTTTGTGTTTGGTGCTGCCATTCTCAGGACATCTGTGATGGGCCTGGACTGCCTGGCAGTTGGGGGATTATTGTATTGCTGTTTCCCATAAGCAGCTTCAGTGGTTCAGGTGCCCCCTCCACTGTTTGCACCAGCTGCTGCAGGAAACTCACCTCTGCCAATGCAGGACTGAGAACTCTTCACCGCATGCTTCTGAATATAGCAAATACGAGCAACTGTGAGGCTGTGAACGGTCATTTGTACGAGCCACCCTATATTATAAAGTGCACCAGTCAACAGCACCTCTAGTTTAGACCTTCATCACCTATAACAAAACAAAAGCTTTTCAAGTGTATATTCTTTTGCCAGTTCCCTACCTGGCTCTCTTCCTCCTCCTTACCTTGTATGTGGCTGTTTCTAGTGCCCTGCTGTTATGGTACTTTGAAATGATGAGCTAGAAATGGATCCGATCTAATTGTGGAAGAAGAAATGGAAGCTGTGAAGAAAAAGACTATACAATTTAAAAGGAAGAAAAAAGAATCAGCAGCATTTACCCTACTTGCAGGATTGTTAATGCATAACAGGTAGGGAGGAAGTACCGAAAAACGCTAGTGAATCTCATAGCTATTTTCCACAACAGCTTTCTAAGGAAAACAGCTTGGTACAACGTTTTCAAATCAAGTCAATGGTTATTCATGAAGTGTTGCCATCAAGTGTTTCCGGTCACATGGCGCCATCCTTTACGCAGTAAACTGGCACATCCTTAGAACTGGCTATAAAGATTAAAGATCACAGATCACGTCATTTTAACACATGCAAGAAATTCTATTTTTTACTTCTGACTTTTGCATACTGTTCTTTCCTGTCCAAAGAAGAAAAATGTTTTCCTTCTATTCCATTATTTTTCTTTTATGCTTTGCACGTAATCTAGATAAAAATATCTTGTCGCCCCTTTCTAGTGTTTCTGCTGAATATTTATTGCAATATCCTTCAACATACTGTGTTTAAAGTCCAGCCTTTTGTTCCTCATTTTCCTTGTAAAGCAAGATTTGATCTTATTGTGTTCTGAAGGGAGGAATCTGACAAATCTTTACTATGGTTTTCTTGTAATTTAAACTTCACCTTTAAAGCAAATTTTTTTTATTTCTAACCTTTAAGGAGCCTCCCTCCTTTTCAGTTTTTAAAATTTGTTCCTTTCTGTCTCTCTGCTAATTCTAATTTAAAATCAGAGGTTTTTATCTTTTTCTTTATGTCACTGAATGAGTTTTATCCCAATTAACTAAGTTAAGTTGCTATAAAAATAAAATAATCATTTGTTCTATTCTTCAGATGTACCTTCTGAAACACTTTACTGGCTTTACCTGAAACCTGTGCTCCAAAATAATTCAGGCACTTAGCTCCAATGCAATCATGTTTTAAAAAAGCAATGCGAAAGTAAGACCAGACTGCTGTTTCTGATAATGACCAATAGCAAACACATAGAGAAAAATAGAATTAGCCATTTTATACAGTTTTGTAGAAATACCACAGAAATACTACAGTTGCAAAACTAAGAGAGTACATTTCCTTGTTATAAGATACAGCTTCAATTAAGCTGTCTGTCCAACCTATAATGGAATTATATTCTAAGAAAAATTCAAACATCACATGAAACGTAATACAAGGTGGATTCTGAGAATGCTTTCCACACTAGGTATTTCTGGAATTAGGTTGGGAAGAGAAGTGGTGAACTTCACCATAACAAAGGGCCCTTATACATATTATTGGTCTCATCAAGGTTCCTATCACAGCATTTTATGTACTATAATATACATTTATCAAAGTGAAAGATAATTTCCTCTATGCCATTACTATAATTTCCCCCATAACATTACAGTAGTGTCAGACATGTTTTCCCACTAATATAGCAATACAGACAAAGAAAATTCTATACAGCACTAACAAAATAATTATTGGTTTGTTCAAATTACTCTCCGTCAGTGAAGAAAGATAAACACAGATGATGTTTAAATTGCAAACAGAGAAGTAACATCCTCAAACAGTAGGAATGACCAAAGTTACCTTGCACTGAAATGTCGAAATTGATTTGTCATTAGGAGTAAAAATACAAGTACTTCATATACCTAATGAGGAAAAAAAAAAAAAAATCAATGTTCATCTGTGTGGATTTTTCTGGCAAATTCTTTATTGATTTGAAATATATTGCAATTCAAAAAGTCAAAGAGATTAATTTACTGTATCACTTAACTACTATTCAGCAAACAGCACAACTAAGTCATAGCCAAAGAGACAGAATAAAAATTATCCTAATGGAATGTCCATGCATAAATGAATACACTGAAATAACAACCTAAATCTGGTTAATTCAGCTGCTCCCTCTGAATTTAATTATTCTAATTAAAATCATCAAACATCTCCCCGCCATGAGACAATTACAGGCTTGCTTCTTCATATCCAAATGAAAATGCAAAGCTTCACAACTGAAAAAGCAATCTATTACTATGGGATACAATACCAAAAAAGAAAACATGATTGTCTATGAAATCCCCCAAGAATGGCAATGGAATATAAGAAAGACGTATTTGAATGGTACATACTTGAGGCAGTCGTGCATTTTACAGTATGCTTCCACTTAATCAGGTAGCACAAAGGAAGGACTTTAAAGACCAAAAAAGCAGTGAGATGCAAGTAAGACAAATGCCTCCACACCTCTTGTCATCCCATTTTAAGGCCAAAAGGTTCTTGCTTTTTATCCCTATATATCAAACAAGTCTAAAAAAAAAAAGAGATTCTTATGAGCTAAAAAAAAAATAGACAAAAATAAATAGGAGCTCTGTCTGGCCCCAGAGTCAAATACCAACACCCAGAACCAGGGAAAGGACAGCACACTCTCCTAGGCTGGTTTATAACTCAAGATCCAATCTTGCAACACCTTATGCTTTTTCTGCATGTCCTGTCTTGCTTTTCGTGTCTTGTATCACCACGAGCACGGGGCTTTTTGAATTCAAAAAAGAGTAACATAATACAAAAGCAATAGATGTGAGGTAGCCATGAAACCCAGCGATGCATGAACATGAGTTTGTAAACAAGTATCGAGACCTGTGAACAGCATTAAAGCATAACCAAAAAGACTTACACAACCACTGGTATAGCCCCTCAGAGAACTTAAACAAGAAGCAAGCCATATGTCACTGTCACACTTTGAAATAAATCATCCACATTTTCATGTTACCTTCCTCTGTCTTCTATAAACATACATAAATTCAAGTGAAGCATGAAAATATATTATGCCCCCCATATTCACTTGGTACGAACAGTAGCAAACATTAATTGCAGATAGGCTCAAACTTAAAGAATGCATTTGAGACATCCTGAAGAGAAAACAGAACCTCTTCTCATTTTAGAAAGTATTTCTAGAAGGACTTGTCTCAAAATAACCAAGTCCAAAAATCCAGAATGGATTAGATGGAGAAATGTTAACTACAAGAAAAGAGGAGATGCCAAATGCTGCCCACAGAGGGCGGGGTGGGTGGGTGAAGTGTATCAAGTTTCTTTTTCATCTAAGTGCATTGTGCTTTCAAATAGTAATTTCTACATTTACATAATCTGGTCCCAGGCCCTAACAACAATAAGAATTCTTGTCTGCTACTATTATAAAGAGCAGAAACTAAGATAAACTGAAAGACATCCTCGAACAGATGGACAAGGCAACACCACTACAACATAGCATCATGGAGTAAAACGGGAAAGTAATTGCAGGCTGCAAAGAGTGTCTTTCAAGACAGCTTGACATGCAGTTATGCGCAAATCTACATTGACAGGGATGTACATAGGAGTTAAACAGACTCAGGTATTGGAAATACATTCCTAGAGTAATGAAACACTATTTATAGTTTAAATACGATTATGAAACCAATATACCAGTCATGATCTCATTTCTATTTCAGAAAAAAACAAAGAAAGGGCTGGAAAGCCTTAAAAGCACTGACCATTAGGCCACTTCATTTCAGAGAAAAGCCAAACATGAACTTTAATCCACAGTATTTCTCTCCTAAACTGCATTAGGCACATGAGTGAATAGCATTTCCTTTAAAAATAGCTGCACAGGGTGACTTTGTGAGAACTAAGAATGTGCTAATGCGAGAAATGCTTGTGACAAGCATGCTTCACACTATTAAACAAGCACACCAAACCTGGAGAAAAGTGTTTGAACAAAAGGGCATGTTTTAAAATAAGCTTTTGAAGAAAAGCTCTGAAAGACCCTTTGAGGACTCTCGAGTAAAGTGGTACTTCTGTTATACTACTGCTTTCAAGTTTTAATTTTCTGCTGAGAGATTAAGGCCTTACTAGAGTGGGTTAAGACTGCCCAATCATTTACCAAAAATTACACAGGTGCATCATCCAGTGCGAGTAACTCAACCTGCAGCCTGCAGACCATGAAACATGCCGGTGGACCTACACAGAGCAGTAGTCAATTGCAGGAGTCAGTCAAGATCAACTAGAAACAAGAACGATGAAGAAGCTGAAATTAGTCTGAACACTTTGTTGATGTTTCTGTATGAGCCACAGGGATGAAAGCATTTGTAAAAAGGAGGAAAGGGTAACTATTCCTGCTAGAGTTGGATGATCAATTCACCAAGTAAACTAAGAAATCTGCTTGTGGGCATAAGGAGGAACTCTGAGTCGAGGAGCTTTTCAGAAAGTTAATCTCTCCCTCCCTGCTGAGCACTGAGAAGTCCAGCACCTCCAGCCTATCACCCTGCACACATGACACTGAAAAGTGAATTGTTGAGTTGCCTCAATATCTTTCAAGATCCTGCCTGTTCTGCATTTCAGTGAAGCTCTGTCTCCCAAGACATTTGTAATATTACAAGTATTTGGACAGTGATGTTAGGAGCTGCACTGCAATATCTACTGGACACATACATTAATTTCCGTTTCTTCCATTTCCCTCTCCATCTTCCTTTCTTTCCACCTTTTCTCTTTAATAAAAAAAATAAAACATGAAAACCAACAGGTATGATCTAAACTGCGACTACTCAGTCACAGGGGTTTGTTTTGGTTTGTTTTTTTCCCATTAATTCAGCCAGGGCAATCACATTTTGTAATTGTTTTAGACGCAGCTCTGATAGAAGCTTTTTCCTTTTATTACAAAAGCCCAATTTGGAATTATTATTCTCTCTGGTAATGTTTGGTTTTTTTAATAAAAATCAAGGTTGAACTTAAAGGGATGCTACTAAAAGCACAATTTGTAGCCACATAGCACTAAAATGCAAAATATTTTTTGCAGATCCTGCCTTAGCAGGAGCAGAGGTGTATCTAGAAACAGCTCTAACATCTTTGTCCATGACATTCACATTTAATGGCAACAGTTACCTCTATTTACAGGCAGTGCCATTTTGACATCTTCCAACAGAGCCCATCCGCAGCTTTAGAATTGCTAGCTCAGATACCTACGACAATGTAGCCATGTGGCATAGAGATCTATGTGGCCTAACAAGACCAGCCTAGGGCACTGGGTACTGAAACAGTTAATAATAGCTAAACTGCTGCAGCTACCCTGCTCTAATTGCACATGTGAGTGCCCACAGACATCTACCAAGGAACATTCCTTCATCTGGGCTGTCACCAATTTCTGCTTGCAGTGAGAGTCAAGCTCACAGGAATCATGCAGACCATTCCTAGGCCAGCCCCTCAGCTCAGGCTCCCAGGTTCCCAGTCTTTGCAACAGCAATTGGAGGCTATAAAATTCCTTCTTGCATCACCACGCTTGCACCTAACCAGAAATGAGGATAGGATGTGATGCACTAGACACACCACTACTAACAGCTCTAAAAATGAGCTCAACTAACTCTTGGCCTCCTTACCTTCCTGTAGGCATTAATAAATGCTTCTGTCTGTATTAGTCCTATCCTGCCTTAACTTAATCCTGTCTAGTTCAAATATGACTCTAAAAAGTAGACTTCCAGATACACCAAAAAGTTTTTAAGAACCCATAATCCACCCTTGAAAGCAAGGCAGCTCTCCTCCTAGAAAATAGCTAGGTCATCCAGAAAAACATTTGATTTAAAATTTAACACGTCAGAACATTGATCTCTCAACTCCCCTTGCTACCAGCATGGTAAATACAAGGATTTATATTATTACTAAAAAACTTTAAAAAAACAACTTTTTATCCAACAGTTTCAAAGTAAATACTCTAAACAATTTTTCATTCCCAGAAATTCTGTAAACAGTGCATTTACTTTATTAGTAAATAGAGCAAAACAAAAAAATTGCATGACGTTCCTTCAAATTGCACTATACTATTCTGCCCACCAAACATGAAAACCTGCCAGCTTCATTTCAGTTCCTACGTTTTGACCCTCAGTGTTCTGCATATTACCCACAAAATCTATGCTTGCAAACAAAAGGCTACATTAAGTAGTTTCAGCAGAAGATGAGGCAAAACATTACTCTAAGAAAACCTCCAGCCAGCTAGCAAAATTCCTTTGCACTGGAAAAAAAAAAATCTTCTCCGACACACAATAACATGCTGCTGCTGGCAACCTTGCTGCCATGTGGTACCAAATTATCTCTTTGACAATACACAGACATCGTATTACCTAATCTCACATATTAAAGGACAGAGGCCAGACTTACTTCAGCCCTCCTTTATTTCAGAATAAGAAACAGGCACCTTACAGCATTGATTGCTCCTCTAATTGAGTTGTGGTAGTTATGCAGTAACTGTTGTCTTTGCTCCAAAAGTTAATTTTGTTGAGCTGAGTTTTATCACTTTTTTTTTTTCCCCCCTCCTGCAGAAAGGAGGTATGAGTCCTGGGCCCATTCTCTACTCTGACTCTTCCCTGGTGAAAACAGTCTAACAACTTAAATTCAGATGTATTCCAAAATTAGATCCTAACTTTCTTTTATGAAAAGCATTTCCAGATTACTTGCAGATTAAGTGCTGAGGTAAAGCATACCTGCTTGAATGTATTCTGACTAGGATATTTGTGAAGTAATGGCAATTGACGTGTGACATTCAGAGAAACAACTTGGGGGGTTGGGGGGGTAGGGGGGATTCTCCGCTCCTGCATAGACCTCCCCCCAAGAGTGGGGGAACCAGAACAGAGGAGATGACACCCAACAGCAGAGAACAAGACAGACCTCAGATCAGCCAGTGGCACTAGGAGCAAACCACTTACATTAGATTTACTTTCAAATGTTACTTACCTTTAGATTCTTGCTGTGTTCAAATCAGACCTCTTCCATGACCAGCAATTGCCAAACCCCTTAGTTACTCACTCCAAGGTTAAGGTTTCAGCCTCTTAAGCTTTCTGTTTTGTATAAATAATCAAATATTTATTGGAACAGAGATGAATGCGATTCTCACGCATTCCAGGTGAATTTAATAACCAGTTTGGACCATTTTGGAAGCAGTCTCTTTATAATTTTATACTTCTGGTTTACTAAAACAGGCTTGCGATTTAATCACATTACCCACAGGCAAATGTGACTCCTGTGAGGCATAGATAAAACAAAACCAAAAAAAATAACCCTCCTATGAAGATGAAGGTAATAGGGAAAGACTGTTAGCATTAAAAAAAAAAAATTTATCTCTTTACCACTCCAAGTGTATAAAACTCCAAGCATTCTCCAGACCAGGAATGATCTGTACAATAGCTGGCTGAGTAAGGCCTGATACTTTTGAAACCAGCCTGAACAGTGAGGAGTAAGGCAGCGTGGTTATCTGTAGCAAATGTAGAGCTTATCTGAAGCTCTGCAGTGCCTCTCCTTATCTGAAGTGCTGCAAGGGGCACGCTGATTGATTTCAGGGAAAGGAGGTAGTTATTTCAGACTTGGCTTTGCTGAGGGGTTCCTCCTGCTGTAACTCTCCACAAGCTCCAGGGACAGCACTGCTGCGTCTGGGGGAGTAGAGGGCTGCCTTTGCTACATCAGTGGTTGTTTGTCCCACAAAGGGAAGAAGATTTAAAATTAAAGGAAAAACACTGCTGAAGAACAATGATGTAATTTTCTGCCTTGTTAGGGGATGACTTAGCAAACAACCTAGCTGCTACACAAGGCCATTGCTTGTCAAGACACTACTTCAGACATGCCTCCCTGCTCCCAGGCACCAGGACCTTCATCTTCTTGCCTGACTACAAGCATCCGCATGCAATCTAGTCAGTAAGGCAAAAGCTTGCCCACCATGAAAGCCCAGAAGAGCCCAGCCAAGCAGCCAGCCCCACCAGCAGGTCCCTGGGCCTTCTGAGGCAGTGCCAGGTAGGGCACATCCACAGAACAACCCCGCGGTGCCAACAGCACTATGGCAGGAGGCAAAAGGCATGGCTAAACCCCAGTCTCTGTGGGCTTCTTAGGTAACATGTGACAGCCCTATGTCTACATGTCCTGCAGCAACATATTCCCATTTGGCAGGTGCAGGAGTGGGGCCATTGTATGCCATTCCTAGACAAAAATCATGGGAAAGTCTAGTACTATAGCAGAGAACATTTTCAATTGCTCTACTGCTTATGAGGTATTCTAGGTCTTTTTCCTCCACTGATACAAATTCAGAGTTCACAGTCTGGCATATCTTCCCTTACACCAATAAAGTTCATCCCAATATAAAATAATTTAGACTGTAATAGCTCTTCAGTTTAACATAGCTCATAAATGTTTTATAAAAAAAAAAGAGGTAGGTGGTGAGCTAAAAGTTATGACAAACCTTGCACCACTTTCTCATGAAAAAACACATGAGAAGTAAAGCTAATGTAAGTGAATTTTCTGAAATATTTTTTAAAGTTGAGATAATACACAGCCAGTTATTAATTTTGCTTTGTCCAATTAATAATTTACTGAGCTTTATATTAGAAGCTCCAACTCAACTGATTTGCCTCAAAAGCTGTTTCATATACTCTAGGCTCGCAGTTACACTTGTAAATTCTTTTGCCTAGAATAAATCATTTTTACTAACCTCGATGAAGACATGTAAATAGCGGTGCTTAATCAAGAGAATCTGTGTTGTCTAGCAATCCTTTGGGAAAAGTGGATTCAGAAAACAGGAATATACATCCGATTTGTTGTCAGAAAGGTGAGATTAATACAATTTGTCACACATTACTGTCCCAGGTTCTGCTATGATAAGCCGGGAAAAGACATGCTGCATGCAGCTTATTCCTCCTGGAAACATTTGCATGGCAGTAATTTATCTACTCAGTAAAGACATGAAGGAACAGGGAAAAGGTTAAAGAGAAACTTCAAGGTTGCCAAGACTTGAAAAAGGAATAAATAGCGGAAAGGCCAGACAAACAATAATAAAATGGGGCCAGAACCAACTAGGTAAGCCATGGGGTAAACTTAATTGCACATTTAGTAAGTGTAAAACACAGTAAGTCCAAGAACAACAGGCTGGATACATAGGATGGGGAAATCTCATGCTGGGAGAAAGTTATTTTGCAGCTGCTTAAACATTTCTTGAAACTAAATGTTGTTGCTAGGTTTTCTTTGACAGCTACACAAGAAAGCATTCTCATTTAGGAGGCAGGGAACATTCACAGAGAGGAGAGTAGATCATTAGTCACCACTATAACATCAAATACCTTTAAGAAAAAGTAAAGGCACTTAAGAAAATTTAAAGGTGTAAGAAGAAAAAATAAAATTTAAGAAAAATATTTACAGAGTATAAACTGAATTTATAATTTCAAACATATAATCTGCTATCAAAATGCATCGCTCTAAGATGAGCATACAAAACTTGTGTTAGTCAACAGTTCTTTCCCTTTATATTTAAACATTTCTCCTTCAAAATTCACTTCAAAGGGGAATTAAAGCTGCAAAATAAAGAAACTTACATTTACCAGTGACATAAGTGATTGGAAGGACAAAACTCTGAGATCAGAAGGCTCCGTTGAAACCTCAGTCCCTTGAGGCTCAAGTGTCATCAAGAACTTAAACACGATTTTATCATACAATTCCTGCACAAAGGAAATGGCTGGAAGTTGTACCAGCAGTCTCATCTTTTCACATTTTGCTTCTTGACCTACTAACAACCTGCACAATAGAATCACCATTGGCATCTAGCACAGGAACAGGCAAAACTCTGCTGGTATTGAAAGCAGAAGAGTTATATTTTTATTGGTATTTTCATAAATTGAAAAGTGATTTTTTTTTTTTTTTTTAAAAAAGGGAGATAGGAGGCTGTCAAGAGATAAGCCAGGCTTAAAATGAAGTGCAAGAGAAAGAAATGCTACCTACACATCATAAAGGCAGCTTGCTCAGGAGAACTACCGTTTTGAAAAAGATGAGAGGAAAGAACCACAAAAACAGGTTTTAGCCCCAGTCCTTTAATAAGGATTACACTCAGGAAATAAAATATAACATGAAAGCATGAGAGATGGCACGTGACCTGATGAATAGCTTAAGATACTAAACTACTGACAGTTTTAGCATTATGCTTTCACTTGACTCAAGTATTTCTTTAACGTCAGTAAGTGGCAAACATTTATAAGTTTGTGCATGCTGAGATACTGCAATGGCATTTTTGTTCATCAAAACGCAAGGTTTAGTCCTGAAGTCAAGTGTCCTGAGCGGAACAAAAACAGAAGCAGTGGGCTAGGAAAGCTGCAATGAATTCTGTGGTTCACATAATGGAAAAAAATGCTTGTAAACCACACCTTTCTCTTTTCCTTTCTATCAGCTGCTCACACTAAAACAAAACGCATACAGAAGTGAATTTTGATTGTCATCTCAATTTAAGAATGGCTGGATTGAAAAATCTGGATCAGACTATTCACATCCGCTTCTAGGCAATGCATTCATTTCTAATGAAGACATGCACCTGCTAAGCTACTTTCAGAAATTATTCCAAAGTCAAGTTGCTGGCAACATGCTTTTCCCTTCTTAACACCATATTTGATTCTGTTTCATAGGACATCCTGAATCACTTAGGAGTTAGCATTTTCCTACATACATTTCACACACCAGTTCAAAAACTGACCTACAACTCTTGAAGACAGTACAAAATTTTGAAGAAGGCATCTAGGTTTGTAATTAAAAAATCTGAAAGGCACTGAGAAGGAAGAGTTGTCAATCAGGCAGTCCTTCCAATTTTTCCCCTCAAGTAAAAACTAATGATGTGCAACAGTGAGTCACTGAAGTGCCTTTGTTTTAATGAATGTTCTACAGCTGTGGGCTGATAAGATTGCAGTGGAAAGTAATTTTTAAAATTTTCCATTCATTTCCAAGACAGCTGCTACAAGTGGCATACAGTTTTAAAAATTTTAGAATAATGCACTGAAAGGTACAATATGAATACCACTCATAGGCAGAGAGACATTGATTTTTGATTTCTCTTTCTTCAGATTAATGGAGTGTTTTTAGATGCTGTCCTCCCTAAGGAAAAGGTGCACTGGTAGCTGTTGGAAGTAAACAGCTGGGCACAGAAAGACAAAGAAAGCTGAATGATGCTACCCTTCCAAACGCTAAGTTTTCTGGAAAATGCTTCAAGTAGGAAAAATGGCAGCCAATCACTACATTCCTAAAGAAGAGCATTTGACTAGCTTCTGTTCAATGTAAAAAATTAAGAAGTATGTCAATCTTTTATAGGAGACAGATGCAGACTAATGACACTTTAAAAAAAAATACGGAGGAAGATATACCACTAATTGCTGCACATTTGTTGTTCACTCTTCCATGAAGAGCCCTATCTGTATTTTCTTTCTTTGAAGATTTTTTTTAACAATAAGAAGTTAAATAAATACACTAAAAAAATTCATCAGAGAGCTAGCAAAGCAGCAGCATGTAGATTAGCAGAATACACGCACAGTCTCCATGCAACAGTTCTGTTTTCTACCATGTTATCCGTACTTGCAGCAAGGAAGCAAAGTTTCCAGATGCAATATATATACACTATTAATAAATATTTGTCACATCTTAGTAACATTATGGAAGGCTAACAGAACAGTGAAAGTAGCAGTGAAAATAATAGCTTGTGCAAATCTCTTATTGCAATGCCATTAGGAGTCAGGACAGTCAGAAAAGAAAGGTACCAAAGCTTCCTTTCCCATTCCATTTGAACTGATTGCCCACAATAGAAACAAACATTTCCTGTGACATTAAGTTGTCATCAGCTTCTGTGATTCCCAGTTCACTCAGTCTTTTCTTGTGCATCTGGCTCTTTTTTGCAGAAGTAGCACCGAGTTCATTTGTAATTTCATAATTGCCTTCAGTTTGTTCAGAAATCCCAGCTTGCTCATAAAGGTCCAACTCATCAGTTACACATTCAGGTACTTCTTGCCTGAAGCCCTCTGCACAGGCTGCCCCATCACCTGCCCAGGTAGGCTGTATATACCCTAAGTTGGGAAACAATAAGGATGTCATCAACAATCAAGCAAAACAGCCAAATAATTTAAAACGCCTGAACTGAGATTTTCTTCAGTCTTAACATTTTCAGTTCATCCCACTCATTTTTTTGATAACTACTTAGTGATAGCCACGTATTCCAAATATAGTGTAAGATGCTTAAGGAAAAGGTTTCTTCTTGAGATGACTTCAAGATGCCAAGTGATAGTGATATTAGAGAAAATTAGAGAGGGTTCACACGTTGCACTTCCTCATGGTTCTTCTTGAATAAGACACAACATGAGAAATACAGTTGTCACATTTTATTTACTGCAGAGAAAAAGTTCTGTGCTGGGAGCATGTCTCAGCTCTAATGCACAAAAAAAAATGAGCAGAGAATTATCATCAACCAGAAAAGCTGTAAGAGAAGCCATATCTGCTTTCATGCTGATCACCCTTTTTTCCTGCATGACCCAAGGAGGCCAGTCGTACAGGCTTAGTAGGGAGCACAGATCAGGTATGGAAGGACTTTACAATGGAAGCACACACACACCATGAAGCACAATCACAGTATTTCTCTGCAGCAAGTTCATCCTTTAGGAAATTATAGTGTTCTGAGAGTTATGAAAATTTGTTTCAGCTAAATCAATCTAGACATTATTAGAAAAATTTAAGAGACTTGATTATGAGTTATGCAATACAAAAACCTGGGTATACTAGATTTACTAGTTTTAGGACTTTCTTCTAGGAAGACAAAAATACCTTTTGCTTTCTCTGCTGAAGCATCTTTTACATCAGAGGGCAATGTTGGTCTAACCAGAACCACACCATATCCTTCATTATTATGGATCACATTATTGACCATGGTTATCTTGGGAATGTCGTAATGTTCATCTAAGAAGTTCTACAGCAAAGAAACAGAAACCCAACATGTTATGTCCAGCTAAAGGGATGCAAAATATTCAGTTTTAGGTAGAATGAGTTCTATACATTGGCTAGAATTTTATTATATGCCTATGTAAGTGACATTGCAAAAGGCATTTTCTTTCTGGCAGATAGGAAACAAAATAAATATACTGCTTTGGTGGACCAACCCAAGGAAAATAAGTACCATTATTAACATCATATGTGACATATAAGAGTTCTACCATAAGGCAGTAAGGTTATAAGCCAACCTAAACACAAATTATTTGCATTAATTCTAGCAGCTATAAGCTTTTGAAAAACAAGTACATTCTGCCTTGAACTGACCTTTATAAGTATTCCCTCCTTGCAGTGGTGTATGCCATTGTCTAACAGGGTGCATGTACTACCTGGATATATTTCCACACCAGCACCCTACAAGATAAAATTGATAGCAGTTCACGAACTGTTCGGGCACATTTCCAATTTAACTTGACAAGTCCATTGCAGATCTTTGTGTTCATCTACCAGTTTGCACAACGCAAAATTATTGTACCACTTCAGCTTCACAGCTTTGTTAACCAACTTAAGCAGCAATACTCAATGTTGAGGCCCCATGGATAATACTATTGCCACCAGTCCATAAAAGCTCTGGTAAAGAGTAACTGTAAAGCCTTGCATTACTTTCTTGTTCTTTAGTCATCCACACCAACATTCAAAGCCCCATCATTCTTTGAAATGTCCCTAATCAGAGTTCAAATCTGTGTTTATCATCCTTCTGTAAGAATCAATGGACAAGGCATCCAAAAAGGGCATTTCATTTGCAGAAAAAATGCAAAGTTTAATGAGAAAATTATTTATGAGCAGAGAAAACAGAAAATCACTTTAAACGTATTGTAAGACATGAATCAGTCCAGCAATACGGCAACGATTATTTCACAGATGTCCCCTGTTACTACATCATTTTCATATCTTCACACACAAATCAGCATGAGACACTTCACTAGATAATATTGGAGGCTACAAGCCCCCGGGACAAATCTTTTTAACTCAGTTAACTTGTAACTGTCCAAAATGAATTTGTAAAGGTTCTCTCAAGAGCGACAGAAGTCACCCCCTTACTGACCGTATTACTTCTAACTAGAAACCTTTAATTTAGCAAAATAAGCCAGACTTAAGAGTTTGTTTGTACCTTGGCACCATACAGATCTGAATTTTTCATTACTAGCTCAGCTGATGTTCGTACTGTTATGCCTGTAGTTTCACATTGTAACACACAATTCTCCAAGGTGGTTTTCCCATGATGGACATCTACATACATGGAAAACAAATATTGTTAAATGAACCAGTTATACAAAGGCAAACCCCTCCTACAGACAGATGGGCTTGTAACATTTTTGCAGTGTGATAAAATTACTATTTTAATTTTATCCACTTCAAGTTGATTTTACTGATTTGCTTATGCATGGTTTGTACACATGCTATTTTTCTAGTATAAGCAGGAACACTGCTGCAAGGGAGCACTACTCAAAGATTTGTCTTAGAGGTTTTTTGGCTTTATTTTTTTGAAAGTGACAGCAACTATTCTTTCCATTAAATTCCTAAGAGACTTTTGAATTAATAAGATATCAAATACATGTATACAGGTATTAATAAACATTTTTACATGTTTAAAACCAAATGTCTGTTGAGGCAAAGTATTAATTAGCACCTTCTGCAAAGACAGAAGGCCAGGGCCAATAAGCTCATTGGATACAATTTAGGATTATTTGAGCCTCAGTTTGAATGTGCTGTCAACAAAGTTCTACCCTACTTCTACAGCCCGTGCCAATGGAGAGCTGGCTGGATTCAGCTCCAGCTGAATATTGCCATGGGGCTTCTTTTATGCAAAGAGGAATTATTTCCTTTTCCAGGCAGCCTGACACAGGCTGTGCAGATGTTAGAGTAAGGTAGCCTTAACAGCAGAAAAATGATCAAGTCAAATGATCTTATCCAAGTATAAAAATAAAACACAAGAGCCACAATAGCTTGACAATACAAAGAGTAGAAATTATTTTGATGTCCACATTATAAGCAAGTTAAAAAAAAAAAGGGGAAGCCTTGATATTTATACCTGCAGGCCTCCTCTTTACAGTATTTTGTTAGAACTAGTAAACTCTAACACTGGGTCCCAGCTTTAATTCTAATAGTAAATTATGAAAGATTCACAAAAAGGTCAAGATGCTTTTATACTTACTTAAAATCCCCTCTACAGCATCATGTTGCACCAACTTCAAACTGGAGATCCTTATATTGGGTCCTGTACAGTCAACAAAGTTGTCTCCTTTCCCTCGTTTTTCTATCACAATATCATCTGGCAGGCCATAGCCTTAAAGCAGAGGTGAAAGATGCAAGTTTGATGAATAACTGGTAATAGTCAGGCGCTTAGGACATAACAGACATTTAAATTAAATAAGGAGGTTTAAAACCTGAGGTCTAATATCATGAATAGGATTTTCCACCAAGTCGCCAGGCTACACCCTACATCCCCTCTGTACCAAGGTACTGGCACTCAAAACCAAACTCAAAAGATATGTTACTTGAATGACACATAATAAAATGAGAAGTTGTACAAAAGGATAACTGAGCTCACATTTGCCAAGGCCAAAGTTCTCACACTCAAAAGTTACAACAGAGCAGGGAGATGCAGTAACCAAGGACACACAGGCACCTGCAGTATGCTTTCAAAGTACAGAAGTTCACTAGAGCAGGCAGAGGTTCCATGGAGGAAAAAGCAGTCACCACCACAATACAAGGAAGCAAGTGCAAAGGACTTGATGTTGTTGGTAAGCTTCACTCGACTTCACAATTTAAATGAAACTTGGGTCAAAATTTAGTGTTCCTGTGTTACATGGGCTTCCAGATTAAAGAGAAACTTTCACAAGCGTGTGCCAACATTGATTTACTAAGCCATCCACAGTTGTCAGCATTCAACCACTTACAGGAAAATTTATGAGCATGTAAAGCTTTTATTGCTTGTCACTGACAAGAATCATGATAAGGAAAGCAATAATGCAACGTCTATTAAAGCAGCATGAGTCCTATCATTTTCTGAAAGCACACACAAACTCAGATAAGAAGTGCCTGAGCAGAAGGCTAGCTTTTAGCCAAGTGCATAAATAAATACTGTAATGTGCAAGTAGAAAGGTTAAAAAAAGGGAAAAACATTGAACAAGAGTTGGCAGAAAGTTTAAAGACAGCAGATTTAATGCAAAGTGAAGTGATTGATACTATACTATCTAGAAATCTCTTCCCACTGCTACTAATTTATGGTCACCCCTGGGGAGGAGGTGGCATGGGGCAGTTTACTTCTGGTACGTAAGAAGAGAGCACCGCAAGGCAGCAAATGGCAGATCTAGTTTAACTTCACACCACTACAGAAAGAGGTTATTATCCAAGGCAAGAATTTTAGGCATAATTGTCCTACAAACTACCTGCAATTTTTCTAACCCTGCCTTTAGCTTGCTCTACACTTTACCTCTGAAGCTGCAACCCTACTAGTAAAGGGGGAATCGGGTGACAAGACAATAGAGAAGGAAAGATTCACCTGCTGTCAAGTGGTGTTTAATACACAACATTGTCACGGCTGTATGCGCTGCCTGTACGCTAAGTGACTCCACAGGAGCTAAAGGCAATTGTCATCCAGTAACACTGATCACAGGTACTAGATGGGCTGATGCTACAGGTTTCCATCCAGCTTGAACAACTGCTGTACATGCAGAAGGGAAGTTCTTAGGTGCCTTTACTACACATTTTTGTAAAGTGTTAAAGTTATCCTTACCGTGATTTCCTGCAGCTGCTACTGCTTTAACCATATTTAGTTCTTTTAAGTTTTTATTTATCCCCAACTTACTAATCCTCATACTTTCAACCTTAGTACTGACTTGCACAGTGGCTGGAAAAAAATAAAAGCTCTACTAAGCAATTATATCTTTAGTGAGTCACCCCTTCATCCCAAGAAAGCCACCAAAATGGCCAGCTGCTCAGATTAGTGCCTGTAAAATTTTTCTTAATGCTCCTACTTCAAATGTTTTTGGCTGTTACTATTGCTATAAAAACTTCTCTAATATGAATCCATATAAGAAGATTAAATACCCTGACACGTATTTATTATTCGGAGTGGTTAGTACTAAAGATAGATATTTATATGCCTTGGTCCTTAAAATAGAGCAGCTCATTCTTCAGTATGTGTGCTGTTTCACCATTTGTATTACTGTTTCCTCAAAGCTAGGAAAGCAATCATCATAAATACCACCCTACAGAATTTTAGAACAATGCCATTTTTGCAGATAAATAAAACACTTCATTGAGGTCCTTTATCCTGCAGGTGCATCATCTATCAGCATGTATATCTATATAAATCAAACATACACAAGAGAAGGGCGAGAAAGAAAGTGACACTCGAGAAGGGCAAGAAAAATAATGTCCAGAACAGCAGGAAATTAAACTCCCAGCCTTTTTCCCATTAAGAAGTTTTGACAAGATAAAAATGCAGTTAAATAAGCATCTGAACAGCTGCACAAGCCCCAGTGATATACAAACTATTACATTGCAACAGAGCGTGCATGCCTAAAGCAGAGGAATTACACTGAGAAATCAAGAATTAGGAGGAAGAGATAGCAACATATCCTAGACAAGGCAGAAGTATTTCAAACAAATATTTTGCAAGAAAAATGGAATCACATATGCTGTGACTTTCTACAGAATAAATACACGTTAAATCAACAGCTCCATCTTCTACCCATGTGCTTCCCATAATGCAGATTCA
>VYZM01015058.1:70178-80774 GCA_013398915.1 Dromas ardeola
GCACTTGTTTCTTTCCATCTGTATTCACCAGTGCTGTACTGGCAATAAGTCTCAGAGTATACCTCTGAAACAGATTAAGATGTGTAAAGAAGAATAAGGACAACTCTCAAGTACTCTTAAGTTAATGGTTCTAAAAACTGAAGCCTCTCGGAATGACTTTTGTGCTTCCTAGATTTAAAAAAAAAGAATAAATAATCAAGTCCCTCATGTTTCTGTTGAATCTTCTCTGTTATATAGATAACCAGTATTTTAGGAGAAATGATGAATTTGCCATTTATCAGTAAAATTTGCAGTTTATTTGCAAAAGTAACTATGGCTAATGAAACAGCTTACTCCATCCTGCATTAGACACGGCTCTACAAGCAGAAGCAGGAACACTGAAGAAAAAAGCAAATGCTCCTGCCAAACTCCACAAAAAGTAAATCCTTATGCAGAGCTAGTTTAAGACACTCAGTTTACTTTGTTTTAAGGACCTTTATGCTAGCAAACCTTCTACCTTCTAGTTCAACTGAATCAGCAATGCAGAACACGCCATCTACAACATAATGACCAGGACAGATGATGACTGTGTCTCCTTCATAACAGGCATTTACAGCTGCCAGTGGATCATTGTGAAACTGTAAAAGACAAACAATATAATCAGCTCCTGAAGAATGCTATAAAAATGCATGCATTTATGCCCTTAAAGCTTGCTTTCCAATTAAATGGTGATGCTTTTGCCTAAAAGAAACCCTTTTTAATGGCACTTATAATAGATAATTTCTACTTTGAATTCAAGAATTGTAGCACACACTGGACAAAAACAGCCTTAAAATATTCCTTTGATGTTTGTGTCATGTCCATTCCCCCATCAGAAAACCGCGGCAGAGAGACAGATTGAAGAGCATATGCATCAGAAAGCAAACCTCAATATGGCCTTGGTTCCAGGCCAACATTTGAATTGTGCCTGAAGTGACTTGCTGTGATTTACTGAAGAAATAGATGACAGAAGATAAAGAAAATAAAAACTACAAACAACTCGGCAACTAGATTTGAGCTGGTCTGAACACTGACGTAACCCTTTGCTCCTGGTGCAAGTCACCCCAAAATAGAGTTCAGATATTACAGTGGCAAATACAGGGTCCACATGGTCCTTCTTCTTGCCCAAAGAAGGCAGGCTGATATCCTTCACAAATATTACTTGGGGATTCTGTATTGAAGGATAACAAATAGTACAGGAAAATCGCACATTTATTGTTTCCCAGCAAATTCAAGGGTAAGCATAGTAAGAGCGTTTTTCAATTGTGAAGTCAGAAAATCTGATTTATAACCCAAAAGTTAAACCAGGACCTTCCCCTGTGGCTCCATTTTGCCCATCTGTAATTCATGAACTTGATCAGAATACGGCAAGCAATTTCATTTGAGCTCAAGGAACCCAGACTGTTCTTAACTGCGGAAGTGGTAAGTCTTGTCTGAATTCACTAAAACTAAATATAACTGCTCCAAAATAAATATATCTCCTACACAGAACTAAAACAACAGAATGACAATTCCTTCTTCAAACTCTAGATCATTATCGATAGCATCAAAAGACACAGGTATTTCAAAACTAAATATAAGTACTTTACCACGTTTCATTATAGAATTGTTACAGAAGGTTTATCTCATTATTTCCTACACACAGGAAGGAAACTGCTTATATAGATTGCTCAGCAGATACGAATGAATTAAAAGAAATTATTTATACCATCCAGTCTTACCTATTATTGTTTAAATTACAGTGCTTTTTTTAGACTGACAAAAAATAACAATGTAGTATTTTGCACATGATAAATTAACATAGGTCTTCCACATTGTTTCTTGAAGAGAAAAAAGTATTAGTAGACAGACAATTCCTGTTACTGTACCTGTATTTCTAGCTCTTCACCACAAGATTCAGGACAAAGTTTGTCCCTTATCAATGACTGCAGCAGACTTGCCATCATGGTTGAGGATACAACGTGAGTGATCTTGGTACCTGCTGGTCTCTGTCCTTTAGCTTGGAGACCACTGTATTTTTGGTAACCAAACACATACCTAAAACAAGGGTAACAAAGCCATCAGTTCTTTCTTCAGTAAAGACTGTCCATGTATAGATTCCCATATGGCCCTCCTCCTTGCACAAACCCACCAAGTACCTCAGCAGAGGATTCTCAATTAGTTTTAGCTTTTGTTTTAAGTGCTCTATTTTCTCATACAATTTCAGTCCTTCCACCATGGAGACATTTTCTACTTCTGAGTCTGAATCACTGCTTGATATGCTGTTCCTCACATTTAAAAACTTCCTGTAAAGCTCTTCACATTGAGACAACAAGTTCTGATAATCAGCTACAAGCCCAGAAGGCACACGGTGTTCAAGGATGTCATAATGCCTGCAATTCAGAGCAAGAGGTCAGTATATTTCCCATTTACAATTTTGCAAGATACAAACCCCAGCAGAACCTGAGGAGTTCTGCATCAGTACTTTAGTCTAGATTTTCTGCAGTCTATATTAACACTGCTCAATTTTTTTTTTGAAAGCAGCAAAACTAAAAATCTGAAGAGACACAAACATATTACTTTCTAAATAGTCGCCCATCCACCTTGAAAGATTATACACAATTATCAGAAACTCACTCTAAAACAATGGCATACACGTAGCTATAAAAAATAGTAAGAATTTAGAAGGTAATTAGATATAAAGATTAGCCTATTTTTAAGTATTTATTAGGAAAACTGAGAAAATCCTGTCTGAAAAAGAAGAAAAATCCTAAAATGTGAAGTGTCTATTAGCAACAATCTGAAAAACTACCTGGACAAAAACACAGAATAAGAAAGAATCATTATCAGCACCAGATAAAGATGTGAAAGCACTGCATAGTAACTTTTGCACCATCCCAAGAGTATCCTCTACAAATTAAATTGCAGGCCAGAAAATGCCAGCCCAAAGTTGCATTGCCAAAGTCAGAAAGACGAGGACATCTGCCAGCTAGACGGTGCCAAGAACTCCAGGGCCAATCATGTAAGACCAATCATGGTCACTACAAAAAAGCTGGACAGCAATTAATGATACAAATAAAACAAGATTTAATTATCTCACACCATTTTTGTAGGGAACCAATGGAACACAGTATAAGTAGCTCTATTCAAGAGGCTACATGAAATAAGAGCAAAAATGTTCCCTCAACTTGCAGAAGTTCTTTAAAAGGTGCACTTAAAACATGCACTCTTGCAAAGAGCAAGAATATCTGTAGTCAAAGCAGTCACTGTCTATGCAGTTCTGATAAACAGGGTGTACAGAAACACAAAAAAGCTCACAAAATTTTGGCAATGGGGTTATCAGACACAGAGTAAGTCAATGCAGCATGATTAACAGCAGAAGAATTTATAGCAATATAAAATATTTGAAGGAAACTGAAGGTTGGACATAATTTGGCCCTGAAATGCATACTCTACATTTTAGAGCTGATCACTATGAAAAATGCATAAAACTAACTTGTTTTTTCAAGCTTTAGTTAAACAGTTCATACAGCTTTACTTGCCTCAGAAGGCTAGTACAAACTAATGTGCAGAGTAAAGATACTGTATGTTCCCGTTAAAACAGTGCACAGGAGAGACCTGAAAAGTTTAAGGCATCATATGTTTCCATGCATTGAAGATTAATGTTATTTCTGAGCTGACACGTCCGTGCTTAGATCACAACAGCAGATAGTGCCTACATCAGTGTAGCTCAGAGGACAGGCTTTGTATCAAGCACGGTATAGAAGAGTAAGAAAGGATAACATTTACTTTTCTGCTTGAAGACATTGTTTAAGTATTTTGGATTCTTGCTAAAATGGCTGTAAGGCCACGCACAGTGTTAAAAAAAAAAATAAAAACATTATCCCATGGCACATCATTGTGTTCTGGTTTCATTCCATGCAAAATCTCAGTAAGGCTCCGAAAACTCAACAGAATAGCCTGGAGCCTACAAGTACAAACACTTGGGAAACACGTACAGTTTCCATATATAACACTTTCTCCTTATTTACATGATCTCAGAAAAATACAGGCATATCAGAGTCCTCAAATGTCACATTGTGTCCTATTTGAACAAGAGGCTTGCAGCCTCCTTTATAGAGTGGGTAGCAATACTAATTTTCTTTGTAAAGCACATGCTATATGCTATCCCATGTAATACTGTATTCTAAATAGCTTCGCTGGGTAGGTTATAAATATTCACTGATGTAGTTCCCCAGCATCGTAGCAGCATCAAACCTGGATCTGAATGACACAGAAACTTCCAGATACTCATGATGCTAAGTTATAGCAAATAAAGAAGAGGAATTGAAAAGTCACTCTCATGAAAGACATAATGAACAGACACTGCATCAACTCACAGAGGAAAACCTACAGCAAAAATCACTTTTCGATTATTCATTCCAGGTAAATTTTATCGTGTGCTTTGGTTATTTAGCATCCTCAAAAATATAACCAGATTGTGTCCTTGCGCACCATTTCAGTTCCATATGGCTGGACAGCATTTAAATCTACCTTCCTTCAGAAAACCTAATGCCGACTAATCCCACTAGGGAAAGAAGTACCCACATTCCTCCTTCAGCATGATCAATTTACAAGTTTTTGTTTACATTCAGTCCCATTCTGATTCTTATTCTATGCCCAGAGGTATCAGAGCATCCCATAGTAACTTTAATTAGGATTACAATTCCTGCGCCTGCGATTTGAAGGAGGCTATAGCTGGATTTGGAGCGCCATCTGATGGAAGGTCAAGGATTAGAGGGAAAAACTGACGGTTCAGAAATCAAGTGGCAACCTCAGTTGCCCTGTCTTTCCTTAGAAAATTTTGAGCATCAGACAGTGAATGCTGCCAGAACAAACTTCCTTTGATTTACCAGTGAACAGTTTTCTTTGAAATCTATTTGTCTGTCACTATTCTCGCATAACCCCTTCCTGTGTTTGCACCCTAATAATATCAAAGGTGTTGCGCTTACAATCTCAGTCGAGGCTCAACACATCGCACAAAGTAATCAAAATCATCCTCCTCCTCCTCGTCCCAGGTCCTCCAAATGGACTGATAGAAGAACCTTTGGAAGCAAAGCAAGCATTTAAACACACAAAGGAGACCACATTTACCTGAGCAGGGACAACAGCACTGGAAACACAAATGTAATCAATTTGAGAATTCATCTCAAAGCACCACCTCTCTCCAGTTCCATGTTACTGTCTTGTAAACTATTTAGTATACACAGAAGTTATCTTTCTTGTCTGTTGTTTAACTGCATAAAGAGTTTTATTTTTATTTTTCTAAGTTCAAAATTCGTAACAGCCCGAGTCCCACTGCCTTTCATCAAGAAACTGAACAGCTAAAAGTTGGATTTGAAAACAAGACTTACATTCAAGATCCTGTGACTTTTCAGTTGTTTGGTTTTGGCCAGGCATCCTTCAGCTAAGCTTTCTTTTCCATAATGAATTTGTCACCTCCATCATTCAAGCTTAGATCTCTACTACTGAGCAATGCTCAACAGTATGAGTCTTTCCTCCTCTTTTCCTCCCGCACCCACCACTTTGTAAATACAGCCATTCTCTAGATGGGAAGGTCATTCCTCCTATTTTAACTTTTCATCCAGTCCTACCACCTATTTGTAGACAGCCTTCAAACAGCATGTAGTACATGAAAGCAAAGGAGACGGAAAAGAGACATGAAGAAATGATAAAGAAAAAGAAAATAGAGTAGTAAGATGTGAACAGACACCTGAAGAAGAAACAGCAAATTTAGGGGAGAAGGCAAAAATGCAGAAAAACAGAAGACTGAGGGGAAAAAGGAAAAATTCCACCAAAATGTTATAGAGGAGAAAGGAACACTGCAGTAGAGCCAGCAAAGCGATACAGCCTAAGGAAACATGGGGTGTAGAAGAGAGGGAAAGCAACACAGACACACACACACACCCCTTTTGGCACAGAAAGCAGACAGTAAGCTGCAGATAAACATACCTCATGATTGTGTGATTACTTGTAGCTGCAGAGGACACCACAGGTTTTCTTTGTGACCAGTCTTCTCATAGTACCAGTCATCAAATTTACTTTGGAAAGGCTTGTGGAGCTGCCAGCATAACCACAAGAACTTGGGGCACCACCCACTGGGTACTACCAGAGTGCAATTGTTCAAAACAAAAATTAAACCTTGAGCGTTTTCTTACCTGACATGCTCTACAGCTAGTGCTGTTTGATCAAACTCTCCCGACTCATCATACACAACCCACAGCTCCTGCAGTGGTATCTGACGCTCCTTCAGCTCCAAGAGTTCCTGCATGCACTCCAAGGTAAAGGTGCTAACCCGGGACTCACACAGGAAAGGCTCACTGAGTTGCACAACAGCTTTCAGAGACGAGTACTCCACATCAACAACCTGTTGGAACAAATAGTTCCTAAGATTTCTATAGGCAGAGCCTTAGATACGGCTGAGGAAGGCTAACATGAAATGCGTAAGTCAGCAGGCCATACTGCAAGTGCCAGTTGACCCACACAAACCAATGCACGTTGCATAGAACAGTGAAGGCAATTTACTCAGCTGAAGTGACAACCGCAGAATTAAGCTTCTCAGAACCACACATGTAGAGCCTTTTCCACATCAAAACATTGTTCAAATCCTTCATAACACTCCACCCAGAACCCTGTTCTGTTTTTTGGGTTTTTTGTAAGAAACAGGCAAAAGCAGTATCCTAATACCTTACAGTCCTCAGGGACTCCTCTGGGGCTCATTTTTCAAAGTGCCCACAAGACAGAAACAATCCAAAGAGGTAGTCTGGGCCACTGAAAATCATTTTGTTACTAACTGGGCTGAAAAGCTGAGGGGGTACAAAGTTTTGCCCTTTTCAAATATGTAATGGAACTCCAAGTGTGGACATCCAAGGTTTGCACAAAGACATACTAGTTGGACATTGGGAGACCTAGAAGAGGAGTATCCCAAAGCAGCAGTCCTCAGTGGGTCTATGACAGGAGTATGCAATGCAGAAGGGCACCATCATTAGCAAAGTGGGCTAGAAGGAAGAATTCTATTGATTAAAAACACTGACAAATAATCAGAGCCTGATATTTGAAAAGACTATATTACAACAGCCAGCTCTGGACCAAGTACACCAGTGCACAAGACACACAGTGTTTCAGAACAAGGCTTCCTTTGAAAGAAATCCCTATTGCTCTAATTGCCAGTGATGGCTAGAAACTTTACCGTCTTCTACCAGCTCATAAACTTCATAGATAAATGACCTGTTATAGATGCAAATAATATAAATTGGAGATAAATGCCCAAACAACTGCATTCCATTTACCTCAACAAGGACCTCAAACACATTAGTGCGCCAAACTGCCTGCCATCCGGATGGTTCAAGGACCTTCTCCAGGTACTCAGCTGTGAATTCTTTCACCTCAGAAGCTTTGCAGTCAGCTAAAAAGAAATTGAAGACAGTACATTTATGCAAGAAAAGAAAAGTCCTCCAGATCATTGGAAAATGGAAGTCAGCACAATTGAAATGTTCCTCTACCACATCTAAAGTTGGACTTCGTTCTCTTTTGCTCATAACTGCCAGCATTTTTGCTGTCTCTCTCAGTCCTTAGACAGCTGAAAAGTCATCTGTTTTATGCTTCCCTGGAAGAAGAGATCCAGTATTCAGCATTCCAGGTACTGAAGATTTCAGTGCCAGCAGGATCAAACAGCTAATCTGTGCCTTATCTTAAACAGTCTTACTATACACAAAAAAGTTCTAGCAACATCAGTTAAAACAAGGCACAGAATCTGGTATTAGCACCTTTTCCTTTCAATCATTCAGATTCTATTTAGTTTTATTAAAACCATTGCCTCCTGGTCCACCAGCTAGAGCAGCTGAGGTTACAGCATAAGTGATTGCAGTACACAACATCTTTTCTAGTCCCCATTATTAAGAGCATCTCACAGTTTAACATGGAATTGACTCCATTTAAACTGGACCATTTAAGCAGCCACTACAAGAAACCTGACTACATGTTCTTTTTCTACTAAGAAATTACTTACCCAAGATGTAATCCTGGTAAGCTTTAAATCGCTCATAAAACAAAAGGTGCTCGGTGTGAAAAACATCTGGAAAAAGCACATTCCCATCTGGCACAGTCCTTCCTAAAGCAGTCCCTGGTTTGTCACGACTGCCATAATCACTACAGGAATCATCATCTTCCTGGAGCAGATCTGGGGAGAGGAGTAGGAACAAAGCAAACCCCACATTCAATCATCACTCACTCCTCTATTCCCAAAGAATTCCTCTTCAGCCCAAGATCTATCATGAACCTGCTTTCTACAACACATCTTAAATTATGCTTGGTCAAGTGACTATCTAACTTGGTCACTCACTCTCTTCTTCAGACTATTCACCCTGTGACAAAAGAGGATCTTCCTCTTTGTTGCCACCTGCTCTTAGCTGCAGTTACACGACAGTTTACTTTGTTCTATATGCAAGATCTAAAATGCTTTAGGTAATACATGACCTATTCCTATACATATTATGCCTTGTTAATACGCTGCCTGCAGCACCCAGATGTGATATCAAGCGATAATTCAAATGATTTTCGAACATGTATACAAATCAGCTGATATCGCACACAACTGATACAAATAATGCACAGAATTACTGTGAGTAAAGAGCAAAATATAAGAAAGAAGTATGATAAAACTGCAGATACTAGTCTCAGCTAAAGATGCATTTTCACAGTTGCCCATTCCTTCTCTTAGGTCTTTTCCTATTCTTCAGTACAAACATTCTTTTTGTATTTTAATAAACTAACAAATAACAAAGTCTCCACACCTGAAGTCTCCATGGAAATTCCAAGCAACATATTTACATAGAAGGAACACAGTGTTGTAATCTTTAGTCCACTTAAATAGGCATTGGCTGATTCTTTACTTTGAAGGGCTCGATGCAATGATAACAGCCCTTTAGAAATCTTCAGAAAAGTGTCTCCACTTGTGTTCTCACTACAAACTCAGTGAATTCAGTCACTGTTGGGCTTAGAGTATCTCACAGGCCTGGTCCTCCATAAGTTCAGAAAATATTAGAGACATCTGCAGTAAACCAAGGGTGATGATTCAGGTCTTCCCTCACCCCCTTTTAATTAACATAACAGCTCAAGACACCCTCATTGTCCAAAACTTGACTCTCTAACAATCCATAGGCCTCTGCATATTCATTAGACTCCAGTCTGACCTTTACTAAAAAAAAATAAAAAAAAAAAAATCACATTCTATTTCTAACACAAGAAAGCTAGCAGTTTTGACCTCAACTTTGTTAACTTTCTTACACATCTGGGGCCAAACTCAATCAACAAAACAAAAGTCAGCACCAGTGTATGAGCCAATTACAAGTGCTTAGCCAATACAACTTTTCTTTGTAGCAGAACCACTGTAATACCATGTAAATAAATAAAAAGAAAAGGTGATTTTAATCAAGTATGATTTATGAAATATTTGAAAAGATTCTTGTAAAACCCTAGCTCTGTTACATGCACACTGTAAATAAGATATTTTTTTCCTACACACCCATAATCAAATCCACCAACTATGACAGCAGTACCCTTTACAAGCCATACTATGAATTCCAAAGCACAGCATACATTCCAGAATAAGTCATTTAATTTAGCTTGCTCTTTGTTTATAAACTGCAAGCCTATAAATACATATCAACAGTGACCTGGCATTGAGCAATGACATTCAGTAGATACTAAAAGCACCAATATTGTGCTACTAAGGCAGAGGGTAGGGGAATCACTTCCAGGAATGCATTTTTACCTCTGTCAGTATTGCAAACACATACATGTTCCTGAACACTGATTTAGGTGTCTGCCATATGCACCCGAGACACACACGGCAAGCTCATAACCAAAAGGGAAAAAAAAAAATTACTGTGTTTATTTCCAAAGACACCCCTACGTCCCCTCGCAGGGCACCTTTTCTAGCCCGGTGCCCGCCCCGCGCACCAGCAGCCTTACGAACCGGTTCGGCCCCGGGCACTGCAGCCTGGGCACCGGCGCCGGCGGAGTGAGTACAGGAAACGCTTTCCCCGTAAGGGCGGCCAAGCAGCAGCACAGGCTGCCCAGAGAGGCCGTGCAATCTCCGTCCGTGGAGGTACTCGAGCCCCGGCCGCAGCCGCTCCGAGCAGCCTGGTCTGATCTCACAGCCCCTCGCCTCGCAGCCTCCAGCGTCGCTTCCGCAGCTGCGGAGCCGCCCCGGGCAAACCGCGCGCTCCTGCCTGCACTGCCCTAGACCGGGGCGGACGGTGCCAGCGGACTTTCCGCGGTGGGACGGCCCCGCGCTGGCCCCTCAGCGCCCCCCCAGCCGGGCAGGCGGGGAAGCGGGCCGTAGGTGGCCCCGCACCACCCACCCCCCCGCGGGGCGGCCGCCCGGGACAGGGACCCCCTACCTGGCTTCGCCTCCTCGGCGCGCTCCTGCGGGCCAGCGCTGCCCACGGCCGGCAGCGGGGCCCGGCCTTCCCCCCGCGGCCCCTCCACCTCCACGCTCTCCGGTAGCGCCGGTTCCGCCATGCCGCCCACCCGCCCCGCACGGCTCCGCCCGCTGCA
>VYZM01015058.1:80852-120202 GCA_013398915.1 Dromas ardeola
CGGGGCCGTTGCGCGGCGGCGTCGGGCCGGGCTAGAGCGGCGGTGCCCGCCGGCGCCTCCCCGCGGGTGGGGCTCGCAGCGAGGCTCCGGGGCTGCCCCGCCGGGCGTTCCTGTTACCCCGGAACCGTGACCGGTCCGCTGCCGTTTTGCAGAAGGCTGGCCGGTCTCCCTCTGGAGCGGGGTGGCAGCCGGAACGGTCGGAAACGGAAAAGAACGCTTAAAACCTTCCGCCTGCCGGTCACAGCCCAACAGATAAATCGGGTCCGTTCGTAGTAGACAAAAGCCAGAAGCGCCGGCGGGGACGGGCAGCGCCTCTGCAAAGCAGAGCCGTGTTTCCAGCTGTGTTTCTGTCCCAACGGAAGGGGATTTCTGCAGTGCTCTGAGAGAAGGACTAGTCAAGTTCAGTCGGCCAACAGGGCCAGTTCATGGCTGCAGAAATGTAAAAAACCACAAAACCATCTCCCTCCCCCTCAAAAAAATGCAACCAACCACCACCAAACCATAATTCACTGAATGTCTTCCTCGCATAACTGCAGAAAGACATGCTTTGCTTTTAGCTCTGACCAGTTGCTACACAAAAGGCACCTGGAGACTTGGGCAGAGAGAAACCTTATGAAATTCAATAAGGGCAAGTGTAGGGTGCTGCACCTGGGGAGGAATAACCCCCTGCACCAGGACAGGCTGGGGGCTGACCTACTGGAGAGCAGCTTGGTGGAAAGAGACCTGGGAGTCCTGGTGGACAACAGGATGACCATGAGCCAGCAATGTGCCCTTGTGGCCAAGAAGGCCAATGGCATCCTGGGGGGCATCAAGAAGAGTGTGGCCAGCAGGTCGAGGGAGGTCATCCTCCCCCTCTACTCTGCCTTGGTGAGGCCGCATCTGGAGTACTGTGTCCAGTTCTGGGCTCCCCAGCTCAAGAAGGACAGGGAACTGCTGGAGAGGGTGCAGCATAGGGCTACCGAGACGATTAGGGGACTGGAACACCTCTCTCATGAAGAAAGGCTGAGGGACTTGGGTCTATTTAGTCTGGAAAAAAGGCGGCTGAGGGGTGACCTTATCAACATTTATAAATACTTAAAGGGTGAGTGTCAGGAGGATGGGGCCAGGCTCTTTTCAATGGTGCCCGGCAACAGGACAAGAAGTAATGGGTACAAACTTGAGTATAGGAAGTTCCACCTAAACACGAGGAGGAACTTCTTTACTTTGAGGGTGGCAGAACAGGCTGCCCAGAGAGGTGGTGGAGTCTCCGTCTCTGGAGACATTCCAAACCCGCCTGGACGCGTTCCTGTGCAACCTGCTCTGGGTGACCCTGCTCTGGCAGGGGGGTTGGACTAGATGATCTCCAGAGGGCCCTTCCAACCCTATGATTCTGTGATTCTGTGTTCATAATTTAAAGGACAGGTCTTTTCCATCTGAATTCCCTGGTGCTTTTGACTTTGTGTCTCAGCCATCTTAGCACGAGCATCTCTCATTTCTCTCTTGACATCTCCTAACAATCTGTTTCACAACCCAGCTCTCCTCTTCAAGCCACTGTTTGTGTTTTGAGCTCTGTCACCACAAGTGCCAATAAGGATTAAAGTCAAAACGATGTAAGTAAGGTTGAGCTAAGCGGTTGGAAGACATTAATATTTAACTGAGCAGATATTTAGCAAAGACAAGGTGACTGCAGGTCATTACGGGATCTAGGGACAGGCAGGAACTAAAGAAAGAAAAAAACCTCAAGATGGTGCAGGAAGCATATGCAGACCTCTGTGTGCAGCAGAGGACGAGTGTCCTGTGGCAGAAGACAACCAGGCAGATGCGGGGTGGTACAGACCATGTATCACGTACCTCTGTCGGCAGATGTGTGGGACTGCCACCGCAGGCCAGGCTTGAGACCTGCTCCTGGTAATTCAATCGTTTCAGATCAACACCACACAAAAACTGGGCTTGACCTGTATTAGCACCACAGGCTGTTGGTGTTGTCAACAAGTGTAACAGTACACAGTAGAAATTTTAAATCAGGAAGCATTCATTTCTCCTCCAAACAATGGCTATTTTTAAATGGGTTTTGAAACAATTGCTTCAAAACATAAATGGCCACGAGGGGGCTGCCTTAGATTCCTAACAACATGATTAAACAGCTGCCAGGTTAGAGTTTCTTCATGTTTACTTTCCAAATATTAATGGCTTTTGCTGCAGCAGCACAATGCCTACAGCAGTTTACACAATCAGGATAAACCAAGAGGCCTACTCATCCCTACTTTACACGAGTCTGAGTTGCTGTAGGTCCATCATAACCCCAGAAGAAAAGACAGTATCTTAGTCCCTGAGACTCTTCCGCAGTATGCTATGAGAATTTAACCATTATACTGGGCATGCACGTTTAACCATACTCATGTAGTTTTCATGTATCATAATTAGTTACAAAATTACACTGTAACACCAAAGTCTCCCCAAAAAAGATTTTTTTTTTTTGGTAAGGTCTGCCTTCAAAGCAGAGTGTGTTTGTAAATGAAGTATCTGTAAATTGATAAGTTTTAAGTAACTAATAATTGGGATTACCATTGAACATGGTATTATATTTGAAATTGGATCCCACATATTTAGAGTAAAGTGACAGTTATTCACATAAATTCCTTGCTATAAAGCCACAGCATTGAGATTCTGCAGCAGACAACGCATATTTGTTATATTCACATAGAAAAATGTCTCTGATATGAAGGAAACTTCACTGAATGAATAAGGGGTTTGAATCCAACTTCAGCACACATACTAGCAAAATTATATTCAGGCCTTACACTGAATCAGGAGGAGTAGAGTAATGGTAAAAAAGAGGAAAAAAAAGACTAAGAAATAGTCTACCAGAGAGGAAAGATACTGGAGGAACAGCAATAAGAACTTTCACAACAGGAATGGGAAGGAAGAGAGTATTTGGAAAGGAAAGTACTGGAAAAGGGATATTCCACCAAGGTGAAGAAGGTCATCTTTCTGCACTTAGGTCTAAGTTACCCTGGTGGGATGTTCCTTGTCTTGTACTATTTTCAACACCTAGAATGAAAAGAGACTATCAGCATGAAAGGACAGAAATAGCAAACACAACAGGAGAAAAAAAAAATTAGAAAGGCCAGATAAAAGGGAGGAAATGCAGAATGCCAAAGATAGCCTGGAAGATACATGAGAAGCCAAAGTGAGTCTCAGAAATTCAGAAAATGTTTTCGTGACTACAGGAGCATGTGAGCAAGCTTTTTTCCTGAACAGGAGCTGAATAAAGGATTCAATAAAAAGCATGAGGTGGATACAAAAGGAAAGAAAAAGGGTGGCAAGTAAAGAATAAGCAAAAAACTTCATTCCATTATATATTTTAGCTATCTGCTGTTAAATCTCCACTATTACATATATATGTATGTAACCTTAGGCCCAGAGTCTTCCTTCATGCACAGAGTAACTGTATAACTGTAAAGTTACAGGTATGTAGTTTCCCATATTATTTAAATGTTTAGATTATTTTTTCTCTAAATAGATAACAATGAATTCAGGGAATCATCAGGGCTCACAATGGGAAGGTTCTTTCACACCTAGGTGAAACACTGGTACAACATTGTGAAGAGGACAATCCATTTACTCCTATTTGTTCGGTTTTCAGCATAGCTGGAAGCAGAATGTGTTCTGTAAGACAGTTCCACAATGTTCAGTTAATTGTCCTCAATCCTTGCAAGAGAGCTGTTTTATGTCAAAGAAACACAGTCCTGGCAGGGATTGCTGCTGCAGACAACTAAGTCATGGACTGATCCTCCATCGTGGGAACGCTCCATTGTGTTCAAAAACTTCACCGCAGTTGGTTTCTTTCCCCTCATATTGGAAATAGAAACTCAGTCCTCTTATTGTTGGAAACCTTCCACTTTACAGCTTGAATGTGCATGCACAACGTAGACCGTCAGTTATTTTCTTGAGCTTAAACAGTTCTTTTCTCTCTACAATGTTTATCCACCCAATTTATTCTTGAGCATGAATTAGCGCTTTTCTGAGCCCCTTTTGGTAAGTCACAATCTCTCTCTTCTTTTGCACAGCAGGCTCTCCATTCTCCCCATCTCACTAGTTGCCCTTCTTTGCACTTTTCTCCAAGCTTATTTTTTTCTTGAGCAAGAGTGACCAGGTCTTTGTGAAGTGCAGAGGACTGGCAAGACTTTACGTGGAACATTAATGCTCCCGAGTTTGAAAGGAGGAAGGGAAAGTGGTTGCCCTCACACTGTACTCAGGTCTCACAATTTTGAATGAAAGGTCATTGCTCTTGCTCCTGTCAATGAGATGTGTGCATTTCAGTCACTTAGATGCTTCTAAAACCCCCAGCCTCACCTTAAGCCCCAAATATATTTGCTCAGCTGCCTTTCCCTTGAAATGTGAAAACAGTGAGGAGCGCTAGTATGCAGAACTACGAATTTTGAAATGCGAAATAGACCTTCACTCAAAAACATGATACAGCAAATACAGTTTGTAAGTCACAGAAAGCTATTAACTGCTTTACAGAAATTAATGCAAGTGCAGCTACATAAGCCTAAGGAAATGCAGAGAGAAACCAGCATCTTAGTACTAAAAGAGAATTTTCTTTTGGTATTTCACTAGTTTTAACTGAAGGAACATAATTGTAAAACAGATCCCACGTGGGATTTGGCCAGTCTGTGTGTCCTGACAACACGCACATCACAAGCAGCTGAATTATAGTACTTCCAACGCAGGTACCACCTAGGCAGCTATAAGGCTGTGTTGGCTCAAAGCCTGGTGGTAACCCACGCCTCTGGCTAAGAGAAGCAGCAAGCCAGAAGGGCTGCTGAAGCTGGCATACCCAAGTCAGCCTCCAACCCCTTGTGGAGCAGGACTGACATGCAATGGAAAATAATTGCTGTGTAAAATTATGCTGAGCTGTTGCTTTAGTTCTCCACAGTGCAAGTCTGATGGCTGCCAGTTATTAAAGGTAAGAGCATGCAGTTCACAGGGTCAGGATATCTCTTCCTTTTGTATGTGGTCTTATAAAGAAAAAACACCCATCTACAGAAATATATGCAGGATAACAAACTTACTTAGTTACTCTGGACCAGAACTTCATTATATGCCACTGCTTTTGCTGGAGCAATGTCTGTTCATGCTAACTGAAAATTTGATTCCAAAATAAAAAAACTGAAGAAAAATAGCAGAGTGTTTTACCCAGTGTTCCTATCCAAAGAAAAATATATCTTAATTCTAATTCACTGCTGGAAGATAAAACCCTTGATGTTAGTTCTCTTTTGTGAACATACATATATCTCAGTTGAGAGCACAGGCTTTAAGATGAGACTTTAAGATGTCTTAAGATAATATCTTCTTTGTCATGTCTCATTACAAGGCAACCTCAAAATACAAATAGAATCAAAAGATCAAAGTTTTTATTACATGTAAGGAAAAAATTGTTAGTTAATATAAGACTTGCAAATTGGAAAATGCCTATCAGATATATGGAATAAGCAGTTGAGACAAGCCATCAGAGATCTGATAGTGATGAGAAAGAAAGAACAAATATGCATAAGACAAAAAAAATTCTAAAAAGAGACTGCTACATAAGACAGTAAAAAAAATTCAGTGTACTTTTCCTCATCTTGACACAAACTTTCTTTGTTGCCATAGCAACACTTTAGTCTCTCTAGGCCTCCATTTGCCCACTGTAAAATGCAGATAGTATTTTTTCTGCATATGTTTCATTAATTCATTTGCAAACCACTTTTATGTCTGGGGATGAATAGTGTCATATAACTGTAGATTGCTGTGAATTAGTTGGGTTATTAGCTATAACTGATGCTCTTTGACAGGTATTTCATCAGTCTTTAGACTTCCTTCTATAGCTGTATAAACTTAAACCATTGTAAACCTAAATAAATTTAATCTAACCAGAAAAGCAATTAAACTTTTGAAAATCTGTATCATTTCATTCCCTCAAAAAGTCAAATCCAGTTATTTTTTATGAACTATTTTGGAGTTTCACATATGAGTTCTCTCCTCATCCAAATGATGAGGAGCCGTATCACTGAGATCAGTATAGCTGACTTCCAGAAGGCAGAAAAATTAGAGCTGGAAATCATCTACTTTCATCACTGCTTCTCTCTCTATTAACAGAGGATGCTTTCTTAAGTGTTTTCTCTAGTATGAATTGGGTAGTTTTCAGAATCTTCTCAATATTGGCTTCTTTAGGAATGTACTGGATGGCCTTAGAATTGGTCTAACAGCCACCTTATGTTTTAAAATTCCAATAATAGCATTGCTTATTTGGATTTTCCTGTTTATGGATCCTTCTTTTCTTGCAATTCACCTTAACAGCTTCCAGCATTCTTACTACTTTGCCTGCTGAGCGTTGAATTTCTCTTAACCACAAACATGCCTGGTACTGCTAACTCCTTAATTTTCAGAAAGGCAAGTTTCAGCTGACTGACCTTGCAAACTGAACCTCTGCTTCTCTTACCAAGGTGTTAGTAAAACGGACTTTAGCCTTTTCGCTCATTAAAGAGGATACTGCAGCTCTGTTTTCACTCACTTCTCCACATGTTTTCAAGTCCCACTAAAGAGCAGGGAAGGTGTTTCAGTAGGATTGGAAATGGGTTCAACTGAGGACTGATCTAATTTAGGTGGGTTTTTCTTTTTATTTTTTTTTTCCATTATTTTTCATATATTGAGACGTATCTGCCTCTCCGCCATGCTTTCATCTCAGGGAACATTCAGTCTAGATATTGACTTAGAAAATCTAGACTTACTGACTTCCATCTACATAATGATGGAAAATTAAAGTCCATGCAGATTACTTGACTAGGACTCATCTACAACAAAAGTGCTCCCTCAGTATTGGTAGGCCCCTTCTCCAGATATTCAGCTCTCTAGAGGAAAGCCTGAAAAGAGCCAGGAAGCAGTCCTTTTTTAGATGTTTCAAAGTTGTCAAGAGCCCCAGAAGAATAGACTGAACCTTACACAAGGTGTTCCTCAAGTGAGTGCAGAGATACAACAGGAACACAGCCCACAAAAAAATTTTTTCTTTCTTTGGAGACAAACAATAGGCAGGCAGATTTTCCAACAGATGTTAAAATTGAAATTGAGTGTTGATGGGAATAAATACAGACTTTGGGCAAAGATGGAAATTGTGAACAGGCTTCAGCTTTATGACTAACACTGTGAGATTTATTTATCAGGCATTTAACATTGTATAACAGAGTGAATGCTGTATTTTCCCCTATTACTATCAAAATTTTCATTTGCGTTAGTAAGAATAGGCATTATTGCCATCACTGGCCCCTTAACTTTCTGCCCCTCTAGAGCTGCTGACCACATCTTTGAAAGAATAGCAAAGATGCAGTGACTAAAGATAAGGATGAAAGCATGATTGCTGCAGATGCAGAACGCAACAAATCATTAGGCATAATTATGTCAGGAAGAAGGCATGCTTGAAATGAATGAAAATCGCTTGTGCTAGTGATTTTGCATGATCATTGCACCTCTTCATTCACTGTAAACAAAACAAAATTAAATTTACTAATGATGCAAAAGAATGCAGCTGTTGGTGATGGGATATGTTGTTTTGATCAACGCTTCCTTTCGTTTCAGTTAAAATTTTGAACATGGCTGTTTAAAAGTGATTCTCCTATAATTTTGTGATAGTTCAAGTACTTTAGATTCTTTTTTCCAAAGGACAGCTGTGTCGTTATCTTGACAACTAATGTGTAGTAATGATGGCTCTCGGGTCTTAAAAATTAGCTACTAAAGTGTGTCGGAAAAGAGATCAATTAGCATGAAGTGATTTCTGACAAACACTTGTCAGTGGGCTTATGATTATGTCTTAACAGATGGCAGTTTGAAAGGTTGGAACTATCTGAAGTGTGTTACTTCGACTGATAGGCATAACAGTGATAGGCAGCCAGTTCATTTTGGGCATTATAAGCCAGAATAAAGTATGCACAGGCACACTGGACTTTTCTAGTTGCTTTTCTGTTCTTGACTTGGTTTCCTGTGTTCTGCAATCTGCTTAGCACTTTGTGCATAATAACAATATTTTTACTACATACTCATAAATGTGTATATATAATAATGATGCAACATATAACTACATACTCAAATGATAAAGTCAACTCCCTTTCTAATGGAATTCTTAAAATATGTTGGAATTTTAAAAATATGTTGAAGGCCATTCAGGAAAAAATGTTTCAGACAAAAAAACTGTTTTCTACTCACTACAGCAGATACTGGAGTACATTCTAAGGTCCGTGGTTTATAAAACAATAAAATATGTGACCCAGTAGTCCGAAATGACTGCAATCTATTACTCTAGATAAAAATTTTATGAATGTTACTTTTTATAGGTAGAATGGCATATATGTTCGCATTCAGAGGTGTACACATTTCTAAATCCTCCAATAATGTTAGTAACAGATGACCAGGATGAAAGTTACTGTTTTGTGTGGTTACCATAGTTTGTTGGGGCTGGGTTGTTTGTTTTGTCTTTTTTTTTAGGTAAATAAAATATAATATGGAGCTTCTGGGAGACCAAAACCATTCACAAATTGGATCAAATTCAATTAACAGAACAGCTTGTATCAAAAAAGGAGCATTTTTTTCCCAAAATATCATATTTTGGTTACTTAGTGAAATGTTTTAATTCAAATGTGGCAAAGAAAATATGCATTTAAACCTGTATATACTATCTTTAAATTATACTCAAATTAATAAGTGAAATAATGATTAAGTAGTATAAAATAAAATACTAATTTTCTTTTGAATGAACTTTTTAGTTTTATCCAAACCAATTGCCCCTCTGGTGGTCTGTTAAGCAGCTGCAAATCTTACCCGTCAAAAACAGGGCCTTATTTATCTAAAAAATAAAAATGATAAATTTAAAAGTATTTGAAGCTACTGTATTTCTTTCCTTTGTACACATCACCACTCTGTAATTATGTCTGCAATGTAGAACAGATTTCCCCTGAAATGGAAAATATATCTTGTCCATCTACAAGAAAAACAAAAATCCAAGTTCTTGATGTTGTTTGTATGCTCTTTTTTTAGATACGCCTTTTTTAGATATACCTTTTTTGTTTATAGCAAAGGAGAACACTGTGTGCTGATGAGAATCTGCTGCTATGTCTGTACAGTCAGGCTTCTTCACAAAATAACTAAAGATTATCCTTAAAATAAGACTACTGCTAATGAACTGTCTGCCTTGCTAGCTTTCCTCCTAGCTTTCCAACGCAGGAAAAGCACATAGAAAATATCCATCATTGCAAGCAGACGTGTATAAATAAAAGTGTGAAAGATAGTCTTAACTATTTCAAAAGTATGCAAAGGCAGTAATTTTGCAAGTTCCCCTCAAACATAACATTCTATAGGTAACACTGTACCGGATAGCAGGATCTCCCCAGGCTCAATTCAGTTCACAGCTTTACCGACCGTGTACAGCAACTATCACGATGCAACAGTACTTACAGGAAATGCAAAAGCATCTCAAAACCATGGTGGATCGATCCTTACCACACCTTTGTGAGGCCTAGACAATCTTATTTGCACAGAGGACCTGATTTCCCAGATCATCAAACACTCATGCTCTACCATCTCAACTAGCAGGGGCTATGCTAAGGTAACCCCTGAACAGCATCGCAAGAAAACCAAATATTTTAAAATAGAGCATTAAATGTTTACTCTTTGAGTTCTGTGTACTTTATGTGACCATTTGCAAGTCAAAAGACTGACAGAGACAGCTTCTAAGCTTCCACACTCCTCAAAACCAGGGGGATGTGTGAATTGAGTACTTTGGATTATACCCAAGGAGAATGGACACCAAAATGGCAGATTAAATGCCCTGGTGACAAATACGATGTAATGTTGATGGAAAGAAAACTAAGACACTCAGATGCATCAGTGCTTTTTGAATGAAATGTAGTCACTCAGCAAACCAGCCTCCAAGATGTCACCAGCATGTCACCAAAAAGAATGTGTGTGCAAGGAACAGGACAGAAGACAACAGGCAAGTTAGAATGTTCTTACATACACAAAGGAGAGGACACTGAAACATTTGTGGTTTGCTCACCAAACTCAAACAAACAAGGGTGGAAACAGAAGAGATTCTTTCAGTGTATGACCAAAGTGAATGAAGGTCTGGAAAAACTTTGCACCAAAAGAGACTGAAATTGAGTCTGTTAATTCAAGCATTAAATTGTTTTTTAATGTTAAAATGAATGGCTTTTTTCATGCACATAATAATGCACATTGTTCTATGAGGAGCTGGTTCTCTCTCCTGAGAAAAGACAGATAACTGATGAAAAATACATTATGGAAGAATTTACAGTCAGTTCCTGAGCTACAGAATGTCACATTACTATTCTAATAGGAAAAACTATCATTCAGACTGTTTGGCTTTGTATGTCTTTTTCTGTTACTATTGCACTTCCAGTTAGAAACAGAGACTGGTCACTAAGAAGAACCTGTTTTCCCACTTCTTTTCACTAGCATAAACCATAATTGTTAGCCTTCAACATCAGCTGCTTTTGCATATTCCTGCAGAAAATACTGCATTTGGTGTTTCTCCACTGAGAAGACAGACACAGAGGATGCCCAGGGTCACACCCGTCTAACTCTCCAGCTGCTGACTGGTGTCCTCAGTGTACCAGGTAGCATGTGCCAGCTGTGCTGCAGCACCTGAGTCACGTCACAGCAGCTTATTAGTACAAAAAGAACATTAATAAATAATGGCAGCACAGCGGGTTTGAGGGAAGGACAGCACTAAAGTCAATTTGGTTCAAATGCTTGTTATCCCATAAACCAATATCCTCTCAGACAATGTGACACGTGCTTTCTATCAAGTGTACAGCTCAGAGCGCCTGTTTGTACAACTTTCTGTCTGTGGGAACTCGCAGCCTGGAGGCTGTAATAGAGTGAATCAGGCCCACTAATTAACTAATTCTCAGAGCTTTCAAAGAGGCACATTCTGGATATTTCCGTGAAGTGACAGAGCCTGCAGGAGAATGAGCACACGAGTCTACACCCAGAGCTCCACAGCTCTTCCCTGCAAAATGGGGGGGTCAAAAGGACCCTCCTAATGTCTTCTTTCAGAAAGTGAAAAGCAAAGCAAGAGTGAGTGGCTTTTCTCCCATTTGGTCCCATTTTTGTAACCAAATCAATATTCTTATCTCTCAATAAAGGACCCAATATTCAGCTGTTGTAAGCTACCGCATCCCTTCTGACATTACTGAGACGATACTGACATAAACAAGCTGAACTCCTCTGTATCTGTCCAAGCCTTCTAGGTCAGTATAAGAGTTCCCTTCCAGGTAAGAAACAAACATTTTATAGTCTTTATTATCTCTGTGCTAAAAGTACTGAGGCTTTATACAGCTTACACAGTGGAAAAGTGCAGGGAACACATCAGTATTGCATACCGACCATTCAGTACCATGACTCTCACAAAATGGGTGATGACTGGGACACTGCAGTGGCCTTTCAGTTATGACTTCTGGAGGTACAGCAGAAAAGTAAAACACCAGTATGAGTGACAGTATCCCTACTGGCTACCACCCTAAGCTGTTAGAGGCCTGACAGTACAATTGGACCTTTAAGTTCTTGGCAAAGTTTGTCCAAAAGGAAACAAGTGATAGGCAGAGCTGGAGGTGTTTCTGACCTGGTAGCATCTAGAGAGGTCAGCAGCAAAGAGCAGTTAATAACACAAAATAGTGGCACAGAGTAAATGGCAACTCTATCACTGTTTTGCATAGTACTTTGAGACACCCAAACATCATATTCCATATCAGGACTGCTTCTTTTAAAATATTTCCCTCATGTTATAATCCAGAGCACCAAAATAATGGTTTAAACTATCTGTGAAGACGTGAAGGAACTGAGCTTTTTCTCATAAGCATTAGGAAAAAGGATACTGACATCCTTTTGGAAGTTGCCTGGGAGGGGGTGAGGAGTTTCCAGTGTCAGATGTTGTTAAGAAGAAATAGACAAGCATCTGTCACTAATGAAGTGGTTATAATGAGCTTATCTTTGGGCAGACAGCTGATGAGGCACAGCCCTACTTCCCAGGATCCAGTGTGCTATTTTATAAACTGAGTTTTGAAAGACACTTCCAACATACTAGTATTTTTGCATCGTCTAAAAGGAAATGAAGGTACTCTTCAGCTGTGATCTGCAGGCTTGATGTATTGTCTGGGATCTGAGATCCCAGATTTGCTTGCACTTGTTTTTTGTTGAACTAGATTGTGATGTTAGTATGCCTTTTCAAAGATCAATTTTCCCTCTCTTTTCCCATCTGCTACTATGCACACAGAGCTGCCTGTTTCTCTGTCAATGCTGAACTAAAGCAGGTGGGAAGAAATGCCTCAGTCCTCAACGTAAGCAGCTCAGCTAGGTGCTGTAGTGCTTTACAGGCATACTTACTTCAAGACAGCATAGCAGCACTGTGGGAGGCTACAATTTTACCTTCAGGAATCCAAGGCCCCTGAGGCCAGTGGGAAAGCCCAGAGCAAGAAAGACATACCATCAGTGGAGGAGGAACAAATCAGGGAATATTTAAATGCAGTGGACATACACATGTCCATGGGAGCTGATGTGATGTACCCAGAAGTGCTGAGGGAGCTGGCCACTGCTTGATTATCTTTGAAGGGTCACGGTGACCAGGGAAGGTTTCAAGGAAGAAAGCAAATGTCACTCCTATCTTCAAGAAGGGCAAGGAGGAGGATGCAGTGAACTGCAGGCCAGTCAGCTTCTCTCGATGCCTGGGAAGGTGATAGAGCAAATAATTCTGGAAGCCATTTTCAAACATACAAAAGACAAGAAAGTGATTGGGAATAGTCAGCATTAGTAACAGGAAATCCCGCTCGACCAACCTGAAACAACTACAATGAAATTACAAGCTCGGTGTGTGAGGGGACAGCACTGAATGTTATTTATCCTGATTTTAGCAAGGCTTTCAAGCACTGTCTTTTATTACATCCTTGTAGATAAACTGATGAAGTATGAACTAGATACGGGGACTGTGGATCAATTATCTGATTGAACTACCTGGGTCAAAGAGTTCCTGACAGCAGTGTAAGTCCAGCTGGAGGCAGTCACTAGTGGCGTACCCCAGGGGTAGATAGTGAGGCCAACACTGTTTAACCTCTTCGTTAATGACCTAAATGATGCGACAGAGTGCACCCTCAGCAAGTCTACAGATGATACAAAACCAGAAGTGGCTGATAGATCCCATTATGTGCCTTAAACAAAAATTCTTCTCTTGATGATACAAGGGCAACTCCACCTAAACTAATACCAATATAAGAAAAAATTACTTGTTAAAGTCCTATGAAAATAACAATAATAATTACTAGATAGCTAAGGATCTTAATTTTAGCTCTTTTTTAGCTCTTATTTTAGCTCTTTTTCTTTTACTACTTCCTTTCAGCCCCCCCTCCTCTGATATCAGTGTTCTTTGAATAGGATAGATGTCATGCTATTTGAAATAAAGGGCAACTTAAAAGCAAAGATTTTTCCTTAGTTAAAAAGCTCAGCCCCATACATGGTAGGACAGTGGTCCCATCTGTTGTTGGAACAAAGCTTTGGGAAGCAAACAATAAAAATCCAATTAAAGTTGCATTAAAACACATGCAGTAGAGGGTGGCCTAATTCCCACAGGTCCCAGGCAGTATTGCTCTGGTGTACTCAGCACCTGTTCAAAGAGCTGGTGTCCCAGGGAAGCGAGGATGTGCTCAGCTGAGTGGGAAGTGGCTGGCAGCATGATATTCTCAGTGGATGAGAAAAATTTCTTTGTGTTCATGATGGCGCTGATGAATAAAAGCTGACTGGCTAACAGCATGCCCATCTCCTATCTCATCTTTAACATACTAAATATGCAGCTTCCTGCTAGACAGATAAAACTCCAGCACTCCCAATCTTGTCTATAAAAAGCATCTTTTACTAACCTCCCTCTATTGGTATCAAACATTCTGCAATACTCATAACCTCACCACTAGCATGTGCTTGCCACTGATGTTTTTATTCCCATATTATCTAACTCCATTGAAAGTAATACGGAGGTTCATATGTTGTTAGTGGCAACAGTATGTTAGTCACCAGTGCCATGATGCCCTGCGTAGCACACTATCTCCTGTTTTCTTGCTGAAATCTGGAGGAGTGAACCTCTTTCAGCAGCCACTGAAATACAGCAGATGACCTGAAAAGCGTCATCAATATACTTCTAATAAATGTGTTCAGTGAGAGATCACACTTTTGACAAGACTGCAGACAGACTCCTCTCAAGGACTTCAAAGAAATGGCACAGTCCTAATTCCCCATATGTTACTTCATAAAAAGATGGTCTTGTTCAGGGCTTAACATTGGTACCTAGCCAGATCTTACATCTCTGAGAAGATAAGGCAGAGAGGCAAAGAGAGACAAGCCTTTTGTTCAGAGCTCTGTTACTGAGTACAGGAAGAGCTTTTCTCTAACTGTATTAAACAAATCTGGTCCAAAATGGAATATCCAGTATTTACACACATTTGCTTTCTTTATGCCTCATCCATCTTGATCTTTAGTGATATCCTTGAGTCTATCAAACATTATTCTCTGCACAATAGCAACATACAGCCAGGCTTTTCAAAATACATAGTAGGAAAAAATGGAATGTCCCAAATATTCCACTGGTAAGATTCAAATAAGATACTGTACTCATCACTTGCCAGTTAGCCTGGTAAAAACAACTTGTCACAACTCCTTGCCAGAATTGATATATACTTGAGAATGATAAAAAAAAGTAGCGCTTAATAAAAGGCCAGGACTGAATCTGGTTATTTTCAATGTTAATCACACTGCAATGCCACTGTTGAGATGTTGTACTGCATGGGAAACAAAAAGTCCTGCAGAAACGTGCATAGCCAGGACAAACAACTCACAGGTAAAGCATACAAGTAGAGGCTGAAAGACCAAAACAGTAGCACAAATTCAAGCACAAGCAGTGAGTTTTAAGGGAGGACAGAAAAAATACTGTGTGTGTGTGCATGTGTGTATATATATATATATGCATATAAATATGCATGGAGAGACCTTACTTAATCTAGGAAAAGACAACATGAAACCAGTAACAGAACAGTCTATAGCTGTACTCAAAAAAGCGCAAGTAATACAAACCCACTTCTTTCTTAGGTACTAGAAAGAAAAGTATAGCAAAAATTATACCTGTGAATAGAAGAGGTTTCTGGGGAAATCAGGTTAGTCTAAATACTATAGATACATGTTATTTTCTCATGCTCTACTCATGATGTTATTAATCTAATCTTTCTGAGGCCCTGGACTTCTCCACAAATAACTTACCAAGTAAGAAGGCTCAGTCTGGCCACCTTCTCTTTTTTAAAGCATCTCCCTTCAAAATTGCTAGTTAACATGGTTCCTTGTTGTAAGCATAACAAGAAACTTAACAGTTATTTCAGAGTCGTGAACTTTACATATAACTGAGAACTTGAAAGTACACATACCTCCTCAGAAACAGGAAACCATGTCCTAATAATTTCTTTGCATAGTTTGGTCATCTCATTTCGTTATAATCAACGGGTAGCTCAAAATTCAAATTTTTAAAGTCAGTCTAACATACCCTGTATGGTAACTCACTAGCTTCATCTGCAGTGACGTGTCATAACATTTTACAAACATAGTAACTTACTAGTTAATGTCAAGTGCAAATGCACTGCATCAGTTCATGTCTGAGATGTTGTTACTGCCTAAAATTGACTTCACGTTGCCATAAGTACATAACTTACCCAATTTCTATCCAATGAGCTAAAGTAGCCAACAGCTCCACAGATCACACAGTAAACAATCCAACAACTGTTAGAACATAGCACAAGTTCTTCAGCACTTATTTATGATGATACATAATTAATCACAAGAACACTGAGAAACAGAATTTAATGAAAGACACAATGAATGCACTGTACTACAGAAGAACACTAAGAGGTTATGTTTCTAATATAACCTAAGTTCTTTATCCCAAACTTCATTACTTGTATTATCAGTCACAGCAGGAGAAGGTTTCAGTTAATAGCTAGAGCTTGCCTTTTACTTTAGTGACAACTGAACGTCCTATTGCCCATGATGTTCAAATACTCTTGAGATAGATATATATATATGCGTGTGTGTGTGTGTATATATATATATATATACACACACACACATATCAAATGCCAGCTGGTACTGTTCATTTGCTTGTGGCCTGGGCAAAAAACACTGCAGTGCCTGAACACTGCATTTAACACTTACTGCATTCTAAACTTGCCTGGCCTTCTGCTATTCAGTTCTTTGACTAGTCCACTTGGTATATAAACTCCTGAAAAAAACACTGTATGTTTTCTTGTTTTACTTGTATCGCTAATTGTTGTCCAGCTTTTTTGGAAGTGACTATGATTGGGTATTAGCTGATTGGCCCTGGAGTTCTTGGCACCATCTAGCTGGCAGGTGTCTTAATCTTTCTGACTGGCAATGCAACTTTGTGCTGGTATTTCTGGCCTGCAGTTTTCTTTGTACAAGACACTCTGGGGTAATGCTGCAAAATACATCGTGCAGTGAATCCGACTGTGTCCAGTAGCATGACTATTCCATGGAATGAAGCAGATTAAGAAGCCAGCCTGGAAAAGGTAACCTCTGCAGGAAACAGCCATTTGCTGAGAAATTAGANCCAGCTTTTTTGGAAGTGACTATGATTGGGTATTAGCTGATTGGCCCTGGAGTTCTTGGCACCATCTAGCTGGCAGGTGTCTTAATCTTTCTGACTGGCAATGCAACTTTGTGCTGGTATTTCTGGCCTGCAGTTTTCTTTGTACAAGACACTCTGGGGTAATGCTGCAAAATACATCGTGCAGTGAATCCGACTGTGTCCAGTAGCATGACTATTCCATGGAATGAAGCAGATTAAGAAGCCAGCCTGGAAAAGGTAACCTCTGCAGGAAACAGCCATTTGCTGAGAAATTAGATAAGTTTTTCAAATTTGTACTTAAAATAATAAAGAAATTGTGGCCACATATAAAGAAATACTAACAGGCTTTGTCCTCCAAGTCACTAAATGTGGGGGGAAAGAGCAGCTTGGACAGAAATTCACTAATAAGTCATACACCATGTCACACACAGCTTCTTCAGCTATGAGATGGAGAGTGTCTGTTCTGCACATGACACTGCATTGGTGATACAGCACATGCAGGCTGGTAGTTGGCTACTGGAAGCTGCACAGAAAGGAAAGGATGGAGCTCTATAGCTAAAGAAGTCCATCACCATACCTAGACTGCTTCTCACCTAATGTGCTTGCAGTACCAACATGCACACAGTCACCTTTTTGTGTGTGTGTGTGTCTTTTCTTCTTTCGCTCAGATCAGATCCTTTATTATTCAGTGTTCCACGCAGGTTAGAAACAAACAGCACCAGAAGCAACACTCATTGGCTTATCTGGGGGTAGAAGTAGATCCTTCAAAACATGAATGTTTTATTGGAATCAAAACAGATGGGAGACACACAGACTACTGAAGGAGCATCTGGTTCATTTAAAGCCGGCAGCAGCTCTGCTTGTTTTTTGGGAGTCTTGTTAGCAAACTGGAACTGGAATGGAGACTGCTCAGGATTTGGTGATCGATGTGCTATTCTTCCTCTGCAGCTGAGAAGAGTACACCCTGTTCAGGGAGCATCTCTCCTGACACTAGTTTAGGAGCAAAATCTGTGCAAGATTTTGAATAAGAAAATGAGGCTGCTATCAACATATCAAAAGATGAGAGCAAATTAAAAGCAAAGCCTATGGCCACAGGGAACAACACAACCTTTATTTTTCTTAGTTTTATGTCACACATGACTAAGTAGAAAAGTATTTTAAGATGACGCCCTCTGGTTGGTTTTATTACCACTGACCTCCCCATTGCCAAGAATCCCAGCCATTGTGCGTCTGTGCTTCTATGAAAAGTTCTCATGCAAACAACCTTTGCATCATGACTAGAGACTCCTAGGAGGACAAAAGTGCCAAGCAGCCACACAGGCAGCTTCCACAGATGTTGATGTATTTCATAGGAAGGCTATGAGAGCTTTTTCTTATGGAGTAGATTCTGCTTATCTTATAACCTCTTCCTGTTTAAGCGTTCCTGTTAAGGCTCAACTGAAAAAGGTGGTCTACAGCCTGAATGGATGCATCAGAGCTTGACTCTAACTGTAAGGAGCCCTTGAAAACCTGCCCAGATGATGAAGAGAATCTAACATAGGAAAAATTGCCAATAATGACTATTATTAACAATTGCAATATCATTTGTCATTTACTGTACTGTCACCTCTCAAACAAACCAGCATGGTCTTAATCTGATCTGAGTATTTTTTCTCAGATTAGGTCCTCACTGACGAAAAGTTCATCAGTAAGATAGAGCAGACAAGGGCAATTGGAAATTGGTGGTGGAATACTTAAAAATAGCATATTCTAATAGACAACTGGGGAGAGAAAAGGAGAACATTTTAAGTAAAGAGAAAATTGTTATACCCTTTTCAACTTGAAATTTTCCAAAAAATTGTTCACCCTGTCCATGGAATAAATAAGGCTATTGTTACGTCAGACAAATGCTTATGAAGGGATATCTGCTGGAAGAAAACCCATTAATCTCTACAATGAGATGACAAGTTCATCACACGGCTAGAAGTGCCTCACATGTATTTCCACTCCATTTCAATTTTATTCTTTGTACAAATAATAAAAGCTGAACTCATCATCAAAGGAGAGTAGTAATACTTTCTTCAATCTAACATAAAAGCTAGTTTTCTTACATTGCTATAAGAAAAAGATTGTAGAAGCAGAGAAAATAAGGGAGATGCCTGAAAAAAATCAAGACGTGTTATATTCAACGTTAAATTATCCCTCCAGACCTAGACTGTATATAAGTATAAATTCAGCAAAGCATAGACGCATGGCTGATTTTTTTATTTAACTCCGATATCTCCATGTAAATCAACGTATACCTAAAGTATTTTGTCAAAGAGGGGATAAACAATTTATTGAACTGAGACCTGAGGATGACTACGTGAAGTCTGGATAGGCTTCCACTCTAAATATTTCAATAGAGATCACCTAGATTTTGCAGAGAAATAAGGTCTAGAAAATGCCATCCTATTACTGAAGGAATGTCTCTGCAAATTAAAAAAAAAAGTGTATAATGTCAGGATTTAATTCAGATGGTTTTTTAACATAAGTGCAGGAGAGGTCATCCTGAATATGCAATATGGGGGGGGAAGAAACTGGAAAAAGAATGGAGAGCAAGAGGAAAAAGGGCTTGCTAAGCTTTTCTTAGTTTTGTGAGCAACATTCACAACTTTATCAGCAAAATGCACTTTTCTGCAGAGTGTACAATTGTGCTATCCCTGTAAGTGGCCGACACTTCATCTTTCATGCTTGTGTACCACACGCTGCATTTTTGTGGAAGTGCCCATTATCTGTGTCACAGCAAGCTCCAGAATTTGTCGTATCATCTAATGTGAACAACTGTGGATTTTAACCTTCTTCATAATGCAGAATTCAGTAGTTTCTAATCATACTGAACTGGTAAGATTTGTTCAGAATTTTGGTAAGTGTTTTCTATGTAGTTTTAAACAATGGTTTAACTGTGGTAGGGCAATTTGGAAAAACTATGAGGCAGATATATCTCCATTTCTCTGCTACTATAAATTGCATATTTCAAGTCTCCTATCATTTTTCTGGTGGTTTATTTTGTTTAAAAAGTATTTATATAGCTACAGAAATGTAAACAGAACAATAAAACACCTTACCTGCTTGATTTCTATTTATTTTGCCCTTAACTTAAAATGAGCTTGATTACTGGAATAAATGTGAACGTTATCTTAAGAAACCTTATAACACACAGCAGAGAAAGCAAAGTGTAGGAATTTGATTTATGACTAAACTGGATGTGAATGAGTTCCCCATTATTTAATATACCTAGTAATGACAGTCAGCTATTGCACTTCTTGTTCCTAGCCATCATGAACCTTATCAAGTCAGGTCACACTTTAAAAAGAACAATCAATATAGATTCGACTTTTATATGGCTGTGGATACAAAAACAGCCAAAAGAAAACCAGCCTCGCAACAACCAGGACCCTGAAAACCCTGGGCAAATCAAAATCCCTGTTCCACCTTTGCAGACTAGGACTTCAAGCCTACATTTGAATATACACAGACATGTTCCCATTCCTACTTAGAGCCTGCTATATCAGTGGGAGTGTCTGTCCAACATAATAGCATGAAATCCGTGGAACATTATTCCTCAGTCTCCTGAAATGCATTTCATCATTCCCGGAGTTATGCTGAGGCCTAGTGTGTTTTCACCTTCTCTGCTCTTCAGGTTCCTTCCAGCTACCAGAGAGACTGGCAGTGCCCCTCTTCCTGGTAAAGAGCACCAGTGATGGCAACAGTCAGGGCCTACCCTGCTTTGACTGAAGGTCATATAATCTCCCAGGAATATATACCTCACACTACAAATAGCTGAGAAGATGCCTATCAAGTTTAAAGACCACAAGCCTGCACTGCACTGAGATATGAAACTCAGAGAAGACTGCTGCAAACCACAGATTAATTTATTGTCCTGTGTTAAGACTGGAGGTTCTTAAGCTTCTCATTACCACCATAGCCACATGCCAGTCAATTCAAGTTCTTAACAAACTACAGCAGATGACAACACAATATAGGCAACAAAAAACACAGTGTAAATCTCCGATCATCATGCATCTTGGTCCATCTGAATGTCAGACTGAAGTTTTCTAAAGACTTGAACACAGAATCAAAGAAAACTTAAAATCCAAGCACTTTTCTCCTCCAGCTAGATGTATCCACTTCAAAATTATATTCCTTCTCTTCTCCATCCTAGTATGCCATATCCTGACTCATCTGGGATATTACCTGAAGACTCTAAGTGCCAATGCCTAACTGCACTCCCCAGTATCTTGCAAGAACCATCAATGCCCCAGGGGGTGGCCTAGAAACACAGTACTGCCAAGGGCTCAGGTCACGTTATAGTCCCTCCAGAGTTCATAGGTAGCCATAATGTATATGCCCCAACCATGACTGTGCATAATACTCTATGAAATTGGCTCTTTTAGCTACACACAAGCTGGCAGGAGAGGAAGCAACACTTTCAAACTCTGGTTGCTAAATTCCCAGTTTTGAATTTTCTTTGCCAAGTAATTTGTGTTGCCTGGATTGTACATCACTGAGGGGCAGCCTGAAGAGATGTTGCATCCCCACTGTGCCTAATTAGCAAGTCAGCACTTGAACTTTGGCTCAGATGTGACTGAATAGGATGGAGTTTAAGGAGATAAGAACCCAAAGCATATGTTTGTATCTTAGTTTTATGGCTTTTCTTTTCCCAAGAACATATGCTCAACTTTTAGTTATCCTTTCAACTTCAAAAGCTTATCTCAACAGACAAAATGGAAGGAGTGCTATTTCAACCACGTAATTTTGTCTGAGGATATTAAAACAGATGTCCATTAAGTTGGTATAATTATGTAAATTGTCCAGGAAACAGGAAATATAGGACTACATTTCCAAGGAGACAGGGATATATTAAATTTCTATTCATGCTATTTAATACTCAAGACCTCATTCTGCAGAAGTTGCTTAAGTGCACACAGTACATAAATAAAAAATCTTATTTTTAAAAGATAAAAACTTAGTAAACATAGGAACAGGTAAATTATATATGTGTTCATTCCAAATAATTTACTCTGTTTCCCATGAGTATTCTATTTCATTTTATTACACTGGAATTATGTTAATAAGCTATTACAATCTAGTAGTTAAAGATTTTACTGCATTGACAGGGAGTTGCTTCTTACACTAAGAGTTATTAAGGATTATTTTGTGTCCTGTTGTAGGGGAGTTGAGCTCCAAAATTTAGTACAGTAGATTTCTTATCATCCTTCTTACAAGCAAGATTAAAATTTAGATTTGATGAATCTACACCATTTCAATAGTCCCATCAGGCAGAAGTGAGTGCGTGAGTATTCACAGTAACTTCAGGCATCTAATTGAAGTTCCCACATTCAAATCCTAGGTCACTGTATAGGCCTTTGGGACACACAGACCCCAAGCTTTGGTGTCTTGATTAACCTTGGGAGGCACCTAATTTGTAATCTCAGTCAGAAAAATTTGGTAATTTACAGCAATGACTCTGCAGAGTGACAAATGAAAAGACATATGTAATTCAATTACAATTTCGACTGGGATGTGAAGCCATGTGAATGAAACGGAAAATTCTCATTGATTTCTATAAATCCTAGGTCACTTTCTTCTTCTGACCATCTCTTAAACATTTAACAATCAGCACTGGACAAATATTCCACCCAAATCTGGGTTTTGACTCTCACAGGCTGCACACACATGTTGTTGTGATGATGATTTGAAGGCTATGAATATGCAGAGCAATGTCACAAGCTGTTTTTTATGAGTCAAACATAATAAATGCATGCACATTGAAAGGTCAATCCTTTAATTTCTTGGTTGAAAGGTCAAAAGTTTTGTGAAAGGCTTTTAAAAAAAAAGAATTTATTTTTTTTTTATAAACAGGGTGAGGTCACTTGACACATGGAAGGAAGTATAAATCAAATCAATAATTAAAACAAAATTAACAGCTGAAGGAAGATAAAAGAAGATGGAATTCCCATTTCTGAATTGGCACTGAAGACTGGTTCAATGATTATAAAATTCAGTGCAAATCTAAGAACAAGATAATCCCTCCCCAGCAATAATTATCAGGTCTTGGTATTGGCAAGAAAAGGGCATTTTTATTATTACAGATGTGTGTAGCAGAAATGTTATTACCCATTAAAGTCCCCTATTATTCTGCTGTCAGTTACCCTCTGTTAACAAAGTCTTCATGATTTGACAACTCCTTCTTTAATTGTCACCCCATGCTAGCCTCTAGTTCACAGCCACATTGTGAGCTGAGTTTTCATATATTACACATATTATATACTGAGTTTTTCAAGCTTTAACCTTTGATATGATCTTTATCTCTCTAAATGACATTCTCCTACGCAGCCAGCACATGGCTTCAGAGAATGCTTTGTGGAGTGATAAATTACACTCCGTGTTCTTTTGACAACGAAAGAGTGTCCTTATGATCAAGCATTTCTTTTGTATATAATCCTGAAGTTTGCAAGTCTCCTGTGAGTGACATGTCAACCCTCACATTTGGCATTAAGAGGTCTTTAATGCTAATTACCCTGCCATTCCTCAACTCTCTCTCAAGAGTACTCAAGATTTCATAGATATCGCCTCTATAGTTTTGTTTATTTTTCCCCTTCAGAAAATTACATTTATTCCCTTGAGAAGAGTTTGCTTATACATAGAAACCTGTACCACTACATTTATGTGTTGTAATGCTTCTTATGCACTGTAATGCCTCTTAGATGCTAGGGTCACTGTGTGATAGTCACACCACTTAAGTTAGCTGCTTCGGTTTTTATATTCTAGGGCATTTTAAGAAAAGATTCACAAACATTCAGCACACTAAGAGGGAAGTCACAAAAGCTATCCAAAAGGAGATAGTGAAAGAAACATATTTTAATTACTTCTCAAATTTAGACGGCAACTCCTTTTTTTCATGGAGTCAGGTATATGCTGGAATTCTACGACTATAGCATTCTCTTGGGAAAAAAAATGGGCAGGGGTTATACTTCAAAAAACAAAGCACACATACAGATAAGCAGGTTGCAATGCACATTCCCTCTTGCCCCACTCTTCCTGCAATAGCTGTCATTAGAGTACGTCTCTAGTGATGTGGGGAACCCAAGTTCAGTTTTCTCCTCAATCTTTTAGTTTCTATCCTCAAACGCATATGCATGAAGAGATGGCTAAATGGTTCTATCTCTGTCACATCACAGACAAATAAAATGTAAAAAATACCAGCCTAAACACCTTTGTGATATAATCAAGTTTCACCTACATAAAGATCTTATAAAGATCCCCCAGAAGTTAAGATATAGATACAATTTGAAGGGACAAAAGAGTAAAGGAGAGCTGTTGAATATGCATGACTGTTATCTGAGGTCAAAGTGTCACAGGACTAGCATGCTTTTAAACATCTTCCTCAAACACTTGGTCTTTTCAACTTCGAACGATCATTTTAGCCAATGTCTGACATCAGTTCTGATCTCCGCACTGCCTTTCAACACAAATGGTCGATGCTGATATTCTCTTTTGAATTTTACAAAATGTTTGTAACATCCCTTCCTCTAACATCCCAGGCATCTCAATTTACTACCTTATGAATGTGTGTTTTCAGAATTGAAGAAATTGATTTATTATTTAATCTTGCATCATCCTGCTAGATGCTATCAACAGTGAGCACCTAATTGTTTCCCTTCGATGCAAGTATTCATCATCTGGCTTTGGTGATGATCAAGGCTGAGTTTTTGAAAACCAAGGGCTAACATAACAACATCGGATGGTACACCAGGTCGGGCCCAAGGACTTGTATCCTGTCTCGCACAGAAACCTTTGATGAGAAAAAAATTCTAAAAGCAAAACAATCCTATAATGAAACTTCCCCAGAACAGACTCCCAGACTCCAAGGATTTGCAGCACAGGGAATTCTAGAGAATGAAGTTGCATCTTCGTGTTTAATTACCCTCAGTGGATAAATTAATGGATGGAAAACCCAATTGCTCTTTGAATTTATGGAAACTTTCAGCATCCACTGTGCCCAGTGACAAGAAGTTCCATAATAATGTATGTTGGGTGAGGAAATGCCAACTTGTGTGTGAGCATATACAGATATATTGGTATATCCTTAATTTAATATATTGGTAAACTTCATCATACTTCTCACTCTTTTACTTCATGCTGCTGCTGAACATCACAGGACTTACCACAAACTGAAGAGTTCATTAATTTCTGCACTGCATATGGCACAAAGGGCTAAGCTGTGTTCTTGTGTCAGTACGAACCAGTGGTTTATGTTTGGCTTTGATAAAATTGTTGACCCACTTTCTATGATTATAGCAAAGGTAAAACCTAAAAGTTCAGGAAAATAAGAGCTCTAAGATCAGTCAATTGCTGAATCTTCTAGGACTCCAGTACAAGGTTGAGACAGATGCTTGGCAAGAAGCAAAGGCTTAGCCTTTGTAGAATCATAGAATCATTTAGGTTGGAAAGACCCTTAAGATCATTGAGTCCAACTGTAAACCTAACACTGCCAAGTCTACCACTAAACCATGTTCCTAAGTGCTATATCTATATGTCTTTTAAATACCTCCAGGCATGGTGACTCAACCACTTCCCTGGGCAGACTGTTCTAGTGCTTGACAGCCCCTTCAGTGAAGAAATTTTTCCTAATGTGCAATCTAAACCTCCCCTGGCACAACTTGAGGCTGGTTCCTCTTGTCCTATTGCTTGTTACTTGGGAGAAGAGACTGACCCCCAGCTTGCTACAGCCTCCTTTCAGGTAGTTGTAGAGAGCAATAAGGTCTCCCCTCAGCCTCCTTTTCTCCAGGCTAAACAACCCGAGCTCCCGCAGCTGCTCCTCATAGGGCTTTTTCTCTAGACTGACCCTTCACCAGCTTCGTTGCTCTTTGGATGTGCAATACATTTGTAAAAATGTATTAGCCATCTTGCCTGCATTTAAGGTTAGGAAGAAAGAGGCAGAAGACACTCTGTGCAGGTCTGAATTCTGCATGTTTCACAAGCCTAGCCCCCACCTGGAGTACTGCGTCCAGCTCTGGGGCCCCCAACATAAGAAGGACATGGNGGCTGTTCAGCCTGGAGAAGAGAAGGCTCCAGAGAAACCTTATAGCAGCCTTTCAGTACCTAAAGGGTCCCTACAGGGAAGATGGGGAGGGACTCTTTATCAGAGAATGTAGTGATAGGACAAAGAGTAATGGTTTTACACTGAAAGAGGGGAGATTTAGATTAGATATGAGGAAGAAACTCTTTACTGTGAGGGTGGTGAGACACTGGAAGAGGTTGCCCAGAGAAGTTGTAGATGCCCCATCCCTGGAATTGTTAAGGCCAGGTTAGATGGGGCTTTGAGCAACCTGATCTAGTGGAAGGTGTCCCAGCCCACAGCAGGGGAGGTTGGAACTAGATGATCTTTAAGGCCCCTTCCAACTCTAACCATTCGATGATTCTAAGGTGTGCAGGTATCAGCAAGCAGGTCCAGGGCTGATGTTTGGTTTTGGCGGAGGATTTTTACTCTTTGCTTTGGTAAATAAAGGGTTGAAAAATGTGGTTGATTCATGGATCTTGCATGGCCCTCCTAGCTAGATTAAGGTCAAAACCTGGATGGGGACAATATGATAAGTCATCTCTCTGTGGATTAGGCTACAGAAGAGACTGAAGTTAGGAGCAAGTTTTAGGAAGAGAAAATAAGAGAAATTTTTTTCTAGCTTGATAATCTTGCAAGATCAAGGCATAGTTTATTGCTAGACTTTTCCTGTCTGCAAATGAGAGAATAAGAGCTGGCATATGCTACTATTTTCTGGTGATATTTAGTTCTAATGCATATATTGCTTATCAAGATAAAATAATTTGAAGACAAAGTCTGCATATGGACACTGGGTGTCATTCATTTAGAGTAGGCTTTATACCATGGCAAAAATTAAGGGGAAAAAAATGGGTCAAGGACATCAGGTTATTGCTGACACCTGTACAACAACTCTCAGGGCAGAGATGAACTCTGACATCATCACAAAAATCAGCTTACCTTTGGCAGCAGTGCAGGATTTCGCCTCCTAAATTAGGGTTTACAGATGGAGGACGCAAGATAGGCTGCTGTATATGGCCCATAAGACTTGCACAAAGGCTTACATCAGAGGCTTCCACATCTCAAGTAAGGGCATCAGGTGGATTAGTGATTTGCCTGAGGGCGCAGTCTCTCTCATTCTTGCTTGCCCTGCAGATAGAACAAAACGCAGTCACACTTTGAAGTAAAAAAAATAGTTCAAAAAAGTCTATTCTCAATTCTAAAAAATAATAGCAGGCTTTTTGAAAACCTAAGTTTACTGGAACAGAAAGGTGACTTACTATTCAGTTTTATTCTTTGTCTCTTACTCACTAAAATTTAAAGAGTCATACAGTTAGAGGCAGACAGGGAAGAAATACCGAGAGACAGCGATCAAGATTCATGTGCTACAGCAGAAGCCAAATTTAGGAGAAAACCAAAGCCAGAACAGAAGACAAGACTTCACAGTAGACTTTGATGCAAGCCTCAGTAAGTGAAGGCTTTAGCCATTTATGTAGAACCAGTTATACAAAACTGCTTTTGCCCAGGGCTCATGCTACCAAAAAACTCACCTCAGCACACACCACACCCTTCAAAAGGGGCTTGTGCTGCAGAGGTGTTGGCTTGCTAGGCTCAGCTGTTTCAGGGAGTTGAAAGCATCTCCGAGAGCTCCTACTCAAGTGTATTCCTCAGGTTGCAACACAAATCGGCTGTGTTAGCAACAGTCTCTTCACCCTGTTGCTGACTCAGGAGGGGTTAAAACCTCCACTGAGGAAATGCTAGTATCTCTCTGAGTCCGGTGGTGGGTTTGTTTTAGTGACCTGGCTGTGCTGCCCGTTAGCAGATAATACCTAAAGGCTGTATCTTTATATGCCTATGCTACTTCTTACCGGTGTAATATGGCATATTCTGCAGAGTGTTCTGCTGACAGCGAGCATCAGGCAGTCATGGAATACCTGCTTACTGTTCTCTTCCCTGTGCTCTCTTCTACAGAGTTATTAGCCGCTCCAATAAGCAAAGCTGCTTCTCTTTTCAGTGGCTAAGAATGAGATTTTTTTCCAAAGCTGGAAGTACGAACTGGATCTCTGATTCCATTAATTATTTCCATGCAGCTACTGTGGGTGGACTTTGACAGGTCAATGCACCATACTGATTCTCCCCGTTGTGCACCGGGAGCAACAGGGTGCAAGCAACAGGGTACTACAGAGTGTCAGGTAACTGCTGGTCTTTTGCAGAAAACCACTTTTGTTGTATTTGATAATGGAAAGAATACAAGTAGCCCCTATAACAAAAGCAGAAAAGCAGCCTGAATTTGTGCTGTATGTTTTATCAGACAAATGAACTCTCTAGAAATTTCATTTCAAAGCAACACTAGGTTATCTTCTCTAATAAGTATAAAATTAAGTGAGTTCAAACTGGCAAGATGACATTTATTTTACTGAAAGGAAGTGCATTAGTACAAATCAATTCCTTGCAAGATGCAGGCCCTTAACAAACAGCTCCTTAGATATTAGCAGCAATCAATGCACTGTTTTGTAAGCACCAGACCAGGCATCTGAAGCCTAGCTTGTAGCTTCCCCTCTGTTCTGGTTAAAATACAGTCACACTCAAATGTAAGAACTGGTTCCCCATTTGAGTGTGGGGACTGCGACAATATTTGTATGCTCACTGCACTTTCCTGTGGTCCTCTGGATTTCTATGTGTTGCTTGTCAGCATATGAGATGCACAGGTGACAATCCTGTGTCTATACAAGACAGGAGGAGTCTAATTGGAGAGTCCAGAGTTGAATGGTCCTTCAGGCTATTTGCTGAGGAAAGCAGAATTTTGGAGACTATAGGAGAAATATCCACCAGACAGTAGCTTTTAAAAATTAATCCCTCCTTCCACTCTTTCCCCTGCCTGAAGAGAATTTCCAAAGATGGCATTCAGATCAGAGATGGCATTCAGACACAAGAATTTTTCTGCAGAAAACTCTTCTTTCTTTCCTTTCTTAGTCCCATGCTTGAGACTTAATTAACAATTTTATCCCATTTTTCTTTTCTTTTTGTTGAAGTACTTATAACAATTTTGAAATGAAAACTCTCTTTCAAATTGAAAAGCTTAAACATTTCATTAAGAAATAATGCTCTCTAAACATAACATTCCAACATAGAAAACAATTCCCTACTTTATTGGTCAAAACCCTATGTCAAATATTGACAGACTCTGTCCTGAACAAATAAATTCTGCCCTTATCCCAGCTGAATATTTAATTAAATTTACATTTACCAAAATAAATTCAGACAATTGTGCCCAACACAGAATTCCTGGTATGGGGAACCATTATAAAAAACAGATTCAGATTTGCTCATCTTTTTAACTATAACACATAGAACCAATGGTTTTAACATCTGCTACATTGAACTTTAGATAGGAATGTGATATGTCACTAGCACATATTTGAGCACAAAACTTCAAGCATATGAGGAGTGTCCATGACTTATTTAAAAAGAAGTAATATTTGTTGGTTTTTTGACTGATTTTTTTTTAAGAATGATTAAAGGCTATCATTTCCTCTTAATGTTCCATAATTGGTTATTTAACTCCCACTGACACTAATGGGAACAGCCTGCTTAATCACTGCATGCAAAAATGAATATATTTGAACATGTGGTGGGTGGAAGCTGCCTTGCCTATTGAGTTTAACTATAAACAGCAAAAGGATACGAAATCTATTGTTCTGATGACATTGTTTTACAAATCTCTCTAACAATGTGAATTTTTAAAGCTTTTGCTTCTAGAATATATATTCAAAATAAGACTTTTAAGTACCCTGTCCCATAGAAGAATACTGAGACACACAAAATCTACGTGATTTTCTATGACCCCGAGTTTACAAGTTTATGGCAGAACCAAGAACAGAACATAGGTTTCTGCCTCCTACTTCTGTGCTGCAATGTTCCCTCTGCAATTAGTTAAAACTGATCCTTCTTGTGCTTTTCAGCAAAATGCACAATTAGGCGCTGACTCAAGTACACTGAAGTCAATGAAATTCTATCTAATCTAGCTCAGTGGTTTTTGGACCACTTCATACATATTTCATGTAGCTACATCTCTTTTGTGAATTGTTGGTTTATAGCTACAAAGACTGCCTACGTGCATGTCATTGCAGGGTATAGCTGGGAGGCGGGGGATGTAACTGTGTGCATACTGCGGAGGTTTTTTCTCTTTGTACTGATCCTGACTGGGAGACCATTGTATGTGAAGGAGTTAGTGATCCACAAAGCAGTTAACCTGAGCAGGCCCAAACCTGAGCTGCGCTGTGCTGTGGGAACAGCTTCGCCTTCAGGCCTGCGTTGGGCTGCACAATGTCCTTGGTCCAAGGATCACCTCATTGTAACACAGGAGCCTGCAGGCAACTTCACTTTGTACTGGAAATTACGCTACCTGTGTGCTTCATCTTTATCTAAAAGTGCAGCAAGAAGTTCTTTGGTGAACTTCTCTTTTGTTTGACAGTAGAAATGATGAATATAATTGTTTTCTTGTAAGAAATTCATATAATAGCTCAGATGACCCAAAGGGAGGAGCTTCTCTTCGTGGACGGGTTCTGTGCAGCACGCCGTTTGAAAATCCATCCAGGGTCTGCCTGACACTGTACAAACATGGAGTTCCCAGCAGCTCATATGATTTACCATTTTTATTCCTTTTTTTATTCTATCTTATTAAAACATCTATTTTTTTAAGCCAATTGTTGTTGGGTCTTACCGAGATCAAGAATGAACCCTGCCGACAGTTTCTCTCTCTTTCTTACCTCACAAAAGGTAGCAACAGGAAATTTTGGGGTTTGGTATCATTAATTGGTCCAGTAACCTACCTCATTTGCCTGCAGGTGTTGTACAAGTTGTACAACTAGTAACCTGATTTATGGTGTCATTTCTTGTAAGACTTTGACCACCATTTTGCATCAAGGACTGTTGCTTAAGGTTTTCCACTGATGGTAGAGATAATATGATCTGCTCAAATTGCTTGTGTAGTTCTAGAAATCTCTGCCACAGGTTTCTGTTTCTTGCTGTGTTGCCAAACTATTGCATATGCTTTAATTTATTTCTGCCTTTAATATGTTAATGATTTTTTCACTGAAAAATAAGTATACCATATGGACCATGTCTTAAACTAGTGATACAAAAGGTTAAATCCTTAGCTGAAGTTATGCAGACTAGCAATAATCTCCTGCCAAACATAATATTGAGGATAAAGCACTGTTCCAACTCAATTCACAGTAGAACGGGAGTATAAAGGGGCATTATCACAAAGATGCTGTATCTCAGATAAAATATTCACAATTCACACCTCTAACACAAGCATTTTCACAATGATCCATTCTCCGTATGCTCATCTACTTCTGCCTCTTCAAAGATCTCAGTTCCTTTTTTCTAATTTTTGTTCTTTTTATTTATTTACCTTTCCCCAGTTGGCTTTTTTCTTGGTTTTGATCTATTATATTTGAGATATGTCTAAGCTAAGAAGAGAGCATCTTTAAAGTGTCCTGTCTAGTTGTGGGAGTTGTTTTTTTCCTCTTTTTTTCCAATTTAATTTGTCGATTATTGTAAGTCATGGCAATTTTTTAGCTTCATTAAATCTGTTGTTTTTTCTTACATGAATACACTTCTTAATTTCACCTTTTCTTCTGATTGAGGAGAAGCTTGAGCAGTAAATTAAATGGGGAAACCTAGTTGCAAGTTGATTCTGACAGGATTAGGTCTGTACAATCCTCAGCCCCGTGCTGTTGAAAGTGAGTTGGTCTCATGAATTCATATACTTGCAGACAGACACACAGCTTCTTCATTTTGCCAGAAATACATCTACCTTGCCATCATGAAACATCCTTGGGAATCAGTCTGGGATGGTCTGCTGTCAGAGTGGGCACTGGGAAGCTGTTTTCATTTGGGTTACCTTGTTTCTGCTGCTGAATGTCTGCTGCATTCTGTGCGTCCTGCTCTTAGTAGCTCATGAAGTCAATAGCAGGCAGCATCTTTCTTTTTCTTATCCAAATCCATCTTTTGTGATCCTCTGAAATTATGACTCATTGTTTCAAAGAAAAAATGCAAACAAGCTAATTCTGGTGAGGGTTCACCAAAGCACAGCAATATGAAGAGGAAGAGACTAAGGGGTATCTAATTACACTTTTCTGCTACCTAAGGACTAATTACAGATACAGTCCCACTGATCTCAGGGTTGCACCACAAGAGGCAAGCATATTTTATAATCCAGTTATACACACTAGCTGCAGCAAGGGAAATTTGCATTAGATATAAGGAACATTTTTTTACTGCAGAGGTGGTCCAGCACTGGAATGAGCCCAGACAGACTACAGAATCTTCATTCTTGGAGCCATTCAAAACTCAACTGGACTGGATCCATAGCAACTTGATGTAACTCCAAAATTGACCCTGTTTTGTGGTCCATAGACCAGATGACTTCCAGGAGTCTCTTCCAACCTAAATGATTCCATGATACTATTTGTCTTCGATTTTGTGAGTTTTTCAATGTGACAAGATTTTCTTCCCTCAGCAATGGGCTAAACACATCACTGTCAGTTCTGTAAAGAAGTACACAAACTTTACGGATCCAGGAAAAGTTCTAGATCCCTTCACTATCTTCTTTTAGAACTTGAGAAAACTAGCGCCCAAATAACCAACTGATTGCCTGCTGTCCGCAAGCTAAAATTTTAAAAAATTAACTAGAACTGTCATGCTGCTATATCGCTTTAAGTCAAACTGCATTTACAAATTTAGTGACCAACTACTTTTGTATATGGGTACATAAACGTAACAGCATCACAGGTGACACTGAGAAAACTAGTGACAGCAAAACTGTATTACAAACCAATTTTCTACTGACAGTCTAACTGACATTCATATATCAGTAGAAGAATTTGCTCTTGGGGTTTTTTTCATTCAGCCTCTAAACACCTCTGTGTTCCTCTAACAGACAAGAGGCAGGACCACTGCAGAGCTGTAGAATAACAGAAAATAAAGCTGGAAGGGAGTCTGGGAGACTATTTAACCCAATTCCCTCTCCAAGGCATGTTCAGTCATTTCTACATCATTCTTAATAGATTTCTGCTGAAACTATTCTTTTGGATCTCTAATGATGGAGATTCCACAGATTCTTCAATCCAAAATGAAAATAAATCCTGAAAACAAAAATTTCATTCCAAACAGAAATTCAAGTTCCTACCTGCCGTTATTAAGCATAGTGTAACAAAGACACATTCCTAAATAATAAAATCCCCATGCAAGTCTAAAAATGATACATAACTATTCCCTTGACCATCTAAACCCATAACAGAATTTCAAGCTACACTTCACATGCATGTCAACTCTGCTGTAAATTTCCAATATAACACTGACCATGACACAACTGCAGTAAGAGCCTAACAGATATATCCTGATAAAGAAACTCTGTAATATTCAAAGGTAGAAAGAAGACAAATAAGCCTAAATATAGTATAGCAGACATTTGTTGAGTTTCTGCATAAAGTGAGAAAATAGCTATTAGAGAATGCGTAAAAGTGAAGTTTGAAATAAAGGAAATTTGAGTTACTCCCTTTTTCCTCTGTAAGAATTTATACCCCACCAATAACATGAGGAGTCAAAAGGTATCTGCTAGTATCAGAACGATCTGACTTTGTTTTATTATAAAGCCTACATGACAATAACTGGGTCACTGATTAGTAACAATGATGAGCCGTGCTCCCTAACACCACTAAATTCATCTTCTGCTGGCAACACATTCATATTTGCTTGAAATTTCACATCCTGCCATTGAAGCAAATAGGCATTAACTTCCCAAAGAGGCATGGGCATTAAGATCACAGTGTTGTGGACTGCTACACCACCTAAAAATGAAAAATAGACAGCCCTGACGAAAAAATTAACCCTAACTCTTTTTCAAAGCTGTAAAAACCGCAAGAGATGCTGACACAGCTTCAACTACTATTGATACAGATAAAATGCAGGTTTAGAGATGCTGGGGAGAATATTCTAAATCTGTGCTTATTATCAGCTTGCCATGGAAATACCCTCCTGGCTTGGGTCAGAGGGAGATGCAGAAAGCAGATATGTTTCCAGCTTATTCCTGGGGAATGACATCTATTGGTGGAAAAGAAGGTATTGAGCAAATGCATCCAAATGTCAGAAACACCATTTTCCCAGGACTTCAGTGTCACTGGCTAGAAATATTGCTGCAGATTGGCAAGATTATGTATCTGGACATTATCAGGGCAAATGAAAGAGGTAACAGGCCAGGAGGAAAAGGAACTTCTCCAAGGATTAAGGAAGAACGAACTAAAAAAGAAGTAAGCCACACTCCAGCTACCTCTGATTTTTGGAGTGTTCTTGTCACCAATACGTTGTTGGGAGATATTTTTTGGAAGTCTGTCCAGCTCTCTCTGAGTGCAACCAAAAAACATTCAGTCCTCTGTAATGTTCTTGCAGCTAAGAGACAAAATTGTGATGACATCCTTTGATGCTGGCAACATAAGTGAAACTGCCTAAGTGAAATATTGATGTGTCAAATAGCCAGGATGGGAAGGATACAAATGCCAAATATGTTGCACTGCTGAACTGGTAATACAGGGTACTAGTAATAATAGGTGAAACTGCTGAATGTATCCAGAAGGAGCAAAAGGAAATAAAACTATTTGTTGCCTATCACAGAATGGCAGGGGTTGTAAGGGACCTCTGGAGATCATCTAGTCCAACCCCCCTGCCAAAGCAGGATTGCCTATAGCAGGCTGGACAGGATCACAAACAGGAGGGTTTTGAATCTCTCCAGAGAAGGAGACTCCACAACCTCTCTGGGCAGCCTGTTCCAGTGCTCTGGCACCCTCAAAGCAAAGCAGTTTTTCCTTTATGTTGAGATGGAATCTCCTGTGTTCCAGTTTGTCACCATTGTCCCTTGTCCTCTCGCTGGGCACCACTGAAAAGAATCTGGCTCCATCCTCTTGACACCCACCCTTTAGATATTTATAAGCATTGATGAGATCCCCTCTGTCTTCTCTTCTCCAGGCTAAAAAGACCCAGGTCTCAGCCTTTCCTCATAAGAGAGCCTATAATATATTTCATTATGATGCTTCTCAATGCTAATATAATTTTGGTGTACCTTTAAGGCATTTGCCTATGGGATAACTATTTCTGGTACCTTATTGCATTCTAATTATCCAATTGCATTAGTTAAATCATATTTCAAATATCTCATCCATATCCATCAAAATCATGAGTCTTACTTCCTGACAAATATTATTAAAACAATAAAGCCAGATGTAGAGAAGATCTCAAGCTCATGATATTTGGATGAACTCATGTAGAATGTGACATGGCAATTGTGACATCACCTGACGTGCAGAACCCAATCATCCTGGCCTAGCCCCTGTTACCTCCCTGATACTGCATTCATGTTTACATGCACAACAAGACTTCATTAAGCAATAAATCGCACTTGAAATGGATGGAAACCAGTTCATTGATGTCTGAACAGATGACAATGTGGCTCATCAAGAACTGACGGGATAGCAGTCTGCTTTCTTTGTGCTATTGAGGAAATAGTACATCACCTTTAAGCTTTAGCGATGCCTTTATAAGTGCCTTAAAACCAGGCTGGGATAACTATAGCCAGCTGTTGGTACTGATACCTACAGCAAACCTTACTATCCCACAAGCCTCATTATGCACAGGACTGAATTCTACTGAATGTTTGTTTAGTGAAGTGAAGAAAAAAAAATGCATAATCAGTAAATGGTAGGTAACCTTGTGCACTCTGAAGCAGAAGCCTTTCCACTGGCACAGATCAAATAGGTGCTTTTTCTCTACATGGGCGGGAAAAAGAACTTTAAAACATGAATTGCATCATATGCACGGAGACATCTACAGAACGTTAAACAAAAAGAAGGGAATCAGTATGCAAGCAAAACCCTCACTGGCAAAGGGTATAAGGTTAATAGGAAATGATGATAGAAGAATTTCGTTTCCCCCATTCATTTAACTAAGATCAGCTTTGTCTGACAGCAGAATTTGATTTACTGGTTGATAAAGCTGTGTATACATTCTCTCAGACAGTCTAAAAATCATTCCTCTTTTCCTGGCCAAGGAAGCCTTTTCTCTGTCAAATACCAATCACTCATAGGAAGAGAACAGTTGACAACAACCTATAAATATTAAATGGAGCTATTAGCAAGAAAATATTTTGTCAGAAATTTGCAAAACTACTAGTGCATAGTTTTCTTTATGTAAGTGAAGGTTCCTGCTATGATACACTTTCATACACTTCACTGAAACGTGCAACAATTGCCCTTCAGTTCACAAGGGAGTAAAGCTTAAGTAAAGCTTTGGTACCAGACAGCTTGTGGCATACTGAGAAAGAGTTATCCTGTCTGTGAAATCCTACAACTAAGCCTAACTATCTTTAAAAGGAACAAGCAGAGGAAGAAACATTATGTACAGTATGTTTTTTGGTAAAAGACACAACGACTTAGCTTTGAGTGCAGATTCAGGCAAAGATCCAATATAAGTGTGCTTACTACCTTACTTAATTGTATTTCAAAGAAGAGACTTCTAGCTGAGGTCTTCTGCATCTTCTGAACCAATAGGCTATACAGCCAGCTGGAGTCTACCCCCTCTCAATGTGGTTGTCCAAGTCTATTTGGAAGATGAATTTGGCCTGTTCTGGGAAAAGTGTCATCTGCCTGTGGTGTGAGAAAAACATTCTGTTTTTCTATCATTTCTGTAGATATATTCACCCACATGTGCTAGAGTCATGGGAAACTGCATGATTCAGATAGCTCTCTATTTCAAAAATTACTGAAATCTTATGGAAATGAAAACAATTATCACTAAAGAAATCAGAGGGAAAAAAATTAAAATTACAAAACATTTCAGTATTGACATGCCTTTGAAAACATTGCATTTTTCATTATTTTCTTGGGCTATTGTCATTCCTCTTTACCAATTCTAATCAATTATGTCTCTTGCTCCAAGGATTAGATAAAGATCAGGTACAAAATATGTTTTCAGAAGTCTACAATTCAGTCTTATACAAAGGCATTTTATACAATGAGTTCTTCATCTACTTCTACTTCATCCTGCCAGGACCCATTAATCAGAGTGTTCTCCCTCAAAGACAGACTGCTCGGACAATGGAGGCGATGAGGTATAGCTCTCTTCTCTTTCCTGTCCTCATTTTAAGATTTTTTTCCCAGTGTGTGCATATATCCACACCACCATAACATATATTTGGAAGTAAAGTGAAGCTCTTCTCCCAAGAATTAATGTTGTTAAAAGAAAAACAACATAGCTCAGTAAAAAAAACAGTAATTCACGGGACATGAAAAAATCCTTTTTCAGGGAAAAGGAAAATGCTTGAAGCGTGGATTTGTAAAACGCTGCTGTTCTGAGAGCGCTGGCCACCTAGTGCACACTTGGATTTGCTGTCTGCAATGATCTCTGGACGGCACTAGTGCAGACTTCAACAGTAAGTCACCGAAGTACAGAGTTATGGACTGATGGTTCATGCTTTTAGAACAGAATTTTGTTAAGAGGTGCAGTCATCGTGCCTTGCCAAAACAGCAGTAATAAAGGAACATCAGAAGAGAGTAAAGGTGGTTATTATGGGAATTACTGAGAATCTCAAAATCTGACAGGAGATAATCCACTACAAAAGCTACTTCAAATACAATACACAAGCGCAGATGCTGCAAACTCACTGAGCTGCTGTAAAATTACCTTACATTAGAGGAGTTAAAGATATAGTAATTATTCGTGAAAGACTAGATGAATTCTCCCATGTTTTCCTGGTGATTGAGACATTTATTTTGTCTTCTTTGTGTCTCTTGGCTGCCTCTTTTATCTATTATACTCCACAGCAGAATCAGATAGCAGTAATTATCAACAAGCTTGATCCTGCACAAACCCAAGTGAATGGAAAACTGCCAATCGGGTTCAAAGGGAAGTGAAAATGAGTCCCCAGATTAGGGAATAATAATAATCATTGTGGTAATAAGCTAAGCGTTCTGTGTTCCTGTCACTTTTGCTTTGTGTAGCTTTACTTATTTGCTTTAGGGAGATAATGATATGGGGGCATGTAAAAAGAGTATTTTGCTCATACACATTAGACTGCAGCTGCCATTTCTGTCTCTGGACTGACATAAATAGAGAGGACGTATCATAAGCAGTGTAAATTGCAAAATCGCCTCTGTGGAGCTACTGATTTATAGTGATTTATACCTGGCCTGGAATTTGTACTTCTAACATTGACAAAGGCTTGATGCTTCGCCCTGGGGAAAAGGCAATCCCCCTGAGTTACCACAGTTACCCTGAGAATATATGCTCAACCTCAGACAAATAACAGAAAAGTTATTAAGCTGTTCTTGTCTTACCTGATGTCCATTTGAATAGCTCTCTCTTTAGAAAGCTCCTGTAACTGCTTTGAAATTTGTTATTGCAAACGACGGATTTATGCAAATCTTTTATAAAAGTTTACCACATGTGAAACACTGTCTGAATTAAGTGAGAATTATGTGCATCCAATGATCGTTTTTGAGCAAGTTCTGTTTTCTTTTAATGACAAAGGGGCCATGACGACAACCGCAAGTCCCAAACTGCTTACAGTCTCTAGCAAGCTCTCATGGAAAGGAAGGCAAAGCCCGTCAATGGTCACATATTTGAAGGCAGATGATGATCCAGTGGGCCAAATCATGAGACAAGTAGTAGGCCGCGTCTTGTCTCTTAAATTACCCTTCAGTTTTGAGAGGCTTCAGCAGCCTCTGCAGCTCATTCAGCAGTCACGGTGTCCCAGTCCTCCTCCCCCATGCTGGGTCAATCATCTTGCCAGGACCTGAAAGAAGCCTTGGCCCTTTCCTGGCTGCTGACGTGTTTGGTTTCTGCAATGATCTGCCTTCTGTGATACAACCGGCTCTCTGACATCATTATCACAACATGCTTTAAAATACTGTCTAAATCCACTGACCGTTTTGGAAAGAGAGGTCTCGAAATACTGCGTTCCTACAAGTTTTATGAAAACGAGGAGCCAGGCACAGCAACAAGACCTTCTCCGTGCTCCCTCAGATGGAAAGGCAGAGGTGGCCGCAGCCTGGTCCACCTCACGAGGCCACCGGCATCGAGCCCACCCTGAGGCACAAGATGGCCGCCCACCTCATCGCCACACCGCTGACTGCCGGGCCAGCCAAACGCCCAGGTGGTAAGGGCCAGAAAGTCTACGAGGCATAGCAGAACGCAAAGATCCTCCGAGAGCCCTACGGGCTACAGGGGAGAGCTGCAGACATGCCGTAGGGCATGAGCCATAGATACAAGGCAGACAACTGAGGCTACAGCGACAGTGGGTGAGGGGGAAATTGGGAGAGCCGTTTAGACAAAGCGCGGGCGGCCGTTGGAAGCGTTACTTCGCGGCGCTTCACAGAAGCGGCTCGTGAGGGAGCCAGCCCGCGGCCAGCGGGAACGGGTCCTTCCCGCCCGCAGCCCTGGCAGCGCCGCGGCGGCATTCCGCAAAGTCTTTCCTCAGCGGCGCCGTCCCAGCACCGGGGGGCAGGCGGGCGGGCTGCGGGCAGCGCCGAGCCG
>VYZM01015058.1:120390-130701 GCA_013398915.1 Dromas ardeola
CCGCCACCGCCGCGCTCCTGGCGGCGCTGATGGGGCTGCTGGTGCTGGCCACGGTGTTGGGCAATGCCCTGGTCATTCTGGCGTTCGTGGTGGACCGGAGCCTCCGCACGCAGGGCAACTTCTTCTTCCTCAACCTGGCCATCGCCGACCTCCTGGTGGGTGAGTTGCGGGGCGCCGGGTGCGGCGGAGGGTTGGGGTCCGCGGCGCTGCACGTGTCACCGCCGAGCTCTGTCCGCAGGCGGCTTCTGCATCCCCCTCTACATCCCCTACGTGCTGACGGGCGAATGGAGACTCGGCAGGGGCTTGTGTAAGCTGTGGCTGGTGGTGGACTACCTCGTGTGCAGTGCCTCCGTCTTCAACATCGTCCTTATCAGCTTCGACAGGTTCATCTCTGTCACCAAAGCGGTAAGGGCTCGGCAAGTCGTCCTGAAGGTGATCTGCAGGGGCTCCCAGGCTGCCCTTTCAAGCAGGATGGTTTGCTTAGGTCACCTGGCTCCCAGGCCAGCTGCGCCTCACTCCAACACCACAGGAGACAGGGGCTATCTAGGCAGCTCCCCTTGATCCTGGAACTATTTCTGGGACTGATCAGCTTTAGCAGAAATAGCATTTGCTTGTCACTTTCACACTGGAAGAGGCACTCTTTTTTAGAAACGGGCATAGTTTGTATATGCAGCTCTTCTGGCTAGAAGGGCAGAGACAAGGCGTACTTATTTCCTCCCCAGCCACACCTTGGATAAGATTAAAAAGTATTACACGGATGAAACAGACCATCTCCCTCAGAACGTGGCAGTGCACCTGTTAACAAACAAATGACCAAGCCAGCCTAGCTGCATCCCAGCTGCAGCACAAAGCAGAGACAGATCTCCTTGCAATGGGTACCAAGCTCTCAGCTGTGTATGGTTCAAAAGTGGCAGAATATAAATGAACATCTTTCAAAGGATGCAAATGCTATTTCCATGTTAACAGCCGCAAAAATAGCTAGACCCATGCCTCAGTCATGCAGCATGTTGGTTATCAAAAGAGGAATAGACCAGACTTTCCAAAAATCAAAAGCTAACTTCATTTTCACCTAGATCATACGGCCTTTAAGTGTTTTGGATGGTGTCAAAATAATACATTTTAGTTGTTAGTAGGTTTCGCTCTTCTACACACACTTCTTAGTTATTCTTCAGCCCCCTATTCCACCCACATTTCCTTAAAACGTTAATTTAGCTTCATTGCTCATTCTGAATGACACTAAGAGGCAATGATACCTTTTTGGCAAAGTACAAAGTACTTTGTACAGTACAAAGAGAGGCTGCAAGATCACTTAAACTGTTTATATGGAAGTTAGTGTTTTACCACCTTATTTTTCAACAGGGAGAAATGAACAGATTAATTCTTAAACAGTCAACACTTACAATTCCTTTATTTTCTAGGTTCTGAATTAGCATGAATTTTGCTTTCATAAACCAAACTCTCACGACCACACACATAGTATAAATATATAGACTGGATGGTTTCAGAAAGGGAAACTGGTATAATAAATGGAAAAAATCAGCCACTTCAAAATACTTCACATTAATCCTCCATATAAAAATCCCTCCCCAAGCAAAAGTATAGAAGATGCCTGTTAGGTTAGGGCAGTATAAGAACATATGAACAGGAATATATAAAGTTCTAAATTATTCTCTACCTCAATGAAAATGATAATCTTCCTACAAGACTGCTCCTGAAATCATTAGTAGCTTTGTCAGGGATTGCAAAATCAGACCAGATTTAGGATTCCCCAGCTGTGTTTGGTATTCTACCAGAACAGCATTGGCTTTGGAGATCAAGATCCACAGATTGGGGCAGTAAATGTGAATCCTCTACAGAACTCAAGCTTGAGGACTTCATATTCCAAAACACTGTGTGGCCACTGTAGAGATACTAAGATTGAATTCCAATTTGCTAGAACAATATTGTCCAGTACACCAGGGAATTAGAATATTGAGAAGCAGAAGATCTTAAGATTCTACTGAATTCTACTGCTGATACAGTTTACCGACTCAGTATTACTAACATACATACAATTTTTTTTGCACCTTAGATTCTCTGTTTTCTAAATAAGTGAAATTAGTTACTCTTCCTGTAAAGCACTTTGCAGACCACAACACTCCATCTACACATCTTAATTGCAGATAGGAGTTCTGCAAGTACTTCATAAAAGAATGACATTAAGGATACCAAACAGAAGTAAAAGCTGTTCTCTATGAAATTTTTTTGTGTGATTTTTACATTAAGAAAAAAAGGCTCTCTCTCTACAAAGCAAAAGAGCTTTATGAATTGAGATCTTTTATGTATTTTAAATTAAATGGTTTTAAAATTCTAAATAAGTGAGTTTTGAAGGGCCATGTTTTTAGACATTCTGTAAACTGGTGTGACAGGTAATGCAATTAAATATGTAAGCAACGGCTGTCAACTAATTCTAGGAGTAGCAGTGGTTATTTGCTTTGGAAAAGCCTTGGTTTTCTAGCTTTTAAGATCCAATGCATATTCTCAGAATATATCCGGTCACCTTGATGATGTTTGTTGGAATGGGTATTTCAGAAATAGCTTTTCTGTGGTACCAGTAAGCTTGGGATCACCATCATCCCTAAAACAATATATTATTAACCTTCACAAGTAACAGAGGGGGCCATATTCCAAGGTAGCTATGTAACTGAGATACTAGTAATGTATGCGACTTAACTTTTCTCTCTCTCAGGTCAGTTACAGGGCTCAGAAGGGGATGACCAGAAATGCAATATTGAAGATGATCGCTGTATGGATTGCTGCTTTTCTTCTCTACGGTCCAGCCATTCTCAGTTGGGAGTACATTGCCCAAAAGAGCATCCTCCCTGAAGGAGAATGTCACGCAGAATTCTTCTACAACTGGTATTTCCTAATGATTGCCTCTACGATTGAATTCTTTACACCTTTCATCACTGTTACATACTTTAACTTAAGTATTTACCTCAACATCAGGAAACGCACATCCCTCAGAAACGAAAACCTATCACCTGGTCAAGAGGACTGTGAAATGAGTTTCCAGGGGAAAAGACGGGAACATGCTATATTTTTTGTAAAACCTGCTAACAGACATAAACATGAGAAGAGAGCAAGCAGCCTTTCCCCCCAAAAAAAGGCTTCAAGGCTCAGCCTACATAAGCTCGACAATCAGTCATTAAATTTGAATGTCAATCAAGACCTTCCACCACTTCAGGTGGAAGTTGAGACCAAGCCTCATAGGAACTGTTTCTACAGAACTACAGAAAGTTTATGCAACACCACCAGCAGAGTGGATATTGCTAACACTATGGCAAACAGATTCAGACTTTCCCGGGATAAAAGAGTAGCAAAGTCTTTAGCAATTATTGTCTGTGTGTTTGGTTTGTGTTGGGCTCCATATACACTTTTGATGATCATCAGAGCAGCTTGCCATGGGCACTGTGTGCAGTATTCACTCTATGAGACTTCATTTTGGCTTCTGTGGGTGAATTCAGCCATTAACCCTGTTCTATACCCACTGTGTCACATGAGCTTTAGGAAAGCCTTTATAAAACTCTTGTGTCCAGGAAAAGCCAAAATTCATCCTCATATTTTTATGTGAAAAAAGGTGTGAAGGCTGACAACTAGTACATCTTGCTTTCAGTGGGAGCATGAACTGCCTAATATTCACGTGCAAGTATTAAATGCAATGTGCACTGGGTAGTTTATGGGATACTGATAAGTAGATACAAGTGTAGGTATTTATGAATGTATAGAAATACAGTCATCGATGTAGCTGCAAAAATTACAGCAATGAAAGGAAAGGTAATTTCTCAAAGCTCTTTGAGAAATAATGCCAGCAGTATATTTTTTGGTAATGGTGCACTAGCAATAAGGTGCTGAAAAGGGAATACAACATTCATGGCCAATAATTAAGAGTTCAGGCTCTCTCACTTTTAATATCTGTAAATATTGCTGGTAAGGCATTTCATAAATTGTTAATCTTGAACCTGTTATATTTTACCCCCAACCCCACTCTAAGACACCAAGGGTCTCAGCTGTTAAGTGCGGTATGCCTTTTTTCTCCCTCCCTTAGTGGCAAGCCAGACAAGATCATGAGCAATGCAAAAAACCCTAAATACCCATATCTAGGAAAATCATAGGACAAGAGGCACCACAAGAGTCAGGTTACCAGAAAAGCTGAGCAATTGTAGCAGGTGAGGGAGCACTGATTTGCATGGGAAAGGTGACTGAGAAATATGAGAGAATTTTTAGTAGAACTAACTTCAGGGTCAAGAATATAAAGGGGTTTGAGCTTTGTGATAGGAGATACGAGAATCGGGAGTTTTATACACTGGAAGTTTCACCATGAGCTTCCTCCCTCAGCTAAGACTTCCTGCCCCCTGCCAGGATCTTGCATGGGGAGGAATCTACTCAAGTCAAACTCCTACTCCTTACAGACAGCTTTAGGTAAACTTCCCTTGGAGTAATGTGTTTGGTTTTTTGTTTGGTTTTTTTTTTTTTTTTTTTAAACAAGCGGATTTCATTTTGCCAGAGCATTTAGAAATGAACCTTGTGAAAAATAGAAATGCTAATGTGACTAATAGCACAGTACAGGAAAGGTAATGACATGCTGGTGAAAAGTAATATTATATGAATGCTTCAGATTAGATTAATTAACGAAACGTCTATATATAACACAGAATTCTGATGGATTAAAATTCGAGCTNTTGTTGTTTTTTTTGGTTGTTTTTTTTTTTTTTTTTTTTAAACATTTCCAGTTAGACTTTTACTAGTTCTGGCTAGTTGTCAAAGGAAAAAAATGTTGTTTTCCCATACCCCACCCATTGGATCTATCCATTCATCAAGTCAATAATGGTAAAAAAAAAAAAGTAGTGTTACTTGAAGCGTTTAGAGACTTTTTCCAAGTCATGCATCCTGAATAGCATTACCCAAAAAAGCATGTTAAAATTTACAGCCTTGCTATTGACCATGGGTGTGAAAAACAAGAATGTAAACACCTACATACTGGTTCTGCCATTCTGCCTCTGACACAAGAGATGTTCACACAGCTACATACTGAGTTTTGACTAGATTTGTCCCACAAGAGGTATCAATTTTATCACTAGTGATAAAATGTTTCCACTGTCATAAGCATTTTCTATGTAGCTTAACACTTTCCTTTGCTGACAAGTGATAGCTATTGAACAGCTGTAGTTGTCCATTGCCACAGCCAAAATGCATGTTAGTACAGTTGATCTAAAGTTTACAGACAGTATTTTGAAATTATTTACTTTGTAAAATTTGAATAAAAGTAATTAAGAACTGTGGAAGAGTCATAACTTTGTAGCCTCTTAAGTGGTACATGGAAAAAAAGCACTATCCTCATTATTTGGGTAACTGCAATTGAAACTGCAAAACCATTATTCAAAGACAATTCTTAAGTTACAAGGACTGACCTTGAGGATTAAACAAACATGGTTCGCAAATACTGTAAACTGGAAGGGGATCTCTCTACTATATAAATGTATCTACATGAACATGATCATCATGTTCTGCTATGGATGTTTTATAACAAAACTATCAGCTTAACAGTTCTCTTAAGAGGAAGAGCATCAAAACACATACAGAGCAACATTAAGATTTCTAAATAGCATTAATTATACCACTAAACAAGTAAAGCCATTAGATTCTCTACCCATTCCTCCCCCCAAGCCAGATTTCTCCACCAGTAAATCAATGAATTAATTGTTGTCTACTCCATAATTATGTTTCCTAAGATCACATTTGCCTTTTCCAAAAAACAGGTAGCACTAAATTATTAGACAATCCCACCAAGGTCTCCTTCACTATCCAATCAAGCCAGGACAATTTTTACAACAGTGGTCAACTCAAGGAGTAAGGAAGTTCAATCAGTTAGCTTTAGAACATTACATTCAGTTAAGGTAAAACAGACATTTCAAAGCTTTCAGCAACTGGCATTAACCTACAGACTAGACCAGTCTTCACAAGAGTTGCCATTGACAATTCTTCTACTGCTCAATTTCTTACAGCTTTGTCATTTAATTGCCACTCATCTCTTTAGCACAGACCTAGAATCCAGTAGGATTCTCCAGTGCACTCTCAAGATAAGTCATAAAAGCATTCTGAAACATGAACACACATTGTTGTCTCAGCAGCATTTGGAAAAATACTGGTTTTGAATTATAAGCTTCTACATTAGAAATGCTAGCAGCCCCCTGGCCTGTCCAGGTTAACTCTGCCTTGATTTTTCTGTCCCTACAAAACAGAAGTTCTTTTGCTTTTATCAGAAGGTTCAACATTAGCATTGGGTTCAACAGTGGGCTCTGAAGAGACATGAAACAACAGGTGTTAATAGCAACTTTATTGTTTCACTGGTGCAAAATCATGATACTGAATTAACTTGTGTAATGCATTTTCCCCTAAATTTACAGTAATGAAGGTTATACATATCTATATAGATTGCAATTTCTCTATTTTTATACTATTTGGAACAAAATTATCTTGATAAATATGCCCTGTGCACAGTACTGGCCCTCACTGAATGTCACAGAGCCTTAATATGCAAAATATAACTTCTGTTTTTGAACATGGTACTTTAAAACTCTCCAAACATGCATTAATATATTCTAGTTTTTAGGGAAAAATATTACACTTGGTCTTAACTGGCATTAAAAGAAAAGCACAAGCAGAATCTGACATACAATAATCCCAAATATCTGATGCTCTGTAAGGATCAGACACAGTTTCAGATGACACTCACCGCCAGTTTAGAACTCTAGTGCTACAGAAGCAACAGTGAACAGACAGAAGAGAAATCAGAACCGGAAGAGCCCTACCATGTCACATGGATTTCAAAGAAAGTTTCAGTCATGCTAACTGATGAAAACTGTAGTTGCTGGTCCAATCTTTCAAATTTGTTAGAGTATTCAACACAAGTGTTTGAAGTGCCAGACTGAACACGTGAATGTTAACTTGACATTTCTGAAAGGCACAACCTATGAATCTATCTTAAAAAACCATATGGTATGTAAATGAAAAGAAATAAGTACAGTGTGTATCTTCCTAAAGAACAAGACCTTCATAAATTGGCCCCTCAGATTCTGGTGATTCCCTCCTCAGACGCAAGTGTTCCAGTGTGTTGTGAAAGTGTTTGTTAATTTGTTCTGTTTCTTCAGTAGATTCAAGGTTTGGGAGATCTTCTCTTATCTTCTGTATAAGCTGATTCAAAACCTGAATTGTCACCTACAGGAAAACATAAACAGAACAGAAGTCAGCAACAAGACCTCTGTATAAGCACACAGACATTAGTTTTAACAGACTTGTCTCTAAACTGTTGGTATTTGGACAGTTCTTAGAAATACTGGTAAGACTGTAAGCAGACAAACTGTTGGAGACTGCCTTCTCTTGATCCTCGTAGGACTATTCTGATTTCAGAGTTTTGTGGAAGCTCCCCCTCATCCCAGCAAATGTGAAGAGCTTCTTAAGTCATTAACCTGATAGCATTGTGACTTTTACCGCAGCATCTCTCTCCATCTTATTCAATACAAATTTAAAAAGCTTTAAACAAATAAAGCACATAAGCAGCTTGTCCATGCGCTCTAACATAATCTGTTTCTTGTAGAAGTCAGTCAGGATGGCAATATCAGATATGAAGTTATTCTTAGTAATCAAGTCATTACGTAGGAAAGTACAGCTGCCTGTGCTGCCAAGCCCAGCACTACACCCACCACCACAACACAAAGTGCGCTGCAGAGCACCACTGTATCAAGATTATTCTTAGGTCTGCCAAATGCTTAAAATTCGAAGTTTTATTGCCATCTCCATTAGACACAGCATCTCCTATACTAGAGCACTACTACAGTGGGAAGCCAGTGCAGTTGCTGGAAAGTCAGCAAATCCCTAAAATCTCTTTAGACATTCTCTCAGAACTACAGGGTATTCATTAACATCTGCTCTTGATCAAATGATGACATCAGATGGGATGTGGATCTCTACTTAACCAAGCAGCTTTTTCAAACTGGATAAATTTACCAGTTATCTACTAAGAGAAAATGTATCAGGTAACTGCTATGTGAGATTTCAGATGCAGAATTTAAGCTGGTACATGAGATGTCATATCTATTTCTTGAAATTAAAGCTTACACCAACCATTTGTGGCGCACTCAGCAGTGACCTTAAACAGCTGTAAGAATTTGCTTTCCCTTATGTGCACATTAAGCTAGGTACCTCTGAAGTTAGAGCCTTACTACTTTCTCATTTAAGTCCTAGTAAGTTTTGATCTAATAAATATTTCAGATATCCAAGTTTCACATTATTTAAGTTCATAACTACACTTCAAATGTTTGATCTTTTCCCCGTGTAAGAAGAATGAAATTTTATCTACAATTTTACTAGCATATCAAGAATTGACTACTCGTTTGCTATTACCAGAACTTGCGCCTCTCATGAGAGGCTAACAGAGCAAGTTGAAGAGACATGATTTGGGGTATAAGTGTGAGTGAAGAGCTTAAAGGAACACTCTTTAAAAAGAGATGTAATAGAGAGAATGCATTTCCACTCACCGCCTCATTTTCCTTTTCGTAAAAATAGATATATCTATTCAGAATTTCTATGAAAAGTTGGACTTGCAGAGAAGGGTCCATGCACTGATTTGCTATCTTCAAAGCTTTCTTTAGGCATTCCATCACTCTTTTTCCTCCATGAAGCTAGAAGGAAAAAAAACAAAAGCTGTAAGAAAAAAAGAACCTTGGGGAGCTCCAGTATCTCTTCCCTTGGCACATATACAGCATTACCTTGTGGTCTACCACAGAAACACAAAACTACACAAACTGTGCAGAATAAGCTGTCAATGAAAGCTTACCTTTCCTGACTGCTACCAGTTTTATCAAGTTTCCTCTTAAATCAGGCAATAATATAAACAGTTGTTGAAAGCCTTCAATTAGGAAATCGATAAACTCAATTTTGTAATATGTACAGTAATGCATACTTTGAGAAACAGATTTCAAACATTGCTCTTTTTAATTACAGCAGCTTATGTGATAAGCCTGAAAAACACACAAGTTTTACTTTAATCAACTTGTATCTTTAACTTGAAATTCAGTAGTTCACGTGCAAACACAGCTACTATAATAAACACATGCAAAATGCCAACTGTACTTTGAGAGCCAGTCTTAAACTCGTTGACACTCCAAAGCTTGCATGGTACTACCACCCTTAGATTTGAGTTTTCTCCACTTTTGTATTTATGCAGATTACACTACAGTGAGATTTAGAACGTTCATATGTTAGAATACATTCCAACCAAATCTACATCATTAAGTGATATATCCACTTCAGAAGTGCCTTCAGAAGAAAGGCAAAACTATGTTACCAAGGTAGCATGTGTTACACTGCTGCAGCTTTACTCTTACCTCCTCTCCATTCTTGTCAGTATTTCGGCCAGACCAAAACAGATGAGCACAAGTGCTCACAGCCCGACACTGGTCTGGCTTCTTAAGGAGCTTAGAGGCTGCCAGCGCACACTGAGTCCTCAAAGGCTCATGGTTCTCCTCACTGAAGCACTTCATCCTCTCAAATGTCCCTATTATCAAGGTTATTGCAGCCAGCTGTGCTTTTGAATCACTGATTTCATCTTCATATAGAGAGAAGGCCTAGTCAAGGGAAAAGGCAAGACTTTTAATCACTGCTTTAGAACACATCAGCAAAAAAACAAATCACACCTGCTAATGACATGGCAGGAAAGTGTCCAGTTGGGGGTACTGCTGGATGAAAAGCTGGACATGAGCTGATAATGTGTGCTCACAGCCACGGCCAACTGTATCCTGGGCTGCATCAAGAGAAGCGTGGCCAGCAGGTCGAGGGAGGTGATTCTGCCCCTCTGTTCCGCTCTGGTGAGACCACACCTGGAGTACTGCATCCAGCTCTGGAGCCCTCAGCATAAAAAAGATGTGGACCTGTTGGAGGGTGTCCAGAGGGGGGGGCCACAAAAATGATCTGAGGGATGGAGCATCTCTCCTACGAAGACAGGCTGAGAGAGTTCGGATTGTTCAGCCTGGAGAAGGGAAGGCTCCAGGGAGACCTTATTGCAGCCTTTTAGTACTTAAAGGGGGCCTATAGGAAAGATGGGGACAAACTTTTTAGCAGAACCTATTACAATAGGACAAGGGGTAATGGCTTTAAACTAAAAGAGGGTAGATTCAAAGTAGATATAAGGAAGAAGTTGGGTGGTGGGTTTTTTGTTTGTTTGTTTTTTTTGTTTGTTTGGTTTTTTGTTTGGTTTTTGGTTTGTGGTTTTTT
>VYZM01015058.1:130753-151999 GCA_013398915.1 Dromas ardeola
TTTTTTTTTTTTTTTTTTTTTTACAGTGAGGGGCCCAGGTTGCCCAGGGAGGTGGTAGGTGCCCCATCCCTGGAAACATTCAAGGTCGGGTTGGACGGGGCTCTGGGCAACCTGGTCTAGTTGAAGATGCCCCTGCTCATCCCTAGGGGGTTGGACTAGATGACCTTTAAAGGTCCCTTCCAACCCAAACTATTCTATGATTCTACGATTTACATTTGTTAAAACTTCAGGTAGGAAAAAAGATCTTTCATTGAGAGTGCCAAAAATCAAATTAAATTCACAGACTGTAAATAAGTCTTGCAAGAAATACTTCTCCCTTAAGTGGTCATAGTAAACAAACAGGATCCTACAAATAATCTGAAGATTGAGTTTTTCATTTCGAGCATCTGTTCAAATAAGGAACTTCAGTAGCAGAAATAGTCCATGAAGAGGATTTGATTCTTTAAAACGTACAAAACAGTAGAGCAGAAGTTGAGTGGTAGGTCAGTGACCACAGAGGAGGTAAGAAAAGCGTTTGCACTGCTGCTACATGGATGAATAGCCTTGGAGAACACACAAGACTAAAAATCTTGAACCGTATCTCTAATAGAAGGTAAATAATTGTCATGCTGCCCTCATCTTCAGAGTTGTGCTACAATGACAACCAATACAGCGAGGAAAGGCTGAGGTTATCAGTGACTCGGTTTAAGAATGTGCATTAGCAGGATTATTAGAGGAAAGAATGGGACAAAGCTTGCAATGCATATAACAAACACATCGGTTCTTAATCTGATGGGTAGGATGAGAAGATTTTTGCAACAAGGCTTAAGACCAAGTTACAGGATTCAGTGGATTTTCAGAGTAGTTTATAATAGGTTTCAATACAAGGTTTTTAATTAGCAAAGCCCAGCACGGCAGTTGTGAACACTGCAAATTTTAAAGACTTCCAAAGAGTGCTTGTGGTCAGGGCAACACCAGCCAGGGAAAGGAGCTGGGAGACAGTCTTAGTAGCAGTGAAAGAGCATTTTATGTTGAGAAAGCTACACTCCTCAAGTGAGGCAACTATACAAGTAGGAGGCAGCACTGCAACATACCACATGTTGTCAGACTGAGTATTCAAATCAGTAGCAATGGAGCTAAATTCCACAGCAGCCTGGGAAGCAAGAATGAAGATGAGGAGTTTCTACCTAGTAGCATTAGCTTTCAATCGTTTCAGATGTTTTAATCACACTGGATGGTTCAGTGTTCAAGAAACCTACCCATGCCAAGTTTAAGGTAGCAGAGGACAGTGACTATAGTAGTTGAACACTCACCTGGGACATGAATTCATAGGCCACAGTTTCATGATTCTCAAAGCCAATCTCTCCTGCAGCCAGTGCTCCTTGTAGGAAGAGACGGAGAGGCAGCTCTGCCAGTTCTGCTTTGATCAGAGCACTGATGGTCTGATGAGCGAACGAGAAGATCTTCTGGCACTTCTTTTCCCATTTGTCATCCTAGAGAAGTGAAACAAGTCAAAGCTTGAACAAGACCATTGCTATAAGGAAAAGAGAATCTAAATTGTAGATCTGTTAAGTGCTCTGTTAAGTCTGTTTTCCTCTGCATGCCACTCCAGCCACTTATTTACTGAGTAGTATTTACTGCCCTAGCAGTACTGTGTTGACCTCAGTGGGTCTTCACAAAATACTTCTTCCATTTACAGAAAGGTCACACCCATTTTTCCTACCAGTTCCTAGAAACCTTCCTCAGAAGTCTACATTGAGTTGCAGTTACCACAGCTATGCTTAGAACATAACTGAGCAAAAGCCCGATTAGTTAAGCGGGAAAAATTCTATTCAGCTATTCCCTGGAGCATCAGTCAGAAGTGGAAGAGAGTTTTAAAGCATTCACTTTGAAGAGTGTTTTAACAAACAGCATTTTAACTCATTTCCCCACAATAAGGGAAAATACATATTTAAGCTAACTCTCTCAACCAGAAAGCATTAAAGGGCCAAAATGGATCAGTGATTGTGCACTTTCACAGCTATGAATAAGTTAACCTGCAAAGAAGCACTTCCTTTTAGAAACATTAAAATAGTGTAGCTACTGATGAAGTTGATGAATTTCAATATCCAGATTTAAGTCAGTTTCATCCCATCATTTGTAGTGTCATAGTTCTCCAGTCTCCATGTAAAATGCACATAATCTGTCACCTTCATGAATAAACGCAACTAGCCAATTTCTACTTCACCATTCCTCAAGTGCTGAGATAATTTAATACGAATTGATAAAAATCCTCCTTAAATTACAAAGCATTCACACCTCAAGTAAAAATCTGCCTTGTGCAAAAAAAGCCAAGCACTCTGTATCAAGTCTTAGCATACTATAGCCAGAAAAAAAAGCATTTTTAAGAAAGCGAAAAAGAAGCAAGTATACAAGAGTTACTTAGAGGTCAACTTACCACTTTGGAGTTCTCTTTGTAGCGAAAAGCAAGCTGGTATGCAGCAAAAACCAATGGTGGCAGTGTAAAACGAATGCGTTGGTTCCCACCCGCACCAAAATGTTTCCGGGCAGTGTTTAGGATCTAAAAACAGAAGCACTATAAACTTAACAATTCTTGAAAGAGGTATGTTATCTGCATCTACAACTTAGTCTGTACTCTATGGAACAAGAGCATCAGAAAGATACGCTGTTAGCATCAGATAAATGACAGTATTTTGTGGGACTACATACAAGTTGCTTTACTTGAATTAAATTTGTGCACTATCTGTAGCTTTTTATGCTAAATCTGCCCAAGCTTTTCTTACAGCTGCTTAATAAGTGTTAGACAACATTTGTTGTACTACAGAAATTGCAGATACAGTTTGGATAGTGCAGCGAGATGGAAGTTGCCTGAGCTTGCGTTTAATAATGACATCGGATACATTCTGTCCTCGACTCCGTGGAAACTACAAAAATTACTATTCTGTCTTACTGGAGCCTGTAAGAAAGTAAAATAAAGAAACCAAGTTTCATGAAATTAAACACAGAAGTCAATAAGGTTACTCATACTCAGAGAAACACAACAGTGACCCATCTGCAGCTTTTACCATTTTTTGCCGGGTTTAGATTTTTCATTATGCTCATTAATAACTGCTTCATTTTTTTTATTGTCTTTCTCAGTTTTGAGCACAAGCTGCACACACAGCACAAATGCACTATTTTTCTGCCTATCACCCTTGTTCTAAATCTGTGGAAAGGGACTATAAGGAGCTCTACTTGTGTATACTGTTAGATTCTCCTCTTTTCCTTATTTTGGGATTATGTCTATCTATTGATATAGTTAGTCACGTATTCTCACAACCAGAATTCTCAAGAATAAAAAGAACTCCAGGTATCAGAAGAGAAATTAATCTTTCCAAGCAAGTGAAACATTACATTTGTCATTTGTAATAACCCCTCTTTCAAAGGGGACAACTCAGACATGCCGTATTTTGCACTAAAACTTTGGAAACTTAGAGAGTGGCTTTTGTTTAAGTCCCATTACCTCTCTAAATTAAGAACTAGAAGTGAAGCTCAGTGTCTAACTTCACATACACTTTTAGATTACATCTAGAACTCATGTAAATAATATGAATAAGTAGCAATTTGTCATCACCCATTATACACTGTATCAGCCACTTTGGCTTGTAATGCACTAAGGTGTTTGAATTTGCATTTCAGATCTCTTCCATACAAAATGCATAATTTAAAGTGAGATACTGTAAAAGAGCTGTCAAAATTCCAGTGTCAGATTTTTTTCTTACTGTTCCTGTAATTTAAGAAAATTGGATACAAGCATTCTCGATGCTCACCGAGAAGCTGTTAAGCATTTTTACCAAGAGGTATGAAGTAGCTTACAGAATTCTATCCAAAAGGTAATTTGACAAGTGCTATGATGGCATTTAGAGATGTTCACTCTGATGAAAGCTAAGCATTGCTAAAAGAGAAAGACGACAGCCTGATACTCAGAGGCTTTGCAAAAATATCTTCACCTCTAGCTATGTATTTTTGCCCCAAAAGACTTTGCATCAACTCCCTTCGTGCCAGCATCCCTTTGAGGGAAGTTTTGTTCTCTATTAACAAAAAAAGTAGTTATCTTGGCTTTTCCTATATGCATATAGTACTTGCTAGCTGTAATTAACCCATGTAGTTCTTGAAATTAATAAGGACCTGGCTGGCCTTCTTGCCTTTCTCCAGCAATATTCAGAAATAATGCAGTCAATGAAGAGCACACCCTGAAACACAAGTGTCTCCAATCTTTGTACAGGCCTTAAAGCTATGCTTCTCCCCATTAGAGAAGCTGCAAAGCTCTACATTTCAAGCAAGCAATTTTTATACAGTATTTTAAACTCAAGCTAAGTGAACGTCACTGATGTTGAGCATAGCTTCTACTGGATTATGTTGGTCTATTCTGTTTATATGGTATGATATTGCTGTAACGTAAAAGAGTTTAAAATGGAGGCAGACAATTATATTTCAGGCGCACTAACTGTGGCCCTACTCAGGCCTGAGCTCTGACTAGAGCTAACACTAGCTGCTGCAATCGGAAACAGCATCCAACGTCAGCACATCTTCTGCCAGCTTCTCCAATGGATTTTCCGTAGACAGAATATCTGTCCCTCTGCCCCACCACACGCTTCTCAATATAGGTATATCACTTAAACTTGAAATAAACTAAAGCCAGAAAAGCAAATTAAGATCAGAGAGCTACATAAAGCTTTGATGTATCAACTCAAACTGTTACAAGTACCATAATGTATAAGTTTCAAGGCCATATCTAATCAGCTATTAAGGACAGACCAGGCAGACAGGAAGAACATTTGTAACTACTAACCAACAGTATACTACATGCTACATCAAGACCATATACTTACACTAATTAAAATCCCTCAGTTGAAACCTGTAGCTGAATTTTCTGAGTTTTTTTGTGCATTTTGATATCAAGAGAATGCAAATGGCACAGTGCTCCAAGTTTTGCTTGCTTCTTTTTAGCTAGATCGTTATATGAAGCTGTCAGAATGTTAATTAAGAGTTACCACAAACTAATATTACTGCATCCAAACTGCCATCTCACAGGACAAAGTTTAAATCTACAAATGCTTTTAAGTCCTCATCTGCTTTTTCCAAACACACAAAACACTACCTTTAAAGGTGTCATACATAATGTTTTATACTGAGTGTGTAGTGCCAGAGCAGTGATGCCCCAGCTACGCTAAATCCTCATACTGACAGTTCAGAGAGCACATTCAGAAGCACCAAACACCATACCAGATACTGTTGGTCAGGGTCATCTGAACGCAAAAGATGAATAAATCTTCCCACAAGGCTCTGCTCATCAGCAAAGTCCTCAGGGTCAGGGTCTTCAGCAGGCTGATCTGGTTGATCCTGGATCAGTGTGGATACCAAATTCATGATAGCATCAACCTGTTAAAGGCAATATAAACTCTGTTTAAACCAGAGCAGCCTATAAGCATAAGTTGACAGCAACTGCTAACATCTTTACAGCCATTTTTAGTGCTGACAAAGCACTAGGAGAGTCCGTTAGCTGGCAATGCTTTAGGACATATTTGCCTTACTCCCTGAAGAAGGGTCCCTCTTAGCAGAAGTGGGACAGCACAGCAGTTTAGAGGAAATTCAGATTCCAAAAGTACTATCCAGCCTTCTCTAGGTAATAGGCCTAGTTTTAAGGGGATTCAGGGTCTTTGTTCAAACCTAACAGAAGTAGCTTCTACGATAAGGTTAGGTAAAACATGCAAAGACAAGATACTTAAGAACATGAGTGGAAGAATTATTAAATGGGATAAAGCCTATGCTAATAAGATGGGGAGGTGGGGGCATGCGGGTGGGGAAAAAAGGCCTGCCCTGCATGGAGTCACTTAATATGTAAAGTCTTCAAACAGTAGTTTAGATACCTAGAATTTCTACTTAAGTTAACTTATGTCATACCTGTTCTTGGGACACAATTTCTGTGTTATAATCCAATACGTTGCTAAGCACATAACAACTCATGCTCTTCCTGGACTCGTAATCAAAGTATTCAAAGAGTGGGTGGAAATGTTTTAGTTTCAGAACTGTCAGAATATTGTTGTAAGTATCAACAGGGATTTTCAAAAGTCTAGTCAGCTCCTTTGAAACAGCACTGCTTGTTGCAATACTAAAAGAGAATATATGCGAAAAACACAATTCATCAATAGTTCACATACACAGACAGTACCAATCCGCATGTAATCACAACATCTAAGCAACTTGCTGCTAGGGAGATAGGAAATAAAGTATCAAAACAAGTCATATCTTGCTCTTTAGGGTGTACAGTGGAAACAGCACAATTTAAGTTGCTGATAGCAGAAGCAGAGACTGTGGCTGCAAATTCAGCAAGAGAAGAACTCTTGAGTGCTGTAAGGAAGGAACAGATAATGACTACACACAGCGTGGCATACACGTTGTGTAGCTCTACAGCTACACAGCAGGACTTATGCAGAGGTGAGCAACACCTGGTTAGTCAGTAGTTTATCATGATCCTCTATAGGTTGGCCCAAAAGCAGTAATCTTACACATCCAAAGCACGTCTCTTTGCTATCTTGCCAGATGTGAAGTGTAGAAGTCAAGACTTCAGAGTATTAATTGCCACCCCAGAGAGAATGCAAGAGATTCACTTACTGTTCCAGATTAAGTTTATTGAATATTTCCACAGTTGTCTCCAACACCTTATCAACATAGTCAACACGGTCCGGGTAGCATTTCATAGCCAAGTTAATGAGAGAAACTTGCAAAGATACCACATCCTCTGAGGGCATGTCCTGGCGAGACTGAAATTTAAGACAGCACTAGGTTGATAAAAAAGAACGTAAACTTGCAAAAAAAAAAAAAAAACCAAAAAACTGCATGCAGGAATACCCAGCATACCTGTATAACAGTAGCAACCTGCTGTGAAAAGATGTCAAACAGTTTGATATCTGCTGGGATACCAGGTCCATCTTCACGATGTGCAAATAAAGCTAACCTGGTAACAGATAAAAGAAAAGCAGCTTGGTCAGCATAGGTTTTTACACTCCTCAGATACAGGCCAGAAAGAGATACTGGCAGAAAACCCAAGTCTTTTAAGTGTATTTGCAAGCTCTGTTACAAGCAAAAAGGAAATTAATGGAAAATAGAAACCTTAAGAGCAACTGAGCCTGGTAAATATCTGTCCTGCAAAAGAGTGCTGATAGAGATGGCAAGATGAAGAAAGAACAAGAATGGCATTTCATAATCCATGTTCTTCACCTAGCAGTAAATGTTCTGATCTTTCCAGCAGAGAAAAAGGCATAGAGTGGGCTGACGGAAGAGCAAATATCCTGCATCTATTCAGTGATATCGCTGAAGTTAGACATTCAGTAGCATTCTCTGCAAAACAGTCTCCAGATAAAAACACAGAAGAAATATACTGACTTAACTATGCTTTGTCTCCAAACTAAGACGGACCAACATGTTTGGGACTTGCACTGTATGCAAAAAGCAAAATACAAAGCAAGTCTGAAGTGGAAAAGAATACTTTTTTTGGGAAAAAAAATAACCAACAAAGCAAGAGATTGCTATCCAGATGTTATAGAGCTATCTCTATCTGTAAGAGGAGAAAGTCATGCCAACTGCCATTTCTGCAGAAATCAGACACAAGATAAGAAGAATCGCTACAGGAGGGCTAGCACCTTAACAAAGCTGCAACTTAAAAAGCTCAGCATTGCTATCTTTGCTTTCTAATCATTATGGGATTATTCTATTGTGAATTAGAGAGAGACCTATAAAAATATTTAGGAAAAGGCACCCAATTAATTTTTTTTTTTTTTAAGTTATTTCTTACAGGGTTTCTAAACTTTGATTATGAAGGAACTTAGGATCTGAAACAGAGGCAGGTAAAAAAGGTTGAGGTGCCACAAAACTTCACTGCCAGGAAAAATAGACATTGAACTACTCTTATATTTCATTAGGGTGGTAACAAGCAGACTTTATAAAGTCAGGGACAATCACTGCCTTTTCTCAAATGGACATGGCAGCTTTTTTTGGCAACAGCTCAGAGGGTAAGGCCAGCATGCTACAAAGTATGATCATGTTGCAGACAGATGGCAGCATAATTAAAAGCTATGAATGGTTTAGCAAGTCAAGAACGATCCCAAAGCAGCAAGACTATTTGCAGAAAGCTTCCTTTAACAGGAAAGCCCCATAGGAATAGGCACTAAAGCTTCACAAGCTTCCTCAGCAGTTGCTGGTGTTCAGTTTCAATTATCCCATGCGAGCTGAAATGAAGATGAAAAATGCAACAGGCACTACCTGCATGGAGCAGACTCATGTCTTAACTACACAATACTGAAACGCATAGCAATTGCTCCTAACAACTACAATCCAAACACAAGAGCAACCTCTTCCCTACATGCATGGATTCCAAGAACCGATCCACTCATTCTCCAACATTTGCAGTAACATTACAGTCAAAAGCACAAGTTGCCATACTACAAAGATGATAATCATCATACTGCCACCTTTCTATCCTTGTTCTATAGCCAAATGAGAAGGCTCTGGAAGACACTATTAGTGGCCCAACAACACACAGTAGCGGTAAGTCTAGGAGGGCCGCAAGTTCACTGCTAGTCAGTTGCTCACTGTTGTTTGTAACGTAAGAATAGAAAATTTACTGTGGAGGTAATACCAAAGCTGTTTAAGTCCTCTAAGTAGACTCGACTGCAAAAACTACATGAAGGAATACCTTCTTGTAAGAATTACATTGCTACACACTGATGTAAGAACCTAGCAAAAGATCCTGTAACCTCTGTCAAAATAGTCTCAAGATAGACAGTCTCAGAAATTAGACTGTTATGGGCACTGCTTCTTGGGGTTTGGGGTTTTTTATGTGGGTTTGTTTTGTTTTAGGGTGGGGGTTTTTTTTAAAAGCTAACAAAATTATGAAAAATCTCAGCCAAGGCAGGAAGTTATAGGAAATCAGTGAATTCCTGTGAACATCTCTGGATGAAGGCAGAGCCCTCTCCAGTAAGACTGAAGTCCTGAACAAATAGATCTGATGTAACCTGGAGAAAACAAACTGCAGATTTGTTAAGTAAAAAGTTCAAGATCCTAAACTACACCAGTCATGCATAATACACATGCTCCATCTCCAGGCATTAGACAAGATAAAGAAAGCAAGCCAAACAACCCTACTCATTGCTGAATGCCAGTGGGACTCAAGATCCCTATGGCAACTGAAGTCCATATATTGGTACCTGGACTGGATATACAAATGCCTGTGTCTAAATGCAAGGACAAGGCCTTTTTGAGGCTTCAAAAGCCATATAAGTTCACTTCCTCTCTGCACTAAGAAAGTACAGGCACTCATTGATAATTCATGTTGCTTCTTTTCAGGACACAAATTGAAACTTCAGTTCCAATTTCTCCCCTGTATCCGAATTCAGTGCAAGCAGCTTTAAGCAGTACCTCCACAGGAAAAACACACTTTTGGGATAACAGGCAGGAAGCTAGTGATAAACTAAGAATCAAGGTGGTAGTTCCATTTCCTACTAGCTCTTTTCTGGAGAGGCATATGTTATGCTCTCCGACCAAAATTGTGAGGTAAAGTATCCTTGATATATGATTAGCCACTAGGATTTTCAAGTTTTCAAGAGGTGCCTATGACCAACATGGTTGTCAAAGCACATGGTTTTCTGAACTGCTGCCATGTTAGTTCAGAAACATGAAACTGGTCAATACTGAATGGGTCGTTTCCTGGCTTAATCTGTTTACAAGTTTTAATCAGTCCTTAAAGCAGGTTTCATTGGAAGGTGTAAAAGCAGAGTCCAGAGAGCAGAAGCTATAGAAATAACATTCTTCACAGCCTTAATTAGAGCTGATAGAAAGACATAGAAATAGTGAAGTTAACTGAAAGCTTTCAATTTTTGATATCAAATGCTAGAATAATTATCATCTGGGTATGCACAACACAAACTTAGTTTTGAGCCAATTTCCACCCCCTTGGTCACTCACCTGTCAATTAAAGCAATAATTATATTTTTCACATTCACATTTTGGTGCAGCTCAGCACAGGCTCTGAGAAATGGGTTCAGGGTTTGGAGGTGAAATTCATCTGGGAAAACCTGAAGTTTTAGATCAATAGTCATGAAGTTATAAACTGAGTTTGCTCATTGTTACACAGCAGTAAAATGCAACAGAGTCATTCTAAAGCAGATAGCCCCATAGTTCCCCAAGCTGACCTTGGCTGGGTAAATGCATGAAGCAAAAGATACAAGACATATGGGTAACATGAAGGTCCAGCTACCTATTACAATTCATGCTGCAGACAATGCTGCTCAGATGCTTACAAGCTTCTGCAACAGAAGGAGCACAAAACGGATTCATCTCCACTCTGCCCATCTGGTAAAAAAACAATATGGGACAAGCCCCTGTGTAAGAGTCACAGTGATGATGTTTTCCAGTTCATGAGGAAGAGGTGAAAGTAGCCTGAATCTGACTAAAAGTATAGGAGTAAGTGTCCCTGTGTCCCATCACTGCAATGGAATCTATGCAAGCTCACCTGTATGATGCACTCCATGAGGTACTCCTGAGCTAAAGCATCTCTACAGTTTACAACTTGCTCCAATATTCCAGGCAGAACAATCTGGAATAGGACAAAAAAAAAAGTCTTCAGTGATTTTACAATTACTTTCTAAGTTGATATTCAGACATATGCATTTAATCCAAGCAGAGCAGTATTTCTAACATGCCTCAGCTTATTCTTTACATAAAGGCTTTCTGATAAAAAGTCCCAGTTCTCAGCAGTTCCATCCTTCAGAAAAAAAAAAAAATCTACTGCTCTCAGACATCTGTCCCTTTCATACATTATGCAACCTGTGAGCTTTGATTTATTAAGTCAGCGCTACTAGCTTTGCTGGCACGTACCACTACTCAGGGTTTCAGCAGTAGCGCTCAGAATCTTTTTCAGCGGCTATATGGTAGAACTTACAAGGGACAGACTTCTAAATAATATAATTGCTTGACTATATGCAATAACAGTTCTCTTGAATGTTTTGGGAAGCGTAGCTTCATTTAACTTCTAAATTCTATCACAGAATACTGAATGTGTACACATCCCTTAAACCAATTCATTATTGTATAAGTAAAATGGGAATCAGGAAGGAAAGTTTTAAAATTTCTTGTCAACACTGCAGACAAGCTTATAGAAAAAAATGCGTAAGTCACCTCTTTAGTCCCACAACACATTATACAGCTTCATGAGCATTCAGAACTTCTCCTCAGGTGAGGAGTTCTAGAACCACCAGGTTTACTGAACTTTTAGAATAGCTGTAACACTTCAAGCTGCTCATCTGAAAGTCCAAACTGGTTTCATTTGGAAAAAGTAACAGAAGTCAGAAAGGCTGGACAGACATCCCACCTGCTTGTATCGCTCCACATTAACACCCTCCAACTGACTGAGGCGAACCAGGTTTGTTCCTACTAGGATTCTCAGTTCCTGCCTTTCTCGCTCCCTTTTCTCTCTGTCCCGACTATGGCCCTGGTGTTGCATTCGCACCCAAAGTTTGTTCATCTCAGCAAAGTTCAGCAGTACAAAATCCATTGAATCACTGATGTCTCCAGTGGTTTCTTCACTGCAATTGAAAACAGATTTGGAACAGGAAAAGCTTGTCAGAGGTATTCATCCTTCCATCCACTTGTGAACATCCAATTTTTATGAAGGTAGGAGGGTGGGGAAGTGTGTGGTGGGATATCTGGGTTCGTAAGAAAGGTTCACATCCTCACTTGTGAGAAACATTAGTTCTAAAAGGGAATTCTTAATGAACAAAACACCTGTCAAATCTATACAGTTCTAACATATCTACTTATCTCAAACCTGAAGAAAGTCATACAGAAAATTCCAATATGTTCTGTTAAAAACAATTTTTTAAGTTATAGCCCATCTTTCTTACTCTGCTTGCTCGCCTTCATCTGGTAAAATATTCCTGGTACACTGCAGGAGATAGTTTCTAAGAAAGAGGCCTCTAAGAGGATGCTGTACTCCACGGCACATCTCCACCAGGTCTTTCAAAATATCTTTCCTGGACTGTGGAAACGACTTGACATAGACAACACCTACTGTTATCAGGAGATACCTGCAAAAGGCACAGAATCAAGCAATAAATTGTAAAGTATCACACTTAAAGGCAACAGTTCCTTTCCTAGCAGTATTACCAAAGCACAGAAAGCAATAAAATACCATCTAGGTCCCATAATTTTGGATATTTAGTTAGTTTTCAACTCCTATTCTCCTCTGCTATGGAACACAGCAGGTCTGAGCTGCCACTTGACCTCATTACAATGCTTTATGCATTGAATGTGTAAATGCTTACCGTGCATAAAGTTCTGAATGCTCTCAGACTAGCTTGTCTATACTTCCAGCACCCCACTAAGCTGGAAAACAGCTCTGGCACATATAGATAAGTAACCTATTACGGTGAAACAGCCAAGTCTCTTCCACACTGTAGTCTAGCAGGACAGGTGTTACGCTCTTCAGAAATACCCAGGCCTGTACTCATTCCTTCAGCATCTGCACATTAAGCAACAGGTAGAAGGAACATGCAAGATGCAAACGACTGGTGCTCCGGTATACTTGGACTCCCCTTCAGCTTAAGAGAATAAACATAATAAACGCTCAGAACCTTCACCATAGACACCTAAACCCTCTCTGCACAATTTTCTGCCTCATGCATGGACGTGGGTAAAGACATTGTGGCAGTCATTAGCCAAACCCCAGAAACTGCAAGAGGATGAAGCCTGGTGTTTCCAAAGCCTCTTCCTTGCATGAACATAAGGTCAGGAATTAAAGACTGCAGTACCAAGCAAAGTCTGAATCCTAGGTCTGAATATCTAGATCACATGGTCACATATTTAAAGATAAGCCTTTCAGTATCATCTCTAGCATGCTAACACATAGCAAAAAAAAAAAGCATATTCAGAAACACAAAGCTTTTAAGAACTAAGATACAGAAGTTTTCAGCTTTCTTCTCACACTTCCTTGTCTCCAAAGAGCCAGATGCTTATGAAGCATCTACTGTGTGTGAGGATCTAAGACCTAGATCCTCAGGTACAAGTTCATTAACAGATAATGGAAAAAGTTAATGATTGTGTACGTCAATCTTACTGATCAGAACGTGGTATTTGGTTAATCTTCCACTGACCAGGTCTTCACCCAAAAGCCAACTTCATTCCAAGACCAAAGCGGTTCCATCTTGGTCATGTGCAAAACCAACACACTGGCAGGAGGAACTGACTTTCTGTAGCTGCACTCCTGTACTAAATCTCAGAAGTCTCACAGCAATCCACTCTTAAGATATGCAGAAATACTATTCACCATTGACAACTGAATTCTTGCTGTCAAGCAAGAACGCAGAGCCAATCATTATCTGAACCCAGGGTATGACCACTATTCACTAGGGTTTTTTTAATAAAAACCAGCCAACCAAAACCAAACACTAACATATACACACTTACAGTCTTGGAATAATATTTCCAGCATACTGTACTAGCTCATAAAGGTCTGCCACTTTCCTTCCTTTGGCAAATTCGTCTGTCAGGTAGACTTCCAAGTAGTGTAACTCATCAGAAATTGCCATATCTTTTTCTCTCAGTTAAGGATTTTAAGTCAGAATGTCTACAACAGATTTACATAGTAATTTGCTCATTCACACCAAGGAGGAAAGGTGCTGTACCAAATAGAATCATGCCTAAGTAGATAGTACTTCTGAAATGACAATCACTATCGGGATAAATACAGTGAGCAAATAACTGTATGTTCTCCTACAGTAGATCCAGATAACTAAATACTGAGGAGAAAAGCGCTAGTAAATATCTGAAACCAACGAGATGCAATTGTACCAAAAAAGCAGATGAACATTTCATTCCAAATTCAGCATTTCAACCATTCGTTTCCTCTTCAAAGGATACAGAGCTCATAATAGCTCTTTGGAGATAACATGGAAGTACGCAGCTCACCAAGCATGTTGGAAGCATGTTTCAGAGCATCCATGAGCTTGTTTTTGTCCTTCAGAGGAAGAAAGAGAGAACAATCTGTAAGAAATAACACTAGACAACTGCAGTATTTTAGAAAGCTACACTTTTAGCTTTATTTTAAAAAAGCATACAAAGATTAAGTAAACATGATGAGAGCAATAATTCTAATTAACTCAAGTAATTTAATACCTAGCTTGTACTGTATCGCCCATCCTAATTTCAAGATAAAGACTTCCACACAACCCTAGCCAATGCTGTTTTCCAGTCACAGAAGAATCCATGCATCAGTCTACAATTAATCACTACAAAATTTATCCTGTGCAGCAGGTAATTCATTATTAGCCTCACAATCTGTGGTTCATGCCAAGAAAAGACTACATGGAAAAAACCAGCAGTATGTTGAACATAAACAAGAATAGTTTCTCATCATATAGTTCCATATGAAATGAATTTAAGCAATAACGTTCTGATGTCAAATGGCAGGCTTATTCTCAGTTTAGGTTTACTTAAATGCAAGCATATAAATTATAAAGGTGCACCTTTATAATTTATCTTGTCATACATTGGAGAAAAATCAGGAAGACACATTCGAAGAATACTCAAGGCTCACTCTCATTGATTAACCACCTCATTTATTTGCAAAGCCTCTTCCAGAAAGACACATAAAGGGTTAACTTTCCTCACATCACTAGAGATGAGTATTGATTTACTGCTTTACTCCTAGCAGACAAGAAGCTTTGTTGCATTTTAAATGTCACGTTCTTACCAAGCACCTCTTCATCTGGAAAGACTGCACCTTCACAGCCTGAATGGCTTCATCCAGGAGTTTTTCCTGTTCATCCTGAGGAGATTGCTGTGTTGTTGGCTGGAAGAAAAAAAAAAAGAACGCAATTATTTTTATGAAGCTGTTTATGACTTTATTCAAACTGGGTTCCTGTACTTTAGCACACAGTGCAAGTGACACTGCAGTGTGACCACTCAAGAGCTGTCAGACATAGCCGTGTGATATTTAAGGGAAAAAGTTTCCAGTACTCTGCAAAAACCTGAAGGCAGGCAAGAGATAGGTTGTGGATAGCCTGTGAGCACCATCACTTCTTGTAGCGCAAAGCCATGGGGACAGAAGAGGGTCAACTTTTCCCTTCTAACATTCAGAGGTCAAGAATCCAGTGCAAGTAACCAGCAAGAAAATGCAAAGACATCACTATGCTGAGAGGAAACACTGTTACTTCTCTCCACACAGCTTCAAAGCAATGAATGCACAGAGCACACACACTGCAACTGTACTGATGCTTTCCCATACTCACAAGTCGTAAGTTCTCAATTAACTGCTATTTGAGCCAGCAACTCTATTAAGGACAAGTTTCAGATAAGCAAAGGATAAAGTATAGTTAGTGCTTTCCGGAAGGTAGAAGCGACTTGCAGAAGGCAGCATAAAACTGAAGAGAAGCAACAACTCTTCATGCCCCCTACTTGTCCCAGCAACACTCTTCCTCTTAACTCTCCTCAAAGAGGCACACTCCAGGCCTTCAACATCTTTTGCTTTTCCATGGATCATACTGCATTTGCTTATAATATTAATGAAATCCATTGCTTACAGCCTTAGATTTCCCCCCAACGCAGCTATAACAGACCTTCTCCTACTGCAGCTGCTCCCTGCCCTCTACCAGACTGATGAGATTAGTTTCCATGAGCATCTTTACACTATCCTCCAAGATGCCCAAGTCTACTTAGGTCCCTAATGCTCTCCCCACCTGCAACCAGCCTTCCTCCTGACACCTGACAAGGAAACACTACCATCCACCTATTGTTTAAGCCCATTCTTCAACATCCCATTAAACCCTCACAGCCTCTCCTCATCTTGCAGTTTGTTTTCAGATGGCCTCTCTGAAATATTGACAGAGATTAAAACACTGATGTTGTGTCCCAATTACATCTTCTCTAGTCTTGACAAATACCATGTGCACAGCAGGTTCTCCAAGACTGCAACTTCAGCAATTTCTCAACCGTTTATACTTGTTCTCCTCATCCACCATGTTCAGAAGGTTCCTGGTCTCCTCTTTTTAACTACTGTTTTCTCCCATATTTAATTGGGTTCTTGTTCTCCAATTGGAATCTCCCTAATACGAGTCACAGAGAGCACCTCCCCACTACCCTTTTCCACATACAGAAAACAAACAGTGCCAGGCAATACTGTTCTTGCCTTGATCATGCCCAAATAGGCATCCAGCTAGACAAAACCAAGGCTGATATGATCTAATGTTGGTGACAATCCCACTTCAAGCAGGAGGTTATATGAAACAAAGTTTCCTTCCAAACAGCACTTCTGTGACTCAAAGTACCTCAGTAATACTCAAACCATTCACAATAACCAATTAACAAGTCTATTTTGTCAACAGAAAAAACTACCTCTTCTAATTAAGAGTAACTGCACTTCTAACAAAGCTCTCTCTATAATTTATCACATAAAGTGCAGATCTTCCAAAAAGTCATTTAAGCATAAGGCGAAAGTGGTATCCATGGCTAGATGACCCTACTTCACAGAAAATTTAATAGCTACAAACTCTAGAAAACCTCTAACTGTGAGACATGTACGTTCTGCCAACAGAACTTAGCGGTAACTGCTAAGCTTTATTTATTCCATGACATATCAGACTTTCAAGGAACAGAAAATGACAGTGCTGGGACTTGCGTGCAACAATCAATATCAAAACATCATGTCACAGACTTGCTGAATTATGTCTATGCCAGCACATTTGTCACACCCTACAGTCCCCTGAACCCATGGTAGTGCTTTGGAGAAGACACATCACTACTGAGCTGAATACCATATGCTCTATCCATATCAGATTCCTCTATATTAAAGCACAGTGGAGTAACGTTAACAGTAACCACAACTTCCTAGGCCCCCTTCTCCTAATCGGCATTAAGCTTACACAGCTACCAGTCCTGCTTTTCCATCCCTGGTTGTTCACACGGCCACGGAGTGCTGGAAGAACTGTTTAGGCTGTAAAGCATTAAATACCCTAGAAGACTAGCCCAGCTGATTAATAGTTTACCATTCACCTAGTTCACCCTACAACCACACAAAACCTTGCAAATTGGGCTGTGAAAAGAACGTCTTTTGACAGCAACGTCAAGTTAAAGCATTTATTGAAACACAGAATATTTGCTACAGCCCTAAGACGTGGTTGGCAGACTGCACATGCATCAGTTTCCTTACTTTTGGTGTAAAAGACACTGGTTAAAGCACAATTGCTACTACAAGTTTGAGACTACACTTCAGATCATAAGCTCTGTCAGACCTAGCTTTCCCATTTATAATGAACAGAGTCTGCTTTATATGAAATTCTGTCTGCATCAACAGAAGACATAGACAGTATTTCCATTTCTGCTCTAAATTTGAGAAGCAATGTCCCACACTGTACTCAACACTGGGACTGTAATAAGTATGTGACTGAGTTCATCAACAGAAGCATTTCCATGTTAGCACAAGAAATTCACTTTTCTCTCCTGTATCTCTTCAAGATTAAGAGTAAAATTACATTCATATCTGTTCTGATTTGAAGACTGAGAAGGCGATTGGTGTAAACAAAGATGTCTTCACTACAAGGGTACTGCACTTCATGTCTAAAGAAAAGGCAATCTCAGCATTTTACAGTGGCACAGGCAGTGAGATAACCTACCACTGACTGTCACAAGCATACAACTGAAGCAGCCCAAAGTGTTGTTTGTAGCAGCTTTATTTCTACACGGAAGAGAAAACATCTTAACAACTTTCAACTCTTTCTTACTTTTCCATATTCAAAGTCTGGATATTTATCAGCTTACCCTCTTCCTTCTACTTCAGAAAGCAAGCCACTTTCAGCTTCAGAACTATCGAGTGCTTCCACACATAACCTGGTTATTATCAAGCGACACACAAGATCACATCAAAATACACGTATCCCGATACATATGCCTGATGTTTGAGGAAGTTGTCGCAAAAAGCAACTGCAGTAAAGAGAACATACAGCAAAAGCCTACCAATAACAGTTACAGGGCACACACCAAACCAGAAACCAGCTCTTCCGTCAGATACAATGTGGAATAAAGCTGTATTTTTCAATTCAATTCAATTATTCAAATTAGGTACCTAAAAATACAAGTGTTACCAAAAATGCAACTGTGCTGTGGAGTCCTATGCCAGCCTACAAACAATAACCTTGAATGTAAGGTTTTGAAGTGGAAGATACTTTGACACTGGAGAAAAGCAGCAGTACTCTGTAACTAAGGCACAGAACGTCCTGCCTTGTCAATAGCACATACAGTAAGGTATAAACTGCACGAACACAAGGTAAGCAATTACACAGACATTCAGACTTTAGAAATGCCTGAGCCCTACCCCCATTAGATACGCTGCAAATGTTGAAGAAAAAAGGAGAGCTGATGTGAACAGTTTTCTGCTTTACTTGTTCCCTAGCTTTTTTTCCTCTGAAGCCACAAGGAAGCAAGTGAGCAGTGGGGAAGGGACAGAACTGCCTCTTTCAGCTGCACTATCAGTTTCTGTACAAGAGACCACGGGCTTTTTCTACCTTTGAAGAAAGGACTATCATAAGTTATGGCATGCGAGTTATGGAAGTCACAACACACAGCAGCTGAATTTGGCAGGGGGGTGAAGAGAGCTGGCTTTCAGTGTGGGGTTTTTTTTGTGTTTTTTTTTTTTCTTTGTTTTGTGGTTTGTTGTTGGTTGCTTGTTTGTTTGTTTTTTAATACAGGCTAGTGAACTGTAAGTTGCCTTGGAAAATAAGAATTTGCTTTAAACCTTGAGCTAGCCTGGAAGAAGTCTACTGCTTGGCTAATCAGAGTGGGTATTACAAGTTATCCTGCAGATAACAATTAGAAAAGTATTTTCGCAGCAGCACATATTATTCTGGACCTTGCCTATCCTCATAATAGCAACCATTCTTGAACATATAAAGTAAATATTGCACCTATTGTGTACGATTTACCTATTTTCCATCACTCATCTCCATGGGAAGATTTCCTAAGATTCACACTTAGTTTCATACTTGAGACTTAGCGGCACTCTGCAAATGGTTATTATTTTGGGTAAACGTGATGACTCGTTAAGATGCTCATTCCACTTAAAATTCTGGTAAAGAGAAAGAATTACACAGTATTGGAACACAGCACAATTCAAGGCAAGCTTGTGGGGCGTACCAAATAGCACGTATTCTGGTGATACAGGTATCTTAAGCTGGATGCAGAGTACAAACAATACAAAGTCGAAGGTTTCGCTTCTGTTCCATTCTGAAGTGCATTTTCATCTAATCTGCAAATGATTAAATACTTTTCTTTAGATAACTGATGTGCTTACAGTCCACTCCACACATTATTTTTCCTTCTGTATTCTCACATGTTTGCGTTTAGTACCACAATGAATGAGATTTACCCAAGGAGGTTTTCCTGCCGCCTCCTCCTAGTTGGATTTTGTTAGGACTACCTACCAACCAGTCACCACTGAGACATTTAAAGTGAATGCTACCCAAGACAGAAGATGGGTTAGCTACAGAAGCTGACCAGGATAACTGCCAGCCTACAAAAGAAGCCTAAGTGCACACAATGCATTGCTGTAAGAGTCACCGAGCTGCTCGGAATTAACAAAAAATGCACAAGCATGTCATACCATATAGGAAGTATTACTCTACAATACTGAAGGCAACTCCAGAACTTCTATTATAACTCACAGTATAGAACCTCAAAGACAAACCAGAGAGAAAACATTTTTCACATGTTTAAACTGGTACTTACTGCCACAGGAAGCCATAAGACATTAACAAGAATCAAAGGGCTGGACTTCTTATTCAGGGGATGATCAAGAACAGCCAGAATCCTCTTAAAGTCAGTCTTGTTAAAGGTACTTCAGCATTCAGCTTCAAGATTTAAGCCAAGCTTGGCCACAAGAAATGGCAGTGCCGCCTAATTTGGTAGAAGGGACGTTTATATGTTTAACACCTACAAACACCTATAAGTTAATTTTTCCTGAATCGCCTGATACCAGCTATTCTTAGAAAGAGGAGACAAGACAGACAGGTCTCAGGCCAGTTCCCAATGGAAGTGACAGGCAGAGGAAAATTGTGTCATTCTTGAGTTAATGACTACCACAAAGTATTTATGTGGGGGACAGAGACTGCTATCTGTATAGATTTAGCATTTCTCATCACCCAATTAAGTATTTTCCATTCATCTGTCAAGTAACATCACAGGTTTTTCTCCCACACACACCTCTACAGGATATACTATTAAACTTATACCAACATACACATAACTTTAAAAAGAAAGTCTGTCAAAAGGCCTAGGAACTGTGCAAACCCTGCTTTATGAAGAATCACAGAATGGTTTGGGTTGGAAGGGACCTTAAAGATCATCTAGTTCCAAACCCCTGCCATGGGCAGGGACACCTTCCACCAGATGAAGCTGCTCAAAGCCTCATCCAGCCTGGCCTTGAACACTTCCAGGGACAGGGCATCCACAACCACAAAGCATTCAGTTAGTTTTTGCCGCGCTGCCTACATACTGTTAGTACTGTTTATACTCCATACTTAGGCTAATCAACATGCTGTGGTGGTTAAAGCAAGCGCAGCTTAAAATTTTATTGAATATTAAGTACCACGGAAGACACACTAAACAGACTTTTCAGTTTTAGTAGGAAACTTGATTGTGCCCTTATTTTTATGGGACACTGAAAAGCATTTATCAGTAAGAGCTATTGCCATGCTGAAATTTTTGGTTTGCCTCTCTAACGAACACCAATGTTTGTTCCAAAACAGCCCTATCGAGACAGGCCCACCAACGCACAACCACCCCCGCCCGCAGGAGGAGAGACGCTGGAACAGCCGCGCTGGAGGGTGGGGAACAACTGAACAGCCGACTGCAGGCTGGACGACAGCAGCACCCCCGCACAGCGCTGGAAGCGACACAACCTCGGGTTTACGACAGGAGCAGCACGCTGAAACACATTAAATTCTGACCGCAAGTGCGGCAGCGGTTCCCTCATAAATACACCTGTCTCCCCCGCGCCCCTACCAGCGCACTCGGCTCGGCCCAGCGACTCGCACTCACCGGGGCGGCCGCGGGCCGCCCTCACCACGGCGCGAACCGTTACCACAGGCGCAGCGGGCCCAGCCCTCACCTCAGCCCCACCCGGGCCAGGCCGGGTCGGGCGGCGGCCTCCGGGCGCGGCTCCTGTCCCCCCCGCCGGGCCCGCAC
>VYZM01015058.1:152770-187412 GCA_013398915.1 Dromas ardeola
CACCGGCGGGGTCGCGCCGCTGGGCCGAGCGGGTTCCTGCCCCGCCGCTCTCACCGTCTTCCAGCTGCGGTTGTATTAACGAGGGCTCCGTGTGCTGGGTGTTTTGCAGAAAAGCCGAAGAGTACCTGCGGCTGTCCCAGGTGAAATGCACGGGGCTAATGGCTCAGATGACAGCGACAAGCAGCGCTGTGATGTGCCTGGACCTGGCGGCTGGTTTCATGAAACTACCAGTTGACAAAGTAAGATACAGCCTATGACTGGGCCGGCTGGCGCGGCCTCCATAAGGCCGCTAAAATCCGTGTTCTGTGTAGTGCGTGTTGGGAGCGGGAAAGGGATGGCAATAACTGCCGTTAGCCCAGCCCCACTGTGCTGCTGAACACAGAGTTAGAGCTTTCACTGCTCAGAGTTTCAAACAGGGCAAATTGAGATCAGTGTCAAAGTCACTTCACAAGTTGAGCTTGCTGGGTTATAATTTCAGCTCTTTCAGTAACAAATAAACTACCAGCAAGGATGTTAAATTTAAAATCTGTCCCTTCCCCTGCAGATGGGAAGTGGTGGCTCCAAGGAGTCCCTCTCTATAATGGTGCCTGTAACTCTCCGTCTGCAGACCTGCTGGGTAAATGGCACTGGGCTGCCAAAATAATCATAGAATCGTAGAATGGTTTGGGTTGGAAGGGACCTTAAAGATCATTTATTTCCAACCCCCCTGCTGTGGGCAGGGACAAGATGTTCTTGATTATCGATTCACAGACAGAGAATTTAATTGGACCTGACCCCATGAGGAGTAGCATGAAACTATTGCTCAACTCTTCAAGTTGCCCAGATCTTCGTTACCTTTGTTTTTAACCACCTTGTGATAAAAGGTCCGTGTCATATTATGTGGAAAAGACAAACCTCACCTCCAGTGAAATAGTCTAAAAATAACACTGCATTAAAAGATGTGGCATTCCTAGGTGGTTAATCTTCCTGTGTGCAGTCAAAATTTTCATCATTCATTGCACAAATTTGTTTAATATAGCAATTGAACTTTATTTTATGACGTTGTGTAGTTTCTCCCTAGTCTGTTTTGGTTGCCTGAATAAGATCTCGGGAAGGAATCTTGCTAATTCTTGGGGTTTGTCTTTGTCTTCTTGGAAGAGCTATTTTGTTAAACTCTCCGGTTTGAACAAGACAACCTACCAGAGCTCCATGAAGTCTTTGGAGTGTTTGCTAGAGGTGAACCCCAGACTGGGAATGCGAGACTTGGCTGTGCAATTCTGCTGCACAGAGGCAGTGAGCACCGCTTCAAAAATACTACAGAGGTGAGGAAGCTCTTGTGAGCACACACTGGTAACCACTAGTAAGATTTGTTGTTCGTTAGTTGTATAAAGAGCTTGGTGGTTTGAAGGGCCGGGTATCTCCCACTGACTGGAGTGGTGAGGTGAGTTCTGAGCACTGATGCTCCAGTGATTTATCTAGGCCGCTTTTTAGAATATGTGTCAAAAAGACAGTCTGGGCATCTCAGTAAGTCATTGCCTGAGTCCCAGTCACTCTGATAGCATATATTTAAATGCTGTTAGGGATTTAGAATATGCTGAGTTGCAGGTCAGTGAACAAAGGCTGTGTATGCTTGTCAATGCTACAAACTAAAAAAAATAACTTGGCGACAGGTGGACAAGAAAAAAATAGTTTCTTTAGTGCTGCACAACCATCATGTCACTTTCTATATTTAAGGCTTCATCTGTGTAATATACATATTAGAGGAATCAAAGGAACTATAATTCTGCCCTCTACTCTAGGATGGATTTATGCAAAGCATCTCATTATAACTTTTAGATGTAGAGAGAAAAGTGCTGTGTGGATGGGAAGCACAAGAAATAGATTTTACTGACATGCCTAGATCCAGATCCCCAATTTAAAATATCTTTAATTCAAAAAGAGGTGATCCTAATTCCCTTCTTTCCCCTAGTCTCTCCTGCTCTTCTCAGCTAGTAGCAGCTGTTTCTGCTTGACTGGGTTGCAAAGGACCAAGTGGTCCAAGAGGAGACCTGTTCAATCGCTGAGTGCCATGTGACAAATTAATTTCAGCAGCTTCATTTGAGGCAAATGCACTATACAATTATCTCTCATTGTTGTTCTTTAGGTATGAATCCAGCCTCTCTGAAGCACAGCAAATGGACCTTGATTTCTCAAAACCACTGTTTATAACAGCGGCACTATTCACTGCATGCAGGTGAGTGTAGCTTGAGGGATCTTTTTGTGCTTAAATGCCTAGGGAGACATCAAACAGAAACAGCACTTAGAGTGTAAGCAGCTGATTCATTCAGCATGTCTGAATAGTCTTGCTTTGTGCATGCTGCTGCCCTGCTCCTGGCAATGGAGACAGCCGTAGCAAACCAGGCCTTTCCTACAGTGACATTTCCAACCTATAATGCATTTGCCTTCAGGAGAAAGCAGAAGTATTGTATCAAATATACAGAAAAGGATCTTGAGTTACTTATCCTAAAATAAATGAAATTTGTCTCCCCTGGTGTGTAAGTAGATGCTGCGGGTAATTCTGTTGGGACATATCCATGGCACTGGCTGAAGAACTTCTGTTAGTGTTTTGCACTTCACCGTCCTTCCTCTCAGCCTAACCAGCATAACATAATTCCATAGTAACATTTTCAGATTTAGTGGGATTTTTTTTTCCCTTGTCAGAATAGATTTGAGCTGGGCACAAAGCAAAAAGTGGCTTTTAGTAGGATACTGCTCAAGGTGGAAGAATGGCTGCTAGCTTACTTCTGAGCACCAAGCAGCAGCCGTTCTGAAGGAGAAAAAAAACCTTTGGGAGATGGATCCAATAGCTGTCAGCCTGCATCAGCTTGGAAAATGGGGGCCAGAAGCACCTGACTCAGCCAGCCCTTTGTAAGAATTTGCTTACGTGCAGATATCTGCTCAGTATTACGCCTTGTATCAAGCTTATTAAGCGATTCAGGTGCTGTGTAGTCGCACAGCTCCTGACGAATGTTGTCTTGACACAGGGGTCCCATGCAGCTTTTTGCAGTAATGGGATTTTATCCTGGTTCCTTCAAAATCTGAAAAGTACCTTTTCCGAACAGAATTTCCTTACGTAACTTGAGCTAACCCTGGGTCTTAATTTCTGAGCCGTATTGACTGAGTAGTGCAGGGGTCTATTTTTTAAGTAAGTTGGTTTCTGAGTGAGACAAGGATTAGACAGGACAAAAACTCAGGTCTGCCTTCCTCATTCTTACAGGCAGTGTTGGTATAGTAAATGTCACCTCACCTGAGTGAAAGTTGCTTGAGTATTGCTTTGTACAGAGACAACTTTCTCTTGTAGGTGTTTGAAGATAAAAGTGGACAAAACTAAGATGTTGGCTACATCTGGGGTGAAAAAAGCAATATTTGACCGGCTGTGCAATCAGCTGGAGAAGATAAGCCAGCAACTCAGAGGTAAGTTTTTTGGCTTTATCCCTGTACAACAGGGTGCCCATCGCCTGGCCTCACAGTGCCGCATCCTTTTCCACTGGTGATTTCATTCTGATCACTTTCAGGCGCTCCTTTTCAGCCAAACCTGCCCATCCATTCCAACATGTTTTCCGTACCCCAGTTCTGAGTCATGGTCATTGCTTCTGGGGAAGTCAAAGCACCTTAGCATGTGGCAAGGCCAAAAATAAATATTTTCCTCTCTTCTCAAATGCTTGCTGTTCCTTACATTCTCTGCTGCTGCAGTTTATTCTCTGCTTCACCCATACTACCTGACCTATCTCGGATTCCTCCTCCTTGCTTGCTTTCTGCATCCTGTTAACATGGCAACATGACACGGAAATTAACATGAACATCTTGCTACCTCTGTTGCTTTGACTGACTCACTCCTGTGTTTTCTTTTCCCCTGCTGCAGGATTAACAAGCTTAAACCTTGTTCTTCTGGTAGTAATTCAGCCATTACCTGACACCATCCCTCTACATACAGCAGACAAACATGAGGAATCTTTCTCGCCCAGTCTTGAACCTGCAGCTCTCTCCATTCCTTTTTGTGGAGGAGGAAGATTGAAATGACACACATCTTCCTGTCCTCGTATCTCTGCTCCTTCCTACTTATCTCTTATTTCCTTTCCTAGGCTTTCATTCTGACACTCCCACTGACAGTACCCCTGCTTCACCCTGTCTTCACGCTTCATATCATGAAGGTTTCTGGAATGTGCTGCCTGAATCCAAACCAAAAGCTGCTGCTCTCTCCTGAGGCATGGACCTTCCCATAGTGCAGTGCCCTATAAAAACCCCCAAACCTTACCCCATCACTAAAGCAGCTAAAGGCAGCTGGGAGTTTCTGTATCAGTTCAGGGAAGAGGGTGCGTCTGGACAGCCCCCCAGCATGTTGTGGACATCCATAATACAAAGTGTGGAAATGGGATAGAAGGGGAAGAAATAACTGAGAATCCTGCCTGAGTAATCAAGAAGGGTAGCGGTGTGTTTTAAGGGTATGAACATGGTGGATCAACATGGTTACAAATGCAGGAGCAGCGTTAGTTAAAGTGGCCAACCAGTCTGTGCAACCCTTGAGGTGTGCTGGCACGTCTGCAGGTACAGCTTGGGCATCAGGCTGGACCAGGGAACTGCTCTGACTGGGAGACAGTACTTTTGGAAGGTGGCACTGCTGTCAAAGAACGGCATTTAAAACAGCACCCTTGGGGCCCAAACACCATTCAGAAATAAAGCAACTTACTTATTTTTTTAGAAGAAGATGTTCCACTGGCTGCAGAGACGCCTGAAAGCTTGCAGACCAACCTGGAGCGCTGTGAGAAGGAAGATGGTAAGTTGTGTTTAGCTGTGAAATAAAATCACCTCACCAGGGCAGTTCTGAGCTTTAGTGCTGCTTAATATTTTAGTTGTGTAATATGCCGTAACATTCAGTTGACAGCAGCCTACTCCGTCCTGCAAACCACTGGCTAATGAAAGGACAAGGAGAACCTAGGAGAAGGACAATGGTGTTTACACTGAGTAGTCCAAGTAGAATTAAGGACAACTCTTGCATTCAGACACAGAGGTGAAAAGGTGGCTGTTGTGGCAGGGGAGGGGAGCAGCAAACCACAGGATTAGGTCACGCAGTGAGAGACCCTGTGCTTGTGTCCATACATTTGCTCACTGCCATGGTTATTCCCAGTAACATATTGCCCATAATGGCCTGTCACGGACTTTCTGCTTCTCCCATAGGATCTGAAGATGATGAGGAGATGCCATGTAAACGACCTAAGACTGAAACGAAGCAAGACTATGAAGAATGGAAAAAGAAAATCCTGGAAAATGCTGCTAAGGCACAGGAGACAAGTAGGGGTACTGTTTCTGTAGTGCCAGCTAGTAATATCACTGCTGCTTGCTCATAATTTGAACTCTCCCTCTGCTCTAAGAAGAGTGCCAGTAGCGTATGAGCGATGGCTGCCTGGTAGCAAGCTGATTTTATTAGCTAATTTTTAAGTATTTAAGAATGTTATTTTTAGTAAATGACACCAAAATTGAGGCGATTTTACAAGAAGCCTGTCTACTTGCCAGGCTGGTACCTGAGCAGCTGTGGCATTAGGTAGTAGAATAGCTTCACTCTCCTGCTGCAAGAAGCAGGTAACAGTCTAATGCTGTGCTAAATGTAAATAAGTTATATGTCCTTGGGTCCCTGGATAGAAGTAGTCAGTGAAAAAAGTGAACTGCAAAACCAGCAGAGGAATTAAAACCGGTATATTTTTTTTTAATATTTTACTGTTGCAGAAGTGTTTAGTCACCGAATTTGACTTATTTTTATGACCTGTGTGGGACTAAAGTCTCTTGTGCTCGTAAGGGGTCCCAGATATTCCAAGAAACAATAAAGATACTGGAAGGAAAAGCTTTGTATTATGACATCGCGTTCTTAGTACTTGTCATATATAAAACCCTTAGAGCATAAAATAAAAGACATAGAGGAGATGTCTGTGCTTTAAGAAGGAAGAGAGCCAGGGGACAAGGATCTTATCTGAGTAATACAGGTTTTTTTGCATCCTGCAGTCGTAGACGTAGTAGAGAGGACAGTGCCCTGCCCTCTACTTCTCAGTGGCAACTTCTGCAGTGCTACACTTCCATCCCAGCTACTCAAACTACAGTTTGTGTTAAGTATTTTTTGAAGGAAAATCACAACTTTTAGCAGTACAGGGCTGGTGTAACTCTAGTAAAACCAATCCCAGTCTTCTGCCCAGCATTCGTATGTTGCCCTCTTAAAAAAAAAAAATAGAGGAAGCAGCACACAGTAACTGGAAAATGAAAACTTACTGGCCATTTTCCTTTCACTTCTCCTCCCAGTGTATGAAAAAAGGAAATCACTTGAAGCCAACTTTAATTAGCAAGAGCTCATTTCATTCCAGATGCGAGTTCTGAAATGTAACAGTAATTATCAGGGAATGGACACCAAACACATGCCTGATAAAATGCCAGATAAAATACTGAGTAATTAACTCACATTGAGTAAGTGCTGTAACAAAACGTCTGCAGTTTGAACTCTGATCTAGTACAAAGCAGAAGGTCCTCGGGATGGGAGAGAATATATTGCCTCGTACATTAGCATTCTGTTGTTAAGACCTACTCAGAGATGCTTTCAGGTTTATTTGTTGGGGGGGTTTAAACCAAAATTGAGGAATAGGCTTGTTCCACTTTAATGGAATTTATTAGTATTAATTCAGAAATATACAGACCAATTCATACAATCACATTTAGCATGCAGGACCTCTGTGGAAGGAAAACAAGAACAGAAGTGGGCCTTCACAGAAGGTGATACATTGTCAAGATTATTTCACTTGATTTTAATAACTCTGTCTCAATTCTGGAAACGCTGTAGAAGTCCAGAATTCAGGACTATGCAAAGTGAGCAGCACTACAGTGGAAAAGATAACCAGACCCGGGTAAGCCAGTCTTACAAACCTCTTTATTAGCAACCAACACTTTTGCTAATTCAAGGGACATGAAAGTCCATAAAGTTAAAGGGAGCTTTACAGTGGTTTGATGCCTTTGCTGAAAGCTAGTTTTAGCAGTATTAGTTTCTGTTTTTCCTAGGAGCCCATCCAGCTCACAATGAGTTTTGCAGAATCTAGAACAGGAATGAAGGAAACCACAGGCTTAATACATTGTGTTACACTTTTAGCTGAGAGATTGTAAGTGGCTCCAACTCTTTATACATCAGGAAAAAGTTTAAATTTCAAAATAAGTTAGTATTGTGAAGAAAACCTTTAATGTTCAAGAGCAAAGTGGAGGAAAAAAGGGCTTCACCATCCTAGCTGGGCTATAGGGAGAGTCTGGCAATACACCATTTCCCTGCCACTGAACAGCAATAAAACCTATTTTGCATATCACACCATATCAGTTTCTCAGACTTCATTAAAATTATCAGAGAGGAAAAAAATCCTCAAACTAAAACTTAAAAAATTAAGGGCTGCAGTCACAGCCAATGAGAAGCACTCACAAACTTTAAATACATATAAAACAATGTCTGTAAATTTCTTTCGGAACAACATGAGATCTTTTTGCATCGACCCAATGGTCATTAGGCGATTTTTATTTGTGGCAGTTTCACCTATCTCCTTCCAAAAGTTCAATCAATTCAGCTCAATTCAACTTACCATAACAAAAAGCAGCAACGGACCGATGGACTGAAGTTGCTTCAAACCAGGATTCCTCATATTTCCTAACTATGCAGTGACCTTTTTTAAAGGAGAGAGTAGAATAAAAAACCCAACAAACTAAAACCATTCAACTCTGAGTAGTTGCACTTAATCATCGTCATGTCTGGAGGAAAACAAACTGATCTTTTTGGAAAAATTATAGACGAAAAGGATCTCCGATATCTTTTGTTCTAAGTAACAAACACCTGAGGGAAAAACGGTGTCATTGTTGTGGCAATGCTCTAAAACTGATGACATACATCAGTCATGAAGAAAGTCTTGAGAGATTCCATGCTCGGTCTGAGAAACCAGAAAACTGAGATGATGTTTTCTGGTGTAAACACACCACCAGTGCTCTGCAGAATCAAAGCCTTCGGCAAAGAAGTCAGCTCCAGTAACAGCCGTGTTTTTCCATCACTATGTACAACAACTGAAAACTTGTAAAACAAACAAGGTAGCTTCTGCGTTTCGAAATTATTTCAGTGTCTCTGCCTTGAAGCACTTCTGGAACCTTAGCACTAACACACGTAATATTTGAGGAGGACAGACCCAAAACCTTATGTTATAAAACAAAGGGGTAGAAATTATTGAAGATACTGAGTCCTTCCATGGCTTCATGTCCACCTCCAAGAGGGGCAGACGCTTCATACAAGCTTACGCAAGCTTGACAGACATACTCTGAAATCTCTTCAGCCTGTTAGCAGCAGCCACCACATAAAAATGTTTCTGTGAACAAAACAGAACAGTCCAAGTGTGAGCCAACTGAAGTGAAGAACCTTTTCTGTGGCTGACATGGGGTTTTCTTGGTAAATTCACTCACCTCTAGTGACCCACACCTTGTGTGGATTGCAGTGCAGAACAGCTTTGCATTGGGGAACCACTGATTACTGCAGAACAGGCTGCTGGTACTGTCAACTTCTGCAGCATTATTACAAATTGTATAGCGACGCATCTTTAGATTATGTATTTTTTAAAATGCAAGTGCAGAAGTCTGACCAAACAGCTGGAGTGCAGGAGTGGAAAAAGTCTAAGCCTCTGGTTTCACTCCTTGGCAAGGAATGACAACTCTCCAGTGACAAAAGGAAAGGAAATGGTCCTCACTGAGTTTTCCTTGCATTTCCACATGCTTATTTGTAACAAGATCACTGCGTTCACCTTCCAGGATCAATTATCTATAATCCAATACAGGCTTCAACACAGTCTTTCTTATCTATCACTTTTGCATCCAAAATTTAGTTCTGAAGGAGCATGGGGTTATCAGAAAGGTCCTGAAGGGCTCTCTGGATGAGTTTGAGCCTAATTTTTTCTCTCTCCCACACTTCTCTCTGCAGTGGCAGCCACAAAACTGCCTTATGTTGTAACCCTACTCCATAGCAACAACAGAACAATGCAATTGCTGTCAATGGTAAAAAATCTCTCCAATATGAAGAGAAAGAACATTTAATATCAACTAAGCAGCATCTGAAGCCTCCGAGCTTAGAGAAAAAAAAAGTAAAACTTCTAAAAACCAATCAGAAGGAGTAAAAATTGAAACCAAACTTACTAAAAATAGAAGCAATATCATTCTGCAGAGAAAAAAAACTAATTTACAACTGAAAATAGACTTCCCAAACTCATATTTACAAGAAAGAAGCCTGTGGGCAGAAGTGAGCCATCATACAAAAAAAAAGGAGAGAATGGCTCCGCCTGTGTCAAGCTGATTTCCCTCTGGAAGTAAATTGGCTAGGCTTTATCTATTTACCTTCCATTTTCTTTGAGCCAGGTAACTCTGCAGCAACAACTGGGACTTCAGACGGAGCTTGGACTTCTTGGCTTTGGCAGGCAGATTGTTTAACCATTCGTGCTTCAGGCACTGTGTTGCACTCATCCGGCAGCTGCGGGAGAGGGTCTTTCATGTAAATCCAGGTACCCCCGTTGCCATTTTCGCAGTGCCCTATGCTCCTCAATATTATTGATAAAGAAAACTGCCTTAAATGAACAAACACAAGTGAGTGGAGATGCCTCCTGAGGTGCTGTTCATCCCAGTGGATAGGGCCCTAATGACACCCTGCACTCTCCAGTGGAGGGGGTGAGTGCTGTGAAAAGCTGCTGGTGGGTCTGCAGTGGATTGATTGAGCTGTGGTTAAATAGTGTATTTTTTTTGCCTTTTTAGGGTTTGGGATGAGGTGTGGTTTTTTTTCTTTGAAGCAGCAGCTGTACAGGTTCATCAGCTCATGTATCATTTCATTATGTGAATGCAGAACTTTGCTAAGAGAATCACTGCATACAGAAAAACAGTATTTGTAGTGTTATGTCTGTCCTGATAGTGCAGACTTATTCTGTGCCTCATATTTAAAAAGCACGATTGTCTATTCACCCCAAACTTGGATCAAGCTAAGCACGCATTATATCCTGACATTCAACAATGGGCCCAAATGTGAAGGCCTATCAAAAAAACTTGGAGAAATATATGGTAATAGAGAAAATCTTGGGGGAGAGGTGTTGAGAAAAAAAGTATAATTTGCTTTTTTTTCCAAAACAAAAGCCTATGCCTAACTCCTGAGCTTTGTCTGAGCTGTCAATGAGAAGATGATGAAAAGACCCCTGCCTGATTGCACCTCGTTTCAGTAGTCAGGGGAGGCAGGTATGGGTCTTGCACAAGGCCAGACCTGCTGTCCCAGCACAGCAAAGGCGCCTCGTCTGCAGGAGAGCGGAGGCTGTCCTATATCCCTCATCAACAACTGGGCCAATTAATCATTGCTCTTTGCATCCCACTGACAATGCTCTTCTCTTGCACAGTCTTTTCACGCACAGCTTCTAACCAGACTTTGCGTAGTGTCCCTCTGGAATATCTATTCCCATTGCACAGCAAAATGGAAGACTCCAAAGAAAAGTTCACAGTCTCATAGCAAATCATCATCACAATCTGAGAAAAAACCTCTTTGTTGTTTCCTGCTGGTAATATGCTAAAGTTCAGTTTATTCTTAGCTTTTCATATGACTTATTGTTCAAGATGTAATTAGTACTAGAACTGATTTGTCTAATTTAGGTAATGATCTGGAAGCTGTTAATATTCTAAGCACTCCTTTGAATTCCCCTGGAACACACAATCTGTTTTACTGTATGCATCATTTCCTGTTTTGGTTGGTTTTGTATCACTGCTCAGCAAGAGAAAAATTTCTCTCCTGCCTTACCCAGCCCCAAAGCCAGGGTCTGACATCAACATCATCCTCATTCTCTCCTGTTGCTTCCTATGAGCAATCACTTGTTATTTCAGTGGAGCCAAGACCGAGAAGCCACACGCAGAGTTAAGTCCCAAATGCTCCCTAATATCTACCAAATGCATGTAGACCACTTTAGAGGAGAACAATGCACATTTTCACAGCTGCAGCTTCCATTTATCCTCCATAGCATTCAAGAGACATTTTTGCAATTTGTGCCAGGGCCTGTGAGAATCCAAAGTAACAACAGAAACTGCTTTTGCTTAGAGAAGCAATACGAAAGACAGATTCCTACACAGCAAATCCCCTGTTCTGCCTGTATTGATGCTACTGTGAAAACCAACTTTCTTCAGTCAAGGTAGACAGACATTTGCCTTTTAAATAGGGGCTTTTGAATCACTGAGGAACTGCCCAGCAAGCACAGATACAGCATACAAAAACCTCCCGTAGTTAAGTTCTCATCATTGGCTAGGAGGAACTTAATGTTATTAGGTGCTACTGTCCTCACAATCAGACAAAAAGGTACCTCTTCTCCTTCACGAGTAATCTGGAAATGAAGTCTTTAGCTTCCTCCGACAGCTGTTCAAATGCTTCTGCATCAAAATCCCAGTTGCAATTGACCACATAATTCATTGTCTCTGCATCCGTTTCTCCCAGGAATGGGGACAGGCCACTAAGCCTTAAAAAAAAGAAAGAATGGGAGGGAGATGAGTAGTTATTATATGCAAGATGCGTTTGTCTTTCTACAAATCCTCTGCTTTATAATTGTTGTTAGCTTATGGAGAAAGACTCTCAGCTATGGGGGGATTCCAATTCTTAATCCCCGCCAAACTAAGCCAAGAGTGTGGAGCAATAAAGCCTTGTAACGTCAGTGTTATGCACTAGCAGTTCACTCAGCTTTGCCAGGGAGCATTGTTAATGGTCTCCTTGGGGATCTAACTCCGTGTGGATGTAGGTACATACTTGAGTGCTTTCCCAGCTAGGAAAGCTAGGGGGACTCAAGAGCTTTCCTAAAACAAGGCCCGTATCCGTATTTGGCTTGAGTTAAACTGAATTCTGAACAATGGCGTACTTTTTTCAATTAGTCTCTAAACCCAGATTTATTGCTTCAGTCGTTTATTACTGCATTCAGTTGGGTTTTGGCTAACATACAAATTTAAACCAGAAATGCATCCAGTTCACAGAAAGGATCTGTGAAAGATTCTGGGATGCAAAGCCAGCTCACCAGAAGGCAGAGACTTTGGACAGAGAAGCTGTCCATGGCCACCATCCAGACATCAGAAAAAAGTCTGAGCCTCATTTGTGACACGACATTTTTTAGACCCATGGCCTCAGTGCAGACATTAATTCCTCTGTGCAGATGCGCACACCAAGTCCAAGCTACTAAAATGATCAGATTGCAAATTTGAAAATTAATTCAAGTCCTCAAACGCAATCAAAATGAAAATTCTGACATGCTTTGGGCAACTTTACAAGTTTAAAAAAAAAGACCTGACCCATTTTACCTTGCTAAATAAGATGGCAAGAGAGAACATTTACATATTTATCAAAAAGATTATTTGTTTTTTTTAGAGACTGTACGCACAGCGAGGTGCCTTTGCATTAAAAGCTGGGGTTTTTAACAGAATTAATTGGGAGGAGTCACAGCCAGGTAGGCTCAGTGGTTGCTGCATTCCTGCTCTGCAGATAATCTCCACTGGCGTGTCCCTGCAGAGCTTTCGGTGCTACCGCCACGACCCCTCACAGGGTTACTCACAACATATACGTGATGACGCCTACACTCCACATGTCTGTTGGGAAGGAAACAAAGTCGTAGTTCACCACTTCAGGAGCCAAGAACTCTGGAGTTCCAAAATTAACCTTCAGTTTCTCACGAGGTTTGTACCTTTACCGGAAAAAGAGAGACACCGCTGCTGAGAGCAGGCTGGGGAACACAACTCACATTTGTAAAAGTCAAAGCATGGCTTTTTGCCATGTGAGCATGGCAGAGCAGGCATAGCAGACTCACCCAGGCAATCAGGACAGTATTAAGGTTTTTGAAAAGATCAACTGGTGAATTTTGCTGGGATTTCAGGTGAATACACCATCAGCTAAACCTTTCCCGGAGCAAAACCAGAAGGAAGACCAAGGGCAATAAAACCTGCAAAGGCCTCCCCCCCCAGAGCGACAGCAGCTTTGCTCTCTGCCAGGCTCCACAGGATGCTTTCCAGCAGATGTTATCCAACATCAAACAAATAAAGCAGCTTCCATTAAAACAGGTTTGGAGAGCATTTGCTTCATGGGATGTACCCAGCTACAGTTCAGGGCAAAGGTCTGTGTAACAGATATGAGGGCAATATAACTGCTAAGGTGGGACTCTCAAGAGGATTATTTGGGCTTGTAACAAGTTAAACAGTGATCCGTATAGGGAGGAAATGGTTCTGCTGTTTTATTGCTTAAAAGGCAAAGGTTATGAAACTTATGAAACTGATAGTAATAGTCACTGATGGCAGCTGGAGTTACATCTGTGAACAGACAGAACAAACCATTAGAGCATTGCTTTTTCTCTATTTCCTGGAATATCTTGTTTTCAAAACTGCTTTAGTAGAAGATTGCTTCTTTACCTTCCCAATTTAAAAAAAAAAACACACCACAAAAAAAGCACCACACACCAACAAAACAACAACAAACCTCAATGTATTCATTTCTATTTTCATAAAATACTTCTAAAAGAAAAAAGTCCTTGGGCAGATACATACACACATATAGGTACATCCATGCATCAGTGTACCAGATTTTGACTTTAAAACAAGTCTCAAAGGGTTTAGAAAAGAAATAGAGAAATGTTGGTGTTTTATGTTACGCTAACAGGAGTCATTCCTTTTGATTTCAGGGGCATTGATTCATGCCCCCAGAGCTTTCATGTAACAAACTCGTGCCAACAACGTAAAAGAATGGAGAAAAGTCCGTATTTCTCCGACGGTTTCCTGTTTCACATGGGATGGCTCAAACATGTTTTGTTTCCCCTCCCCTCCTTCAATCTACGTAAACAGTTGAGCAGATAATTTTCACAATTTGAACCTGCATAAAAAACCCCCGCAGTCAAGAAGTCTCTGAGAGCCTTCATAAAGTCCCTAGAGTAAAAGCTCTACATGGGGAATAATTTTGAGATAATTAGAGCAGCAGTATAGCTTTATCCAACAGAAATGTTATTTGGAAAATGTAATTAGATAATTAATGCACACAGCAGAAAACGCATGCTTGCAGCAGCATCCTGCTTAGCTCATTCCCATTGCAGAATTATTTCAGAGCCATCAAAATACATTAAAAAACTCCAAGACCTACCAAAAATGTGTCTAAGGGTTTTGGGTTTATTTTTTAAAATAAATTCGTATCTGAATTTTCTTACCTCCTTGCTAATCCAAAGTCAATAATTTTAATCTGGTTTCCTGTATGATTTACACATAGTATGTTTTCAGGCTACAAAAAAAGAAGAGGGTATTTTGAGTTGAATGTATGACTGTTTAAGAGAGAGATCTAGCAAAATAATATAAAAGTCTCTGAGATTTTAATCGTAATTTTTAGTATAATACTTTTCCTTCTATTCCTGTCACGGGAGAGGATTTAACCGGTGTACCGAGTTAGTGAAAGGTTTGGTTTTGGACCTACCATAAAGAAGTTTAACTTCTGTTCCTGTATAACAATATTCCTATATTTCACCACAGATGACAATAGATTTTGTAATCGAAAGGCCCCCCCCCCAGTATAAAACAGTAGAGTCAGTCTGATGGCTGAGGCTTACCCACTGGATTTACTCCTTAAGTATAAAAGTAACTCCATAAAAAGCCACAAGAGACACGTCAAATGCATCCTTTGGTTTGCCCACAAAGGCAAAAATTTGGGTTTTTTTCAATGAGAGTATTTTTCAAGGTGGGGACGGGGGGAGGATGGTGTCCAAATTGGTTATAAAGGTAGAACTGTCTACAGGACAACCATGTCTAACATCATTTGTGTAAGGCATTGTATAAACAAGTAGAAAAAAAAAATCAGTTGGTTTTTCTGCTGAAAAAGATCAGTTATTAAGGGGCCATTAGGAAAACATTGTCATTTCACTGCAGTTCAGTTCCAGGCAGAAAAAAGTACAAACAATAGGACAAAGATTGAATAGGTATTTCAACACAGTTACAAGGGGGGGTGGGGAGTTGTGGAGGGATGACTGCAAGCATTTCTAGCCAAAGAGGGGTTTGGGTGTGGTTTTTTTATTAATGACAAACGGGCATTGTTTAATTCCACACAGAATGAAAAGCTTCTGATTTAAGAGAAGCAAAAGCACAGAACCCTGTTCATTTCACGATTCTAAGCACGATTCAAGCTACCAAATAGACATTGACCAAAAAGTAATGAATCTCTAGAGCTGCATTCATTGTGGCTATTGAATTAAGTAAGTCTATTCCTTTATGACGTAAATCCATGAAATAAAAAAATGACTCTTGTAATTAGAGACTCTGTGGTGGTCCAAACCATAGCATCACTAAAGAGAGGAGAGTATGAACTACTGACCTTCAGATCTAAATGGAGAATATAATGCTGGTGCAAGTAGTGGACTCCTTCACAAATCTGCTTGGTAAATAGGATTGCATCCAACTCAGTTAGATTGTAGTTTTCATCTGTGATCCGGTCAAATAATTCACCACCATCAAGACTAAAATTTTGACATAGAAAAGTGTTAAAAACCCTAAAATTCCTCATTAGCCCAATTTATTTCCAAGTTGGGAACTTACAGTCTCTAATTTAGCAAGGATCCTAACAACACATCCAATATAGAGCGGATCAGTAGTCTCAATGACTTCAAGAGACACTACTGAGTGTGAAATTAAGTATCAATCTAAATTCAAAACTGGAAAAGTTGTCACTAATATTTGGGGGGGAATATATGTCAAACCCAAACCCACATGACCTGGTGATTCAACCGGGACTTGGAAAACCTGCAGGGAGCACCAAAGTATCTATTATTTGCGCATCTTGCTCGTCTAGACAAAATAAGTCTTCAACCTATAAAATTTCCTAAATGAAACTTCTCAAACTGAAAGCTATTTTAGATGAGCTAACAACTGAATTTAATTCTGCACAAGTCTCTTTCAAGCTGGGAAACCACTCAAGTCTTCTCCACACCTCAGAATTATCATTCCCTATTTCATTTAGTGACCTGAGAAAACCCAAACATCTGACAGTTCCTGAGACCATTTAAACTTACTATTCCATGATCAAAGTGATATTATTTTTGGCTTCAAAAGCATCATAAAGCTGGATCAGATTCACATGATTTAATTGGTTCATGATGTTAATTTCGTTTTTTACTTCCTCCTGAAAAAATAACAAATTAACGAAAAATGAGCAAAATATGCTCCTTAAATTCCAATATATTCAAATACAATTATTTGTAAAACCCAGTAACAGCTATACCACAGGTCTCATGCGGACAGAAGGTTTAATCACAAAGATGGGAAATGACAAACAGTCGTACCAAGTCCAAGCTGTTACTTACGAGACGGATTTTACAGTATTTGATACCACGCAAAGACAAGCCGCTTCTTAGGGGCTGATTCAGGGAAGCGGTGTTAAGGTGCTTGCAATGAGGACAGCTTTAGTGTGTGCTCACTTGGATTCACAGCAATATACTTACCCTCTCTTTTGCTCCTTTCACTTTTATGATTTTGGCTGCCAGGTTGAGACCAGTGGATATTTCCGTGCACTTGTGAACTTGCCCAAAACGCCCCCTGTTGATACCAAACAAAAGAGGGGAAACCAGCTTAACACAGCTCACCGCAGAAACTTTTCATACAACTATTCTTATCGTTGATTAAAAATAGCACAGTACAAAGTGAACAGAATCAGGTGCCCAGCAGCATGAATCTCCTCTTTCTCTCAGCTTACGAAGGATTAGTTTTATCTTTCCAGCCAGTTGTTCAATGCTTACATTAAAATATTATGCCCCCGTCGTATTACTACATTTCACTGTGGTATGATGACCTGATGATATTCTTTTTCGATTCTGTAACTGTACCCGCTTGCTGTCCTTCAGTGATGCGTTAGTGGGTATATTAACAAGGATATTTCTGTCCTGATCTCATAACTTTTTAAATGACTGTAAGACCAGTAACTGTAGCTACTCCACAGACTGCATTTCTTGCGTGTTGTAAATTCTCCCCCATGTCACCCAGATACGTTAATGCCCCTTGGGATGATTTCTAAACACCACCTTCTCTGCTATTGCATCATCAGGCTTATACTTATTAAGCCATATTTGTACTTGGATCAACCTGTAAATCAAACCTTCTTGTCAGATAAGTAAGGATACGAGAATACAAAGACTGAAGCAGCTGCAGACTTCCTATGAGTGAAAACTAAACATAAGGTCAAAATAATTATAACTTCTCCCTTGGTTTTCTTTAATGTGCAGGTCAGCATGGAAAAAAGATTTTGGAAGCTGCCTGACCTAATGGGCTTTGGCTGACTTCAAATGCTCTGGATCTGTCTGCCTGAAGGTTACAGGTTTTTCCTCATGAGACCAGCTATGGCCAGGATTATTACAACAAATGCAAAAAAAACACAGTCATCCGAGATCACAGTCTGGTGTCCGAAAATGGAACTGGGGCAGAAACCAGTCATCTAAGGGACACCTCCACCACACACCCCAAAATCAACAGAAAGCTGATACAAAGAGCCCAGCAACGATGATAGCCCAAAAGGCCTCAGGGATGAACCTGCTGACTCTGGCTGCAGTGGGCTTGTATGTGCCTCACCCACAGACACCATGGGGCCGTCTGAAGAAGATAGCTCCAGCTCTCCAGCTAACTACATTTCTCCATGCCTTAGCCACCACCAGCAGTATGGCACTAGGGACAGGGATACTTACCCCCCCAGTACTTCGTGACGACACACCGAGTAGCACGTTGTCACCTCTGTTTGCTTGACACTCACTATGCGGTGTTCGAAAGGAGCCGGAGGAGAAGGGCTGTCATCTAAACAGGAGACAAGCTGGTCATTGAGATGGTCCTGCACACATTTCACCTCCCTCACACCACTGATTTCAGTCCACAGGACATAGACATCACCTGATTGTTTGCTAAGTGTAACGAGAAATCTCATCTGCCTTCCGTGCTCCCAGTATCCACAAAACCGTACTCTTGAGCTCCCCCCACCTTCAGCATCGCTCTTCCTCAAGGGATGAACCCAGTTCCTCAGACAGGCATTGCTGAGGCAGAGTGGGGACCACAAACACATGCACACAGCTCCTGCCTCACCGCAGCCCTCAGTGCCCCTCTGGCGGTGGGGCTCTAGGGCAGAAACACTGGGGACAACACAAACACCCCCACAAGCCACATGCCACTGCTGCCCATAAGCTGCTTGTGCAAACACTCAAACCAGAACTGTAGTATAAAGCGCACTGCCCCCTCTCCCATCTTTTCTCTTTGCTTCGTGTTCCTCTACCACACCATCATTTTTCCTTCTACTGGAATTCAGACAAGTATCTGGATAACATTAAGCATGCGATTCCTTCGCTATTTTTAGAGTGGCATGCAAGTAAAATAACCCTTGCATTTGCAGCTAGCCGTAAGAAGGGAGGTGCTGAAAATATCCAAAATCTCTCTGTTACTTCAAGTGAGGGACTTTTACTGCTAACACCATTTTACAGATGAGGAATAAATGCCCAGAATGGAGAACAGGATCCCATCTCCTCAGTCTCAGCCCTGTTTTTTTAACACAGTAAACCCACTGGACACCTTTAGAAGACCAACATCTTAGTTTATGCATTAACAAAAGAGGTCACTTGAAAAAAAGTATCTGCAAGTTTGAAAAGGTTACACTTGATCCTCTTTTAATCGTTATATGGCAGCTGGAAAGACCATCTCAAATACACAGCACTGATAAACGATGACAGCTATTGGTAAGATCAGGAAGTTTCTCCTAGCAGCGAGACTTTTGCAGACAACGTCCAAGTTAAAGCTGCAAACATTAACATTACAAGTTGCAAGTTTAATCAGTTCCTGGGAAGATAAATCAGTTAACCATGACACATTTAACACCCAAGTTTTTCTGGGATAAGGCTTCCATAAACCCACTTTTGGTGTCCCCCGTTCAAAACAATTTTACAATTAATCTCCAGTCCATAGCTGCTAAAGCACACCTAGTTTGCATACTCTATCTTAAAGAATAAATGCTTAATCTAAAGAAAATGGATTTTTTCAAAATGACTCATACTTCTGAGCACGCATTTACTTCACCCAAATTTATTTTAAAGGAACTTTTTTCCCCCAAAACACACTTTAAAAGGAAAATTACTATTAAAAGAATTTGTACAAATGTTAATTCACTTGTTACATACGCAGTCAAAGTTGCCCATGGCATTTAGGCAAATGCTCTTGAACTGTAAGACACCAGTGGTTTACTGAGCACTGCTCCAACTGCTATTGCATATATTGTGTAGATATATCATGTATATTGTATATAAACACACACAGGTATCACAAAAATCTCAGTGTAGAGGTTTCCAAGAGTAACTGTAACTTACCAATGATCGTTTCATCCTGTGTGGGAAGCTCTTTGCTAGCTTCCAGTGACTTATTCTCCTCTGGTGCCATTCCTGTACACTGATGGGCATCGTTTTCACTTCCCCCTGAAGATGCAGACGCAGATTCTCTCCTCTCAGAATTGGTATCCGTCGGGGATTCTTCTGCTTTTGCAGTTTCTTGATGGATTTTCACTTCTACTCCCCAATCTTTCGTAGGCTTCTTTGCAGAGGTATTCTGTGAGGTTACAGGCTTGCATTTTAATTCTGATTTCTCTTCAGCCTTTTTACCTGGTTTGGGCTTGCTCAGTAATTGTTGTTGCTTCCCTGTTTGAGGTGCAAGTTCATTTTGCTTATTGTCCCATTTCACTTCTTGATTTAGCTCAGTGCTGATGTTTTTAGGACTCTGTTGAAGTTTTAATTTGGCAGGCGGCTGTTCGACTCCTTCCGCTTCTGCTGCTGGGGATTTTACTTCGGAGCTTTTACCTCTGTGATCATTTAAGTTTCCTTCCTTGGTCATCTCAATCTTTTCTTTCATTTCAGTCCTATGTACATTGATGGATATCCTGCAGAGCAAACAGTTGACATTTTAGACAGACAACTAGACTTGCTTTTGTAACTTTGGGGGGGGAAGAAAAACCTATAAGCTTCTGAAACCACAGCTTTCTACAGTATTAAAGAAATCTAACCATAACAATCCCCTCAGGAAATACTCACAACCCTAACATAAGAGCACCAAAAAGCATACTGATGTTTTTTCTGTGTCCTCATCTGTGTATATGCCTGCCTTCTGCTGAACACAAAATGTCTCTCACTGCAAAGTGTTAATCCCACATTTGAAAACTTACTTTTTGCAACTATTACAGTTGGCCTAACAACATACCATCATCTGGACAGAGAGGGGGTACTGATTGCCTTCAAAAAATAACAGGCCGATTATCTAAATGACTGACTGCTCATACAGCTCTACAAATCCAAAGGTTTGCATCCATCCCAATCCTCTTCCAGCTGGCTGACTTGCACACTCAAACATCTGTGTTTGTGTCTTCTGATGGGACAGCATTCTTTCCACAGCTTTCTGTTAAAAATGTAACTTTCATAAACTCTCTCACTCCATCAATGCTATATTCTTGGCATTCTAGCTACTGGAAAAGTTTAACAATTTTTTTTTCCTGTTATGTTGCCTAAAAAGAATAAGGGTTAAAACCAATTCTCTATGCTCCTAAAATCCATCAAAGACATTCGTGTGATAATTTTTGAGTCAACTGTTACTGCTCCAACTGTCACGAGCACGTAGCCTGATTTCAGTGAGGCTGAATTGAAACTTGTGAAGTTGTAAAGTAGATTTTATACAACAGCAAGTAAAGAAAATTTCTGATGTCTAAGAGAGAATGTACCTCATTTTCGCAAAAGTTACTGCCCCTTTCAGTGGGCCAACCTTATTACAAAAGGAAATGTTTCTGCTTTTGCATAACAAGAGTCTGAAGTTTCTCATTTTCAGCACCTTTAACACCCTTGCGTTGTGCTATGAATCTAAGCTGCACCGGAGCGAGCTATCAGAGCAGCTGAACGCAGCACTGAGCAAACTCTTCCACTGCTATCTAGACATGCCTGAACTCGGCAGGACTCTTGGGCATTTCTCCAAGCAGAGGAACACAATGTTCTTTTGACACTTCTGCGTGGGCTTACAGACTTCATTAAAAGATGCGTTCATTTTAGACAGGCATTTACCACCCTCACGTGACTTCGCACGCAAAAGCATAATAGGTACCCAGTGCAGGAAGGCTGCAGCTTCCCCCGGGGTTCACTCCGGGTTCTGCCTTCCAGTTACCCGTCAGCCTCCCTCCTCCCCAAACCAAAGTCTTTGGGGCTCAGACACCCCTCTGTCCAAACCAACCAGCTGCTTCAGAAGCTGGTGCTTATCTCCGAGTTCACCGCCTGGCACATCACAATCAACCAGCACTGACCGCCAAGGGGTAACAGCAACTGTTCCTCCATGGCTTCACAAACACTTTGAGCCACCCTCAAAGGACAGCACAGGCAGAGGCAGCGCTCCCGTGGGCAGCGGGGACGGACCCGCTCCCGCTGTTGAAGCACAGAGCCTATGGCTGCTCACCAGCCAGAGCGTAAAACCCACAGGGAAAATACAGGGAGGTTACTCTGGTTTTAGTGTTGTTACAGCAACCAGTCTGGAGGTAACAAGGTCTATAAGCTGTACACAAAGTTGTTCCTGAACGTTTGAAAAGAGGCCACAGTAGTGAAAGCTTCTACTTTCTCCTGCCACATCCTTACACTCAGCCTCTTAGGAGAAAAATATCCCAGAGTGCCAGTCTTCACAATGAGCCCTTTCCCTCGTGAAGCCTATGTGCTGACATCAAGACAGCTTTCATTCATTTTGGTAATTTATTCTTCGTTCACTTTTTAAATTTTTTTTTAAAGAGTGCTGTAATCCCAGTAGACACTTACCCATTGCACGGGAGGATTAAAGTGTCCACGCTATATTCACAATACACAAGTTTTCAAATGAAACTCCACATACACAACAGTAGTTGTCTGGGCTTGTCTGGGCTTCAGACACCAATTTGTACACATGAACAGTGAGGAAATTCCACACGCAAAGTAACACACACACACACATATATATGTGTGTATGTATACGTGAGGCTGTCTATCACCCATACATACACACATACATAAACAACTTTATATCGACTAGCCCAGACAAAGAAGGCACAGCAGTTAAAATTTGCCACAGAATTTCCACCTGTTGGGGTTTGGGTGGTTGGGGTTTTTTGGTTGTAGATTTTTGCTGTGTGCGTTTGTGTTTTTTTTTAATTTAAATAAATGGAATTAAAATCAAATTGAAAGACATATTACAAAACGCCTATATGAGGAAAAGATTAGGCTAACAGAGATTAATAAATGAACAATCTGGTTACATCTTTCTTTAGGCGACCAAGGCATAAAAAAAACAAACCACAAAACCACCGAGGACAGCAAACAAAACAAATTGTTTGGTTTTGTCATATACTAGTAAGAATCTCAAATTCCTTTCATCCCCCTGGTTATAGAAATAGAGGAGTTGGAAAGGAGTGAGTGGTTTGTAAATGTCCAACTACTTGAGCTATACTAGGGCGGTCACCTTTTAACTATAATACACAGAAGCCCAAAACACATAAAAAATTCTCCCCTATATCTAGCCCTCTGACTCCTTGGCTTCACAGACATTTACACAGGGCCCTTCCTGCTTTGAGCTTTTTGCCTTAACCATCTTTAAGGTCTCACCACTCCTAATCCAGCATGGATAAAAAAACCCAGCATGGCTCTTTTTCCCCTGGATCACGCCTCAGCAGGAGCTGCCTCCTTTAATGACCTGGCTTTCCTTTTTTTCCTTCTAACACATGAAATGGTTTCAGATCACACAGAAAGCTACCAACAAGGCCATTACCTGGTACGTGTCACCTCACACCCTGTGTCAGATACAGCCCGGGATGTGGAGGGCACAGCTTCCCGGGATGCCGTACTCGACGATGGAGGTTTGTTTTCATTCTCTCTGAGTTTCTGGTGAACAAGCTGCCCGTGGCACTCATCCAGGCGCGGGGCTCTGTCCATATCGTGTGCTTTAGCAGGAACATTTTGGTTGCCTACATGATCTTGATTTACGAAGGGAAGACCATTGTGTTGATTCAAAGTTTTGACACCAACGTCCTTTGGCTGTTGACAGCTCTTAGAGCTGTGTGTTTTGCCAGCACCTTCTACTGCTTGCTGCTGCGCTGTCCTCTCTTTAACTTGGGGCTTGGAGTCAGCTTTGTGGGCTACAGCTCTAGAAGCGTTCGCCTTCTCACATGCTCCCTTGTTTTCATCCAGCTTTTTCCCATTTTTTGTCTCTGAATAAAATAGGCCATTAATAATCTACCCTTGACAAAAGCAACAGCAAAACGGGGAGGGAATAAAGTAACCCACCATTCAAAATAACCTATGCAGTTACATACATCTGAAAAGGTAGCAAGAAGCCCTCCGAAATGTTTAAAATCCTTACACCAGCAACCTTGAGACACCCATTATTAATACTCATGGCTTAACCAGAGGTTTAACTGCTCTGCTGGCTTTCCAGCAGTGTTACAGATTGAACCTGGATTTCCATAAAGCAAACAAAATGAACTGCAAGGCTCAAGCTCAACACATCTAAAAATCTGAAATCGCTCTGCGGGCAAGTGTAACAGGTAGTTCAGTGTAACTGCAGACCCATCCAGAACCCGATACTCACTCTACCTGCTTAGAGGGGCAGAGATGCACTGAGCAAGACTCCAAGGGACTCTGGGGCTTGAGACAATGCCTTTTGCGTTTTCCACCAAAGAACAAGAAGGTTGTTCAGCATCTTCTCATGACAATGATTGTGAATATTAACAGTGGAAATTTGTAGGGTAATTTCTTTCAGGATTCAGCATGCACAGGCAACTGGCAATCAAGGTTAGCTCACAACCCTGTGTAGCTTTTGAGTCAGAACTGTGACCATCTGCTTTATTTTTGTCACTTCCTAAACGAAGAAGCTAAAAAGGGGATCTCCCACAGGCGATTCACTGACCATTTGTGAAGACGACAGCACAACGGGGCCTGCTCAGCGTCACGTTCACCACCAGCTCCACAGGCATCAATAATGGATGCAACAGGGCAATGCCCTCACAGATGGATCCTAAATAGGAATCTAGCCCTGACATGGCAATGAAACTTGTTGATGAAAAAGAGATATTCCCAACGTCAACACGTTCCTTTTTCACAGAGGTGGGGAGGGAAAGCGGATTCAGATATCTTAAAGGAAAGAAATTTATTAGGTTTGCCATGTGATATTGCCACTACCTTCATGGCACCTCTGAACAAGTACTGCCCTCTTAATTCAGCTCACTATAATTCCAAAGCAAAAACGTGTGCTGCCAAACAAAGGTACTGCTTTTAGTTTCTTGATCGTGTAACGTTTTGTGGGGTTTGATTCGGGGGACAGATCATCTTGTGGAGGAGGTGAGAACAATTGTTTTCCCAGTACTGGTGGACAAAGTTACTCAGTTACATTTGAGTAATTGAGGTAGTGGGAAATAGCAGGCTAGTAATTTCCAGTCTGTCTGCTGCACATTCTAGAGTCGAGGCTTGTAGCATGCCTGGAGTGATACATACCTTCCAGAGGCTTCTTGCTTTCAGTTTGGGTTCCTCTGTTACTAAGCACGTGCTTAGGTTTTGCACCACTCTCCTCAGGCTTATCTTTGGCCTAAAAATGACAGGAGAACACAAAAATAACAGTTATGGCCAAGAGTGTTTATTTCCCACTAGGTTCCTCCAACTATGTAGGTATTCAGATTCTGTAAATAGACCCTGACACCTCTGATCTTCTGAATTTCTAGTTACTGCTGTGTTTACTCCCTTCTTCCAATCTCTCCCTCCTTTGCAGGCAGGCATTCTTCTAAAACAAGATGGCACAGAATAATACATTAGTTCACTGCTTTCCAAAATTTTGACCACCAAAGACTTTGCCTCCTTTTGTCTTTACTCATATTGATTAAAAACCATGACACATGAAACATAACAGAGAGATTAGAAAAAGAAATGATACTGTATTTCTGTTGCTTTTTGGCTGGTGACTGAAAGATAAGCAATGTCTGAAGATAGTGTTAATATATTTGTCTCAAGGCATCGAACAATTCGTGATTTGAGCTACAGTAAGAGACGATACAAAAAAAAGCTTTATGGTAACTTGTATATGTACTTGACATTACATGGGTCACATCTTTGGCATGGTTAAAAACAGACTTTCTGTCTTCTAAAAGCAGATTTTTTTATTTTTAAGCAAATTTCTTACTCCAATTAAGAAAGGAGAGAGAGGGATATTTTGTAATAGCACCACTAAACACTTCACACAACAATACATTTGAAATCAAATTAAAACTAAATAACTAATATTTAGCAAAAAGCATTACACAAAAACAGGAAAAGGCATAACTTATTTCTTGGTTAACATATAGTTAAAATCTAGTGATGCACAGCCTCCTATCCTTATTTGTACAAGCAAATGAGCATCATTTAAAATATTTCTGCAGATAACTCCGATTACAAGACTGTTGCAAATCAGCCCCTTCATCTGTTAGTATACAAGCGATTAAGGATTTCATGCTCCAACCATATAGATGCCACAAAGCACCCCACACCTCCCCAAAAAACAAAGCACTCAAAGAGTAGTAGTAGTAAAAAATCATTACCATTTTTATTACAGCTCTAAGCAAACCTGCAACAATGACCAGGGGGAACATTATTCTTGCAAAATCCTACATGCAAAGAAAGCCTTGGATAAGTGACAGTTTAATGCTGGTGGGTTTTTCTGTCTGTTTTCTAAATAAGAAGTTAGAGGTTTGGATCCTATGAAGCTCAATTCACAGTCTTTTATTGATTTGACTCCAACCCTGCAAAACTGCTTCCATAAGTATTCCCATGGCATCCCTGGAATGCTGTCGTACCATCAAACAGCTTCACCCAGCAATGAAAACATGACCTCCCCACTCCCATCCCCATACTGGGTACCCTTCCACAGAGCCAGCTCCCTGATAAGCAGCACGCTGTTACAAAACAGCAAAGGCTGGAAAACAGAAACAAGCAGGTAGCAAATTCCTTTCGTAAGCAACCCCCGTGCAGCTGTGGAGCTCTTTGGACACGTCTATACTGCGATCACAAAACAGGCTGCAAAAACTAGACCAAAGTTAGCACATGGCTCAGCGCAAGCTAGTTTGTTTTTAAATTCACCCGTGCTTTGCTCCACGTTGCCCCAGCTAGGTCACGTACATATGCTACCTCACTAATTCAAGCCTAGTTCAAATATCACTCAACAGCCTGTGATCAAAGTATAGACATATCTTAAGGTCTTATAACTGACCTTATGCTCCAATTTCAAAAACTGTTCATGAGCAGAAACAAAAAAGGAGAACAATGATGGTCATATTGCAAAACTGGAGTTAGTCATAAAACTCCCCGCTTGCCCAATACACATTGCCTGTTCTACGACCGAGGCAGTGGTTAGAGCCTGGGACAGAGACCTCTGCCCCATCCTAGTCCATCAGGTCACCACCAACAGGTCATTTCACCTCTCAGTCTCCATCCGCCTATCCATAAAATCTGGATGAAGTTCTGACCTCCTTCAGTCTCCTCTTTTGCAAACACCGATGAGGAGGCAGTGCATAGTGGCTAGCTGACAACTAATCCCGACAGTATGCTAGAAGTACACATGAAACATTCCTCCAGTATCCCTCACATCACCTCCCTTTATTTACATCCCTCCTTACTGCTCTTTTCACTTTGAAACTGACAATCTGGAAACGAAATTAGTTTATCATCTTTATACTTATCTTCACCTGGCCATTGATACACTGCGCACTGCCGGTTCAGCCTGAGGAGTAAAGCCTCCGAAGGACTGTCTCTGCCTCCAGGCATTTTGCAGTGACTGCAGGCAGTAACTTGTAACAATGCAGCTTTAACCAAAACGTATCAAACTTTTCCATTTCTCAAAAAATCTGTAGAACTGAAACTGGAACTGCAAGCAAGTACAAGTTTCATCTCTATGCAGAATTAAGACTGATACCTAATGTATGATTTATTGTTCTCAACACTAATGGAAACTCTTTATAGATTCTTCTGTCTCCTACCAGTCTAGCTCACTTGTCAGCCTCTGGCACTTAAAACGGGACACCAGGAGAGCATTCAGAAAGCCTGAAAAGGTATGTTAGCATCTAGCATTGTCCTGTTCTTGTAAAAGCTTAGGTGTACCTTCCACCAAAACATTTCACAGTTTTGGTGAAAAATATTTGGATTAAGATACAAATGTACACTGAAATTTGCATCTAAGTTATCCTTACTGTAATCACACCTCCACATACACAGAGATTCTTGGAATGAACAAGCCTATTCCAACTCTTGCAGTTTCCCCCCGCTTCTTCTCTGCTGCGGGATAGAAGTCATAGTGAAAACTGAAAACTCCCATTAGCTAAAACTAATTCCAGATGCCTGTAACTTCTAAAACCAAGGTTAATCGATTCCAAAACACCGTATCAACTATGTACCGGTCTTGCCTGTTTCTCCCTCACTGTCCTCAATAATTAAGAAATGCATAGGAATTGATGTCTAGGAACTTGCAAACACAAGAGTTATTTGATCTGAGGAGTGAACAATGTTGATGGAGTTGATAAAGTCACAGATTCATCATAAAGATGTCGCTAAAGACAACTTAGATGTCTAAGGACCTATCAATCTGCTTGGTAGTATGGCCATAAGTCAGGACAGGTTTTAGCAACTGGCGTTGCATTCACACTTGATGATCAATCAAGAAAATAGAAGCTTCTTCCAACAAAAAATGCTTCCAGTATGTTACTCATACTTTTCACAGGGACCTCTATTCAGTCACTAATGTGCATGACATTACTGATCCTCAAGCACTGGTAGAAGCTGAATTTTCCTTTACAGTACTAATCTACTCCTCATACCTGTCACAGGATTGCCTGGCACACTTTGGGAACGTAAGCCCGCAAGGCATGTTTCGAGCCTTGGTCTCTGCCTTAAGGGGCTTGCAATTCAACGGTCACAGCAGTAACCTGTAACAGCGATACTGAAAGGAAAACCTGAATTATACCTTATGCAAGAAATCAGCAGGAGACCCTAAAGCCCTGCTACACGATAAAGAAAAATATGAAGAATAGTAAAACAAAACCAACCTCAACAAGGACTTCCAGCAGGCTCCCCTTCTTCCAGGGCACAACGCCTTTGAGAATGAAATCCACTACTTTAGAATTTTTTAATACTTCTCCCACAAATGTAATAACTTTATCCAGTGTATCAACCCTTTTCTCTATCTTTGCCAGCCTCTCCTTATGCTTCGAGGCATCTAGCTGGGCAGCTTTCATCAGTTTCAACACTTCTGAGCATATGCTCTGGATATCAGTCTGCTGAGTACCATCCGATACCTTTAGGCCTTTTTTCATTGCATCTGTCTCATCAGGAGCTGCTCGGGATACTGTTAGCTTGTTAATGCCTTTTTCTACATCATCAATGCCTTTGTTAACTCGCTGCAGTTTGCCTGTCAGATCTTCTTGGAAATGCAACAGTTTGTCCATCTTTTCATTCAAGAGATGGAGTTTTTTGTCCATCATACTTAAATTGTTCACTTTTGGAGGCTGTAACTTGGTCAGGGCATTTCCCTCTGCAAGGTCCAAGCCACCCGCAGACATTCTGTCCAGACAGCAGGATGTCGGATAGGTTAGGTCAGCTTTTCATTAATCATAAATTAGAAAATGAGGGTCTGAAAGTTCATCTTCTTTAGCTATTCCTACACCAGACAACCTCGCTTATTGGAGTCGCTAGAGCATATCATGAGATAGCTACTGCACAAAAGATTTATTTCTGTGTTATCTATTTCTTACTGCGTGCTTTCAATGATGGAGGTAATTTGGCACCAGACTATATTTTCTTGGGCCTCCTTGACGTCACAAAACCATTTAAAATTCTTTCTCGAGTGGCTGTTGATAGGCAAACATCTTAACAATTGCCAACGCCTGAGCAGACCTCTGGAGGGAGGAGGATTGTTTCTATGACCAGTTTTAGTTCTGTGATAATGAGAAGAACTTGCTAGAGCATTTTTTTTCATTAAATAAGAAAAATATAAAAGTAAATTTGGTGGCCTTGTGCTAATGCTCAGAAGAATTCAGCTTTGTAGCATGGATGCAGAGCACCCGGCATAGACCCAGGGTGTGCTCTTTAGGTTGGCTGGCACTTGAATTTAAAAATAGAGTACAATGACAAGGATCTGAAATACGTATCTAGCACCAGCATGTCTTTGTCAACTGAAACTTCTAAAATTAAATCTTTCTCCCAGGCTATGAAAGCAAACCAAGTAAAAAAAAAAATCTTCATGAAGGCACAGCAGAATTAGTCCAACTATTAGCAATAAAATTATTAAATCATACATCTTATTTAAAGGATCTGTTACTGACTTGCTTTCACTTCTGAATCACAGCATGTCTACTACAAAAATTACGGTCAGTCACTAGAGAACAGACCAGTAGTCACTTTATACTTGCACAGCCCCCACTGCCACAGTTCTGAATGCTTTAGAAACATTAATGAATGTGTCTTTACAATGCAGCACAGACCGAGAGTCAGTCCTCTCCCACAGAGGATGAGCTGCAGCATCTGGAGACGCCAGACATAACGTGTCAAACGACTGCGTCTTCTTGTCCCAGGTCCCTTCTCACTGCGGTATGTGTGTAGAGCAGGGGGAGAAAGCAGTGGGGAAATGCTGCTGTTGCAGGAGTCTTGGTGCAACAGAACAACGGAACCACACCAAAGCCACGGGCCTTGGGATGCTGAGCATCCCTTTGCCTCTGGTCCCTTCATCCTTTTTTGGAAGGGGCATATGGAATACTTAAAGTGAATTTGCTGCATGAGATAGGACATTCTAGAAATTGAAATCCTTCCTCTACACACTGCAGAGTAGTAGTGGCACTAAAATTAACCTCTTGACAAGATGTTAAGTCCTTGACACTTGTGTAAGACCAGGCTTTTTTACCTTTATATAAAAAATAAAAAATAAAACTGTTATGTCTACCAAGACCACCAAATATTATAGCCAGCCTGATGGTTCTGTGACATTTAGAGGCCAATAACCGGCTTAACAAGAGATACCAAAAGGTTTAATACTTGGACTGTTCATCACCTTCAAGGGAGGGTTTGAATACCAAGCGATGACTCTAGAAGAAAATCTGGCCTGTGAAAGCTGATGGGAGTTGGCATTTCATGCAATGTCACTTCTCCTGATAAAAAAAAATAAATTTAAAGTCATTGGTATTTTCACAGTGGTCTGGGATAATATGTCATAAGTTTTATGATACCCTATATAATCTTATTTTGATAATCAAGCATACAACGCAGTAAAACGTACAGCTCTATCTTGAAAGTATAGGACAGTGGCAATGAAAGCTTCAAAACTCTACTACTGGATGTAAAGAATCAGAATTTTCAGACAAATGCCTTTAATTAATCCTTTCAAGCCTACAAACATTCTTGATAATAAATAATCAAAACAGCCAACATTTTTACTAAATCAAGAGTACCAGCTGAATGTTGTCCTCTTGGGGACAAAAAGAAAAAGGTAGGGTCATTCAATTGTTATATTTGAAGTTGGACAACTTGCAGCAAATATTTCAATAAGGAAACCTAGCCATGGAGTCAGCCACAGTTGCATGCTTAGAACTTAAGTTGCCACCAGCAGTGTGCTATTATGGGCACAGCACGCACAGTCGTGAAACAATGCAACTACAATAAAGGTGCACTGGCCTCTGTGTGTGCTTGTGGGCAAATGGGAGTCTTTTGAAATCTTGAACCTTCTAAATTATTTAACAACTGAGAGCCAAAAGCATTAATGCTGCCCCACTGTTATTTACTAGTGGTGTTATTCATATAATTCTGATTATTTAAGCATCCTCACATACGATGGACTCTAATGGTATGCGCTGTGTAAAACAAAAAAGATTTAAAACAAAAACAGAAAGGAATTACTTTACACAAGCAGACTTGCCTGACTGCAGCTCAAGGGGCACAAACCATCTCTTCCTCCTCCTGATTCAGCCACACACCCGATATATTCCAGCTATATGGAACAGATTTCACCACCTACCTACTCACACAGTGCACTGAGATGTGTAAGATAATGTACTATGGAGAATTCTTGCTACGTGCAGCAAGTATCCCTTGCTAGTGTTGTCTGAGGTTCATACAGGGAAGATACAGCCAAAGCTGCCTCCGACTCAGATACAGCTGTTCACCTTATAACACTACTTACATCGCACTGTGCATCCATAAGCAACTGCAAAGTTATGGGTGGAATGAAGGACAGAGAAGAAGGAAACATCATTTGGCCCATAGTGAAAAGTTTTAAACATCTGTCACAAAGTTATTAAGGTCAGCTTTTCTTTTTTATTTTAATTCCCTTCTCCCTTCTCTCGCCTTTTAAATTTTTGGTAAACACACAAAAAGAAAAAATGGCTCCAACAGATCTAACTGATTGTTTTGTCTTCTGGATGATAATATGCTCAAGTTCTGGCAAAAAATCTTTTATTCCTTTTGCTTTGAATTGCAATAGAAGGCAATTTTTGTTCAGAACATTGATTTAGTGCCCAATGTTTGCATCTTATTTGAGCAGCCTGAAGAGAGCATTCAGTTCCGTTAACAGTCTCAAGCCTTTCAATTCTTACCCAAAAAAATAAGAAAAAAATCCACTAAATTGCCTGACTGCATATTGCAGATCATAGTGTACCCATCCTTACCAATCACAAAAACGTACAGTTATTGTAACAAATGTAATAGCCTATTAAACTCACTTTTTCTTTGTGAGGATCTATTGCTTATAATGACATTTTGCACTTACATACTGCAACACATGTTGCTTCATCTTCAGTACTCCCCAAATTACATCTAAAGAAGTGCTGTATGAGCAACGAACACCACTGAATCTTGTAGGACCTCTGTAGACTGCAGAGCTATGCTCAGTCACCCCGTGTTGTCACTGGCAAAACAAACTGGTGAGCCACAAGACTCCATCACAGTCTGGATGTAACTTGACTCAAGTTTCTGATGGTAACTGGTCTCCCTGTGGATTTTTGCTTGTTTCTACCAGGTAACAAAAAATGAGCACTGTGATCTGGAGTGTGTAGGCAACTGCCTCCATTCCATTAAGAGCTGAACTGAAATGATCTTCTTGGATACCTTTAAAATACCTCCAAACTATCAAGTATCTCAGGAGTGCCAAAGAGAAGGAACACAAATGCTAGAGAACCAGAACTGCAAACGACCTTGAATTGATGATGCCAAAGACACTTCTATTCTCAACGGGGAAATGAGAGTTTATTCCTCTTTGGCTTCAATCCCACACACACTCTCCCAAGTTGTGAAAGAGACATGTCAGGAAACAAAAGAAAAATTCACATTCAACCCAAAGAATGATATGGCAGTTCAGTTAGGATCCCTCCTCTGACCCAAGGGAAGGAAAAAACACAAAGATGGGGTGAAGAGAAAAAAAAAGAAAAAAATCATCTACAGCATGTAGTAAAGTAACAGCAGAGGCTTATATCCCAAACAAGAAATGTCACAGAGGTTAAAACCAGCTGCTCAAACAGATCATCTCATTAGATTATTGCACTGCTTCCAACAACATAGTAAAACTGGAGATGGCTGAAAATATGAAGGTAAATGGAAAAATAACCTTTTAAAAGGCCAAAACAAAGTCAAAGTTTTATAGAGAACTTGAGGGCATTGGGAGAGGTTTGCAATGGTTGCAATGCAACAGAGTTCTAAGGAGATGAAGAACTCAATGCGGCAAAACATATATCAGGAGCTTCCAAAAAGAAATAAACCAAACAGCAGATAAGCTCAAAACAATCTGGCTACATCTGCTAACACTAATCAGGCAAAAAAAAAAATACTAATAAATATCCTTTACATATTTAGAAACCAGTTGTCAACTTTTTCAAGTTACACTGAAAATCTATTTAATCTGCATCTAGATGCTGCAGCTCATTAATATACACTTCTCAGTTCCACCCCCTCCCACCCCACCCCCCCCANNNNCTCCCACCCCACCCCCCCCAACAAATGAAAGAGTAACTAAATTTTTTAGGGTACCTAAACTTTTGAAAAATTAAACCAGTGAGTAATTTCTCATGAACAGCATGTTTCCTAGACACCTGAAAGGTAATAAATCATGTCCACAGAGTAATGGTGCAGCAAGAGACCAGTTCTCATGACAAATAGCAAGCACTGAAAGGGCCATTGGCTCTAATTTAGAGAAATAACTTCCAAGGGCAAGATATGCCATACAGTCTGGATAAGCCTATCTAGTCCCATAGCTGGGTTTCCTGCTGAAATCAGAAAAAAGATGTCCAGCTGCCATATTTGGTGGTGGACTAGGAACTGGCCGACACCTGCTTTAGAAGGCCAAGAACCTGACATTTAACACATTACTCATGTCGGCTGTTGGTTGAAATCCACCTGCACAGTAGAAGAGTCTATAAAGCACTATCAGTTTCCCCAGGTGACCCTGGCATGATACATTTCAGTATTGCCTAGCTCACAAGAGTACAACGTTACTGCAGCACAAATCAACTAAATCTTAACAATCACTACATAAACTCTTTTTTTCAGTCGGTTATGAAACGCTCTCTTGCAAGTCCTGACTTCTTCCCCCCCTTCTATTTTATTCTTTTTCAAATAACCAAGTCTAAGTATAATGCTCCCAGGCAGTGGCACAGCTAAGGATAGGTTAATGAATCTGCGATCACATGTAGTATTGTAATGCATCTCTGTCAAGCAGCTGACAGCAGATAGCTGAACAGATCAATTATGACATTTCATTTACATCAAAGTGATGAGCTTTCTAGATAACACTGTTTACCATTTGCCCACATGGCTTAACAAGAACCTTTAAGTCCTTCCTGCAGGTTACTTTGCCTCTCAGGAGGCCAAAAGAGCACCTGTTGCCCATCCACATTCACTCACTTGACCCCCAAGCTTATTCTCACCAAGTCTGTTACTCTCAGAAACTACTTTAAGAAGCTGCCTCAGTACTTTTAATTTTCATTCTTTCAAAAGTTTTTCTCTCTTTTTTTTTCCCCTCTTTTTTAAAAAAACCCAAGCTGCTACTGAACTACTTTATCCACTTGGACCACAAGAGTGGTAATTAGCAATGTTTCCCTGCTATGGTGGTGAGGATTCACCCTCACACTCCTCCACACCCTTCAACAAAGGGCTCTTCTCTGGAAACTGAACAGAAAAGTCATGTTGCTCATTCTGCTTTCCCTGAATTTCAGTGATTTTATATGTAATACAACCAGTTCCTCGTAAAGCCTGCTGACTTTAAAGGTCAGCCACAGAAGTCACCCTTGAATTCAAGAAGCCTCTAATTTGCAAGATGCTTTCTCACCACTACTAGGAACTCAGCAGAGAACCCTAGGGCACCTTTTACATCTGCCAAAAGCTCTTGTGTCTATGGCAGCTCGCTCAGGTACAAGTAATTGTTAAGTCAGTAGGGATCCACCATACTACAGGAGAGTAGCCTTGGCTGTGTAGTAACGCCAACAGGAATAAAACCAGAAAAAGCAAATTCTTGTCACCGAAGTGATGCAACAGGCCTCTCAGTATAAAAATATATATATATATATATA
>VYZM01015058.1:187433-210150 GCA_013398915.1 Dromas ardeola
GGAAAAGATTTGTTGCATAAGAAAGGGTTATTTCTACACAACCAACTTTTCGGGAAAAAAAAAAAACTTACATAATCCAGAGTTTGCTCCAAAACACACTGAAACCATCACAATTGTTCTTGCTGACTTGAAGTTTGACTGGCTTCAAATCAAATCCCTCAGAGAAGTCTCTGCTTTGCCAGCAACACGCTTTTGTTGAAGAAAATGGAAATCACCAAACTGCACTGTGCTTTGTGTTGTTTTCTGTTCCCTTCCTGCTTCAGATGATCTTCTCCGCTTCAAGTTTGAAAAATTACCACAAAATGCACACACAGAGCTGTACTAACTTGCTAATTTGTAACCATCATTTCCAACTTCACCTTTCTCAACACCACAACTGATAATTGCTGTAAGAATATATCCAATTATTTCCTTGTCTCCTCCACTCATATTTACAAAGTTAAAAGGCAGTAATTCTGTTCCCCCAACTACCCTTCTGCTCCTCATAGCTACTGACTGAAGTACGATCACCTCCAGCACTATTTTGCATTGCATCGCTTTCAGCATTTGAAAGGTGAAACACATAAGCACCTCAAATCATGTCAGATTGCGCTGGAATTAAGTGAATGAAGTGTTCATGGACAGCCACACGAGGGGCAGCCTCCAGCCACTCACAAACCATTTCACTGGACTTGAGTGTGCCTTTGCTACTGACACGCACCTTCGGAAACTTCTCCCAAGCACCTGCAAAAGCAGTCAATACCATCGTTTCAGGCCTTGTGCAAGCTGGAGTCTCAGTTACTGATTTTTTTCTCTCACATTTCCATCTGACAGTTGCCATTGTGGTACAACAAACATCAAGTACTGTGCTCAGCATTCCTTGCTAATAATGGTCTTTACAGGAACCTAACAATGGGGGAAAGTTTTATTTTTTTAAGTGAGAACACTCCTTGATATTGCTATTCCCCACTAATAACCAGAATACCATATTAAGGAAATTCTAAATCACGTAAGTAGTCATCTGTCCTATAATGAAGTCTGTTATGTGCTATATTCACCTGCTGATCTAGATCTCTCTGACATTTTGCTTTGATGTCATTCACAAACACAGGAATAACTTCATCAGTTCAGGCTTAGTCTCAACACAAACTCCGCTTTGAAAAGGATTCAGAGTAAGAGAGTTTAGGCAAAAAAGCTGGTGGTTTTGCGAACTCTTCTCAGTAATCACTCACAGAGAAGCCACTTGCACTCCTTTAGGTGAATGCTTAAACATCTGGCAAAAACACAGAAAACGCTGCATCCATTTCAGATGTGCAAAAGATCTCCAGCTAAATTTATTATGTCTTTCATCAAGTTGGAAGAAAGATACAGGAAACACAAAAGAATTTTGTCTACAGAAAAGCTTGTCTAAAAGAAAATTATACTGCATGCCAGTGGAATTGCAGAATGCAGCTAACAACAGGCATCAGGCTTTCCAGAGCAAGAAAAGAGAAGGCAATTTTTTAAGTTTATCTCTCTAAAGCAAATAGCTTAAGAACAGTTGGGTGTGAATTAGAAGCCTTGAGTTAGGGCCCCAGTGGTATGACTAAGCACAGTGATCCATTTCTCCATCTGTATCTCAGCACAAATATCTAGTAAAACCAGAAATCCAGAGCACATAGTTTGGTGCAGCCATTTCCACTCCCAGAACAGTTGGTACCCCCCAGTACTTCTCTGCAAGGCTTCTATCAGAACTCAGGAAGTTTTGCTTCTGCACCACCTTGCTACCTTAAGTCAACAGCCAACAGACTCCAGACTATTCGTTTTAAGCAAGCACATAGATGGCTCTCTGCACTCACAAGAAGCTCCTGAATTAAAACTACTAAACCATCAATTTTGCAATTCTGCTATTAGATCAGTGACAAATTAATCTCCAGGTGCATTGCAGAGACAGCTGCAGTGTAAACCCAGATACACCGATTATCAGTGTTAGACTAAAAAAAACAGCACTGAGTCCTGGCACCATAAAGCAAAATCACTCAGAGGAAAGCAAACAAGTAACACTGTTGATAAAAGATCCAGGATATAAATGGTTTGGATTTCATATTAGTTGATATCAGAAGTATTTGTCGCTGTAGGGCAGTGCCAGCCACACATCTAGGAACAGGACATCAAGATCTTAGTATGAGAATTTAAGAGAGTAGTTAAAACGCTGGGCTGGATGCTGGAAAAGACTGCAGTAATATTCTGCAGAAAGGTGAGCAAGTTACACCTGGCAAGAGTCTCTACATAGTCCATGAAAACAGTGGAATACAAAGCTCCCTGGCTCTTGTTCAGCCACAAAACGAGGGACAGGAAAATTCCGCAACAGTTTCTCCAAACTGAATCTAATGAAGAATGGATCTTATGAAATTCCGCATCGACCATAACCCAGTGGAAAGGGCACCAAAACAAGCTCAATGCCCCACAGCAACGACTGGCAGCCTTCTACCTGGCTTACCAAGACAAATGACCACTGACAGCCATGGTCAGAACTGCTGCATGGGGCGGGATGACCCAGTCAGCCGTTTGATAACTTGTGCCAATGTTCTCCGGCCCTAAGACTGAAAATTCTGTATAAAGCAAACCCAGAAACAAGAAGGTCATTATTCAAATTTGTAGCAAACTATTTTCTTTTTATAGCAAGAGGGGTCAAGGAAGATGCAATTCAAGCTGTGCCAATTCCTAAAGAGGTGATGAGAATTAACCAGGACCCTGAAGCTGAAGCTCCCCACACTGGGCATCTGGGGGACTTCAGCTGAAACTGCGAACAGGAATCCACCAAGAAAATATCTGGAATAGAGCTATTTATGGAAAAAGGGCATTTCTTTTTTATTCTACCCAGCCCATACAATACCAGTGAGCATGCAATGGCAGTGCTGGAACGAATCGGGTCTCTGAAAAGAAGCATTCAGGACAGTACATACCTGAAGCTGGAGGCATGTGCAAATAAACTGGATGAGCCAGAAAGCACATGTACTGCTCAGGCCTGAACACCAAAACAAGGACACAAATGAGAGAGTGAAAGGTGAGACACAAATATAGAAGACAACAGCAGGAGGACCTGCTAGCTCCTGCTATCTCAATTCAGCCATGGGAGAAGGTGAAAACAAGCCTGTTTTGTAATGTCACAGACTATATATAGTTTATTACTCTAGTTTCTGGGATATGAACTGTCTGAAAGGATGCTCAATAGAATATATTTAGACTGAAAACCACTGGTGCAAAATTTAAATTGGAATATATGACATCTTTCTCTTGAGTTCCCACAAAGCCTGGGAAGACAGTGTTAACAATCGAGATGCTCAGCAAGTTTCCAACCATGTATTTTTCTAAAAATCCCAATCCTTCAAAATGGCTTACTGCTTCCATTGATTTTTAATTTTTTTTTCCCAGTCTGTCCACCTTTCTGCTAGATCTCTGTAGCAGTCTGCACACAGCCTGCCAGGATGCCGGACCCAAGGGTGGTAGCTTAGACCTCTGCAGTACGCAGACTGCCCCCGAGCCTGGGATCCCAGATCTAGTCTGCTGAGTAGAAGAGTGACTCCACAGGTAAACAGGAGCCTGAACTGCAGGTGCCGAAGACTGGTCTCCATCAGGCCTATTCCAGCAGCTCTGTAATCCAAGCATCAAATAACTACACAAAACGGGAGACGACTCTTCAAAGCGAGATTAAAACAAAGGTAATTTTGTGCAGTGCAAGACATTCAAAAACAAATACACAAAGGTCAAGATGTGAACCAAGAGTACCTGAGAAGTTCCAAATAACCCTACACAGGACTCCCAGAAGAAGTAAGTCTGAGTAGCAAAATCAGCAAGATATTATCCAAAAAAATGATAGTAGAGTGCACACCCTCTACCACAAACAAGAAGTAGGAGAGGAACATCAAGATTAGCTTATGTGAAGGACTAGGTGACTGCAGATAATCTCATTAAGTGACCATGTCCTAAAATAAGAGTCAGCTCCAGCAAATCAGCAGAAGAAAGAGGGCAGCCAAAGGATTGATGCACCTGAACATTGAAGTTGTTCAGCTCATAGGAAGGAAAAGCCTGATGGAAATATAGGCAACTTGGTCTTCAGGCACATGTTAGGACACTTCTACCATTGCCTCTCCTAATGAAGAGTGATTAATTTTGGAAACACAAAACGCCTCATCTTATTGCTTGAGCATGAACTACGCCCTCCTGTACAGCTGAGCAATAACACAAATTTCCAAGCAATTTGTAAACACGGTCAGGCCACTGTTTACAGAGCTGCCTAGCATTATGAGTTCTTCCATAACACCAGGATCAGCTGAGCCAGCCACTTACTTGAGTACAAGAGGCAGATCATCAAGTACTATGCCAGAAAGAGACCACAGTCAACAAACAGGCAAACAAACCAGTTCCACACTGCAACCACTGAAATCGGAAGTGTACATACACTCATCAGCTCCTGCTGGAACAGGCTCAAACCCAATTTATAGACTGCCATTCTCCATGGGAGAATATAGGTCTCACTAGGGTTAATATTAAACTTACAGATTAGAGCAGTTCTCACCAACTTTAGCAGGAACTGTACGCATGGTCCAAGACAGTATTTATCCCCATATGCTTCTCTGCTGGTCGTATACTCCAAGAATGAATCTGAGTGCTAAGCTTTGTGAATAAAACGAAGAATGATTTTCCAAGCGATAAACATAATGAGTTTCGTAAACTGGCCAGAGTGATGTAATCCACTGCAAGACATCCAAAACAAAGTTATTGTTGATTCCTAGCTCACTGAGGACTAGGAAAACCAATAAATCAAACTAAATCTAAGATAGCTTTTACCTGTGGACCTTAACGTGTTTTCAGAGAAGTATCATTATCACTAGTTTTACGGAAAGGGAAACTGAAGCAATGAGTATGAAAGAATTAGTCACCCAACAGATCAATTACAGAGAAACAAGATATTCTGAATCTCATTATAGCCTTCATATTATTGTGAAATACTAACTCTGCTCTGCACAGAGCCAGGCCACAGAATGCCATGTAGACAGAGAACTGCAGTACTGACTTTTTTCCCCAAGACATGACTAGTCCAAAAAACCCTGATCATTTGCTTTAATGGTTCTAAAGCTACCCTCTGCAGTCCTTCCTGAAATATCTTTCATGCATTTCTCTGGCAAGAAGCTAAAGAAAACCGCACGTATTTCAGGGTGTTCAATATCCTTCTTTAACAAAAAGTTGAACATCAAAAATTTAAACACATCGTTATCTTTTCAGCATGAAGAACATTTGAATAGTATATTCAATTAAACTAATAGACCAAATTCATTTTTCTGCTATGTTGCCATAAATAGACAGTAAAGCATGTGGCCAGAGGGATACGAAACTTATCTACTCTTCTAAGTCATTCTGTTTCTTATGTAATAAATGATATCCAGAAAATCATATTGTACTGTTGGCTATATTAAATCCACTACATGTAATATTACATTAGATTAATTTGAGGCTTTGGAACAAGATCCTACTTGTTGAAATTAGTAGCAATTTCGTTATTTTCTTCAACTGCATGTTGTGCAAATTCTGTGACATTTATTTAGTTCATTTACTCCATTGGCTTTTTAAAGAATGATTACAAATATAAACTCTTTAAGAAAGCCCATTAAAGCCAGCATTGAGCAAAATACATGAGGAAATCCTTCCTTCAAAATTTTGAAAGAAAACAACCCTAAAAAAAAACCACTACAATCTGATCCATTATCATTTAAAATGCAACTCCTAGAACTTTTTTTTTTTTAAATTACTCGAACTATATTATATGTACATGGCATCCTTTTTAAGGTTGCTTACGTCCATTTTCTGCTTCTGTCTGGATGGTAATGGTCTCTTCAGCAACTCAAGAAGTAGGCAAATGCAAACAAACTGAAGAAAACAGAAACCGTGTTTCCCTAGACTTCCTACCACTGTAGCAACCGAAACTTAACTCCACAGATAGCAGTAAAACACGGCGTGGTTTGATGAACAGGTTATAATGGTAGAAAAGCAGATTCCTATTCTCTCTTCCACCAGTGACGTCTCTACATCTCTCTCCTCTTGCAGGGTTTACGGTCTGTCAGTCAGTGGTTACGCTTTCACAGACAGGATGTCTTTCACTTTGTTTCCTCAGACCCTTGCACAATGGGGTTCTGATCTCACAACTTTTAAGTACTGCCACAGAGCACACATTTGAGGTATTGAGCACCTGGCGTTCAAGTTGATTGCACTGCTTTTAGCATAGGTCGATGCAGAATTTGGTTCCTCATTCAATTGTCTCAGTGTGAGCCTGCCGACAGATTCATTGCCTTAAAACTCTCGGACATCTGACAACCAAAGCAAAAAGCTGTAACAACCAACCTCCACATAATTGGAATGGCAGTCTGGCATCCTATACTACAAACATACCGCTTGGAATAAAAGTTTTAATGTGCAAAGCTCTCATGAAAAATAAATTTATTTACAAAGGTAAAGCCTGCACTCATCATTTCAGAAACACCTCCATGACATCCGCAGGTGTTTTGCAAGCCAACAGACTGCACAACCTGGCTGAGAATGTCAAACACACACAGCCCTTTCCAAAAGGCACAGGAACCAGTCTTGTACCATCTAGAAAGTCTACTTTCAAACTCGGCTCGCAATAGAACACTAAGGAGTCCCTTACCGTAAATCTCTTTATGTAATCAGAAACACAAAATCCTCCCATGCTCAAACGAAGGGATCTGTGCAGGGAAGAGTCTTGATATAAAGTTCCCATCCTGTTTGGCTTGTATGGCGGTCACCCAGGTAGCCTGCAGCTTTTTACTGAATAAAGCTGCACAGCCTCCCTGGATCTTGCTAGAATTCTGCTCGTGAGATAAACTAGGCATTTCATCTTATCTAACACTACACCAGGCATTTCAATCATTTCACTTCCTTATCAGCAGTACTAAGTTCTACCCATATCCCAGCAGCTCACTTCCTGAATTACTGATAACAGCTACTGTAAGGCACGGAAACAACAGAAGACGGCAGCCAAATCTCTTGAGTCACTAGAGTCCTTCTTCGCATTTCTCTGTTTCTTGGCTTATTTTTGCCCAACTTAACTTTGCTTTAGCTGTAACTTAAGGACAGCGCGTTTGCTTCAGCCAAGCAGTGACGAGACTGTCATTTATCTGACTGCTGTTCTTTTTTTCAGTGACACTGATCACTGCTGCAGGATATTTGCTTTAAAATAATATGATTATTGTACACAGTTTTTTTTATTCTAAATTTCTTAAGCGGTAACATAGGAAGAGAGGGACAAAAGAATGGACAAAAAAGGACAAATATTCACCCTCCATCAGAATTAATTCTCCATACCTATTTATGTCTTCAAGCACTGTTTCTACAGTCTGATGCTATGACATGCAGCCATTCACTCCAGTCTGTAAAAAACCTTACAGCCAAAAGTACTCACACAAATCTATATTGCCATGAAGTCCATGTAGGCGTATTTGTGAACCTCTAGATTCAGAATCTCTTCACATTTTTTCTGCCTACACAGTTAAATTAATGAGCAGCCAGAATGCAGCCAAATGATGTTCCTTCTCACACATTTGGCTCTCAACTGATGACTTCCTTTTAATTTTGCCCTGTGTTAAACACACTTTTTTTTAATTAAGTTCTTACCTACAAGATTGTGCCAGCGGAGTACAAATACACACAGACAACAGATACCAAGATGCTGCATGACCTAAGAAGGAAAGTAAAGTTCTGGAGATGTAGAAGCAAATCTGCTTTCAATTTTCATCTGTGCTGTGCCTTCCTCTCCCACTCTGCCAACAAGTTACAGCAAAATTAGCTCTGTTCGATTACTAGCTACAAGTGATCTAACATTAACCTGAACCTCATCAGGCATGGGTAGACAAAATGACACCCACTCACTATGGACCGGCAGCCTTTGAGCAGATGGACAAGCGTCTCAGCAGCACCCAGGCTTAGCACGGGTCATGCCTTCACTGCTGAAATGAAAATAGAAGTGTCCTTTACCACGGGGAGTGCACGTGCACTCATCCTACTAAAATAATCAAGCAAGCAATGGAGATAAGATACCATACCTTTATCATCACGATCTAAGAGATGTCAGGTCCAGAGATGTGGGTATAGATCTGGCTACCTCTCTCACAGTAAACACAAGTGCCTCGTTTGCACCTGGGTTTGTACAGCAAGATAACCAATACGCTGTTAAAAAAAAAAAGAAAATAAAACCAATGTAAGTACAGACAAAATCAGTGAATTAAGGTGAATGAGGAACTCCCACAGGGCAAAAGCCAGAGAGAAGATGGCAATGTTTACTGTGCTGCAACTATTTTTCCCTGCCTGGCAGGGAATGTTTTTCGGGCCATTCAACGAACAAGTGAAAAGGCCAGGGGTTGCCTGGGGTACAGGAGGATTTGACCACAGCTCGTAGAGGTGAGATAGTTCTACCAAGAGGTCAGTAGTCTAACATGCTGGCAAAAGGACATAGGCAACCTGAGGCTGCCCGAGACACTGGACTTAGACCTCCAGAAATGTAAGGTCTGTCTCAACTGTCAGACTCCTGCGTAATTTCTAACTCAATCTCTGTGCTTTGGCTTTTCCACCTGTTAAACTCTGCCTAACTCACAGAGTATTTTCAGAACTTTAGAATCTATGACTATTCCCCCTTGTAAAAGGCAAAACCAACCCACAATTCCTAGGTCAAAAGTGTCCCAAAATTTTTTAGATGCATCTGCTAGCTCCGTATGGTGGTAGAAGGAAAAGTGGTGTCTTCTGAGCAGTAGGCAGGGAGCCTGCTGCTGAGCCCTTTTGCCTGGCTAGGGTGAGACTGCCGCAGACTTTGTGGCAGCACCTCGAGTCGTATTCCTGGCATTTGCAGAGGGAACACTATCCAGCCACTCTCAACAGGAGAGGAGACTATCCACATGGGCATCAAGATCTTGGACACAGCCTTAAGGGTTTTTTTATTAACATGTAACTGATTGCATGAATTAAAGACCCCTATTCCATATCCTAAGCAAACAACAAATACCACAGCTATTCAAAAGGTACAGTGCTTAATAGATGAGTCGGGAGATCCTTAGACACAGGGGAGGAAAAAAAGAATTTTTAATACATTTGTGACTTATTCCAATAGCACAAATAATCATGTTGTTACTCCAGATTTAATAAAGAGATGCTATTACTTAATGTGGCAGCAGAGGCACGTACAGCATGTAAGCGCCATGCCACAGGGGAAAGCTTGCATGGCAAAAAGAATCCTTTAGGAAATTTGGCAAGCAGTCCAGAACAAGCAATGCTCAGCCTGCAACCTTCCATTAGCAGATCTAAATACAGAACTGTAGTGTAAACCAACACCTTCCTGCAGTATTTTCATTAATTAATATTAAAAATATAATTATTATGATGAGGAGCTTCACTGACTTTGCTTTTTCTCCATTTTAGCTTCTGAAAAAAATAAATTGGGAGCTTTTCTTTCCCCCATTTTCATTTCAGATTTTACAATGACAATTCTGGACTCTGTTTTCAGAAAAGTATTAAAAGCAACAAATCAGTAGCAACTATGTAACATCCAATCCACAACAAGGAAGTAGTCCACTTCTCACAAATTTGAATGTATTGCTGTAGATAGAAAACAGGCAATGGACACAGGACTACATTTTCTTTAGTACTAGGGAAAAGTCTAGTGGATTTTACATACCAGGAAAAACAGAGTTTCGTGCCTTGCCCTAAAGTACTAAGAGCTAGAGACAAGGAAAGTGGTCACTTTGCATATAAGTATTCCAGTATTGGCTTCACAGATGTCACGAGACATCATTTACTTACAGAATAAATGCAAAGCTTTTACAAAAATAATGCAAGTAACACCTGACAAATGAAATCAAGATCAAGGTTAGTACTTCAGCTTTTAGAGCAACTCTTTGACTCTGCTATACTTAGACTCCAAAACTCCACTTTCAAACCAAAAGAGGTATTTGACACTGAGATCAGTGCATTTGGAATGAAGACCAAGAGAAGGAAAAAGGTAACATTAAGAGACTATTAATTATTACTAGCTTCGCCAGCCAGCTGCTGATAGATATGCCAATTCCTGCACTAACTACAGAGTTAAATGAAGGGGCTCAGCATTTTTGAGGTGACCTCTCATCTCCCAGCATCAGTCTCCATGAGTTAGGAGGAAGTGCATTGCTCCGCAAACACATCCCATTTTCAGGAAATTTATAATCTAAACAACATTCCTTAGCTGAAACTGTTAACATGGCAGTTAATACAGAGTATCTTCCTTCCTGAAAATAAATAAGGAGAAGCTTTAGTCCATTGGCACATTTCTTTCACACACACTTCAAAGTTACTAAATTACTTAAGTATTTTAGAGCCTTTTTGTCATTAATAATCAGGGGCAGGGAGCTACTAACACTGATGCCACCCAGTTCAGCTCATTGTGACTTTCCGCAAACATCTAACTGAAGGTAAACAGTTCTCTTCCAAAAGGGATTTCCAAACTCTACGAATAGCTTACCCTTTCATTACGCTTCCATCCATGCAACAAGCTAGAACTGAACGCCAGCATCCAGGAGTGATCCCAAGGAAATGCACGCGGAATCAGAAGGCAGAGTATTGACACCAGAAATGTTCAGGTCCCCTTCTGTACCTGATCAGGACAAGTATTCAGGAGTCTGTGAAGACTTGGACTGACGAGGCATTTTCTAAGAGCAGTCAATTCCTGGTTGTCTCTGTGCCAGTATCAGCACATTTCTAGAGCTACTCCACTCACAATGGATTAGTATTAAAGGCCAGGTCTGAAAGCCTCCCCACCTCATTAATATTAATTTTAAATTTTAAAACCCATTCACACAAGGACTCGTTCCTAAGGCTAGGAGCCTCATAAATTATATTCCATTTTTAAACCTGTAGTATTCACGCTCATTGTTTCAGAAGGAAAACACTTGCAGAGACAGCTTTAGGCAGGCTGCTTTTGTTTAAAAGAATAGGATCTAAAGCCCTGCTTTAAGATCATTAGCCCACAAAGATTTGCACTACAACGAATCCTGCCTGCAAAGCACAAACACAAGTACAACTGTCAGCAGATTTTCATTCTTTCATTATTCTGCTTTTGTTCCAGCTGCCAAAGCGGGTGGGTATAAAGTCTGCAGCTGAATAAACTCGTGAAAGGCAACTTACCTAGTGAACTCTTTGAAAATAACTACAATCACCGGAAAAATAAATTAAAAGAGACAAAGTGACTCAGTACCTACTTCGTCTCCTGGCAAGCATGTGTGGATGATTTTGCGCTCAAAGTATACCACGTTACATAGAAAACCTGGCTTTGATGGTCATAAAAAGGGTCGAGAGGAGAACATACTGAAGCCTTTGCTGTAAGGATGGGGGACAATTTTTGGGTAGTTACCTTTTACTCCTGTATAGCACAGAGCCTTGTTACACAGGTCAACCTACCGGCAGCAACAAACAAGTTCAGGATGCTGCGGCAGACAGCATCTGCACCATTCTAGTCTCCACTAACAAAGAAATGAGCAGCAAAAGGAAAAAACAAGATGAATTGTTCCAGTTTTACTTTATTCTCCTTTGCAAGGCATCTGTTGTACAACAGATTTACTGTTCAAGAGCCTGCTAGTTTTTAATGTGGAGAAGCAACCTTTTGTAAAATCCTGAAACCAAAAGAATTTCATATCATTCCTCCACTTGCCTTCAGAAAAAACCCTACAATAGCGAGAAATGTAGATCAAGCGTGTTTTCCAGAAGTAAGATGGGATGAGTAGGCTGTCACTTGAATCATAGATTTTATCAAGCTCCTACTTTGCACAAGCACTATTCTGTACTTTTGATAAACAATTAACTCAATTGACACAACCCTCTCTTACCCCCTTACCCACCCTGAGGCAACCACAAAGCACAGTTGGTGACTACAACCTCTCATTTCAATGGTCCATTAACTAGAAAAGACACCATTTCTGTCAATAAGCCCCATAAAGTACACATGCAGCACCAAAATTGTATGTCCAATGAACATATGTGTAGAAATCAGATTTATAGGATCCTTTACATTTGAGTTTGAAATTCAGAGGTAACTATTCAAGGTGTATTTTAACTTTGGCAGTCTGGATTACTTCTTTCTTTCTTTAAATCAGTGTCCACTAAACTAGGTTCAAGATCCTCAAAAACCTTCTTCACAAGATGCTTCCTGATTTTGAATCAGCTCTGAAAAAAATTATTAACACTCTCAATCCCACTCCCAGTGACGGTGGGTGGGGGATCTTGTTCCTCTTACGCATTATGTCTGCATCTGTTACCCACAAGAAAAGCCCAGTAAACTCACAACTAAGAACACAGATGGGGAAGCCCAAACAACACAGAAAAAAAGAAATATATATAGCCTCTGGAGAATTCATTTCTCAAACTACCTAATTTTTAGGTAAAAAGGAACTGCTCAAGTCTGAAAACAGCTTAACTAGCAGTATTCTTACTCCTCCTACAAATGCAGCACCTCTCCAGTCACCTCTCCCTTGTTCTCCAAATTGCCCTGCTCCTCTTCACATCTCCAGTAATCTGAAACACATGCATTGCCTTCTCCACCATGATGTCCTACAGAAGGTGTCCATGTCTCTCTCACAACAGCCTTAACACACCCATCTTTAATTCTCATCATTACACCCTCCTCCATTCGTTAGCTAAGTCTAGCTTTCCTTTTTTCTACCCTCACCATTCCAAGCTTGGTCGCTCTGGTCCCTGCCTCTTCTCAGGTCTGGAGTGAGCCACAATTACCTTCCTCCCTTTGCAATATAAGGAAACTCCACTGCAACTATAATACTTGCTAATAACGAGAACTGCATGCCTGAAATCCCAGAAATTGAGATCAATGCAATCACCATACAGTAATAGTCTGCCACTGACCTTTTAAGTCATTGTGCTTTTGAGTATTATTGCAGTCATAAAGAGTGCAAGCTGTTGAAAACCCTTTTGCTTGATCAGAAAAGAAGCAGTAGTTAATCTACAAGCAGCAAACAGCAATCTCGGAAATAATTAATCTACTATAATCTCAACCCATCCGTTTGTCTCACAGAGTATCTAGATATCATCTTTGTGACTTTCTCACATTCCCCACGTTCAAATAATTAACATTCTTGTTTCCCAGAAATGCATCGGTAACACAGGCATTCAAAATAGAATGTGTCCCCTGCTCTTTTCCGTTTGCTGTATTTTTATTTTTGATCTTTCTATAGTTGGTAGGAGTAGGGTTCTGTTCATTTTGTTTTCAAGTTTTGTAATACATTAACAATCTAATAAAGATTTTAAAAGACAAAACAATATATTTTCCTATGTACTGTTGCCATCAGTCTCAAAATCAAAATCGCTGAACAGTACAAATTGTTACAGTATCTGTTTCCTCTTCAAAACTCTGTACTCCTTTAACCTTTTTTTTTTCCAGAACTACATTTAGATGCATACGCATGAGCTGTACGTAAACGTGAGCTTCACTGTTGCTAAGTAACTGTGTGCCAGCAGATAGCACTGTGAATGTTGTAAGCAACATCATACAAGTTGCCAAGTTTGTAATTTGGCCAGCACCAAGAAATGTAAGCTAAATATTTTGGGTAAGACTCTCCGATCTTTTTAAAACAGGCACGAGCAACAATGAAAGAAAAATACATGGAGAAATTACTAGACTCACGAGCCATCCTACACGCTGTGGGACACTCCCCTACCAGGACAGTTAGGCTATTCTTCAGAAGGTAGCTATTAGTATTTACCTAAAATTAGGCTTCTTTCTCAATTTCCATTCAGCCCATTATTCACTACTTTGAGGTACTATTTTCAAAACACTCCTCTATGTAAGTGTTAGAAAGGCATTCCATCATTTTAAACATTTGGTTAATTAAACAGTTTGTTTTAAAAGTACCTTCTTGAAAATCTTTCATTGGATATCAAGATCTGTCACCGTAAAAAAACCCTAAGATTAAATTCTAAAGCTCATCTTCAAATTTTAGGATGGATTCAACTGCTCAGTTTGGTAGGGAATTCTACTTGTACAATTCATTTATATATCATTTTTTTAAAAGTTTTTTTTATTTAGTTTCTTCTTTTTCAACAGAATTAAGAGGTAAAACTACAGGACCAGGCTCTGAATCAGTACTTGGCCAAGACTCGATATATCTCTGTCTTGAGTATCTCAACTTACTGCATTATTTTTCATTCTTTGGAATCGCTCTGTCTTAAAGAACAGAGCGATTTGTTACTTTTTCTGGATGACAGGAAGTAATCATTATGCTTCACTGTTTCAGAAAGCTAAAGTAAAAAGCAATTATGCCTTAACACTTATTCTACAGTAACATAGTTTCCTTTGCGAATTTTTAAAAAAATTGAGCCTTGCATTTCTAACTTAATTCATTTGAGGTGACACATCAACATTTTATAGTTCTAATAAAGTCCTCCAGCTGACAGCCTCATGCAAAACAACAGCTATTCATTTCAAGAGTTTCTTACACTCATGCCTTTTCTCTGACTTCTGTCTTGTGTTCAAGACAAAACCTGTACTACCTTCAGGACACTCTGGTTTCCCAAGACAGATTTAATATCTAGTGCACCTCTTATGCATGTTATGACAACACCAGATCTAAAGATTCGTGAACTATGCTGTTAATAAACTGTATCATTTTACTTAAAAACATTCTTTAATACATCAGAATTATTTTAATTGCTAAAGAAGTAAGTTCCATCAATAAAAATTACTTTCAAATACTACTTTCAAATACAAGCTACTGCGGTGACAGTAAAAAAAAAAATCAGTGTTAGGACTCAGTATCGTTTACTCATTTTACTGAAAACCAGAACTCCTGGTTCACCTGTTGCTCTAGCTAGTTCAGTCACCTTAGACGAAATGCTGCTTTGCTGTTGCTGAGGATCAGGACCTGGGGCCCAGACCACCTGCACAGCAGTCTCCAAACACCCATCTCATCATTACACATGCTCACATGTGCATGTACCCAAACACACACACTCTGTTCCACAACTTCTCCAAATAAAGCAACTCAGATCCCAATCTGAAGATTTTTCTTTATTAGCAACATATTTTCAATAAAATATTCAAGAGTTGTTTATTCCAAGACAAAACAAAAACCACTGAGACTTGGAAAATTGCCAGGCTATTAATGTTTGTACTCCTGGTATCTGGAACACTCACTGTTCTTAACAGCATTTTATAGTCTTCAACACTGTCCAGGATTAAAAATAGTATTTATTTCTTAACCCTTATGACAAAATTAAAGACCAAGTTACCATTGAGAGAAATAATGCACAGTAAGAGACCAAATGCAGTAAACTTTTATAAGATGGAGTTCAGGTTCTATGTACAAAGCTAAGTAGCACCAAGAAAGGCAGTTTGGGTGGTGGTGGGGGGGGAGATGAGGGAGGGGTACCTGACTTTTTCCTGGGGGATGTGCTGCACGACGACACCAAGTGATTCATGAGAATCATGTTTTGCGCTTGAAATTAAACAGCTTCAGTGAAAGCAGGTTTAAGTTTTCTTCTGGAGAAAAAGAGAAATACACAGATTTATCCATTTCCATTGCCTTCTGCCTAAACAATTTCTTGCTTTTTACTTAGATTGCACATCCTATTCAATAGACAGCAGCTATGAGCAGCCCGTTTTAAAGTAAGAGCAGAAGAAAATCCCACTCTAGTACATTAATTTACAGACACTTTCAGTCCATTATGAACTCAAAATATCTACTGGAATCATGCAGTGTATTTCTGTAGGGTTTGATCAACCACAAGGCAGCAAAATTGATCATCTTCGTCTCAACAGAAAAACTGTTTAATCAGATATAACTTTAGGGCAATCAGATTTTCTGTAACTACTGGCGAGTTTTGAAAGTGACAGCCTAAAGGAAAGAAGAAGAATTATTCTACTACTTACTACAGCTGTCCTACCATCACTGCTACTTAAGTGACAACCTCCAAAAGCAACATCTTGAAATGCTACAGTTAGATTTGCTAGAGGATATTCGTCAGAATCTACAGTGAAATAAAAAAGTAGAAGCCTGCTACAAAACACTGATGACATTGCTAATACTTTGAAGGATAACAACTCCTCTGAAAGCATTGGTTAAACTTGTTAACATTTGCTCTGCTGTATTTCCATAATAAGCAAGAAGCAAGAGACAACAGGAAATCTGTAAACAGTTGGTACTGAAAGCCTAACACCTGCTACAGGCAGACCTGGTTCTGCAGACTAAGCACTCACTAACAGTTGAAGGACATCTTCAAGGTCAATTTTTGGTAAAAGGAACCTACTTCCTGCTCCCCAAGACCATTCTGTGATGCAAACTTAAGCACTGGAAGTAGAGACTATCATGAGATTCGCTTCAAACACACACTCCTAATCCAAGCAAAAACATAGATGGACCTAGACATACAAAACAGGACACTGGCAATACCTGCACGTGTCCATGCATGCAGAGGAATCTTATTCTGGAGAACAGCAACTCAGAAAGTCTTTAAACTAAACAGTGGTTTAAGACAGCTTTCTCGTCACACTGTTTAATCACAGGTTATCAATACCTTAACAATTATCGGTATCTTAAAGACCAAAGTCAAACACCATGTCCTGTGAAGCAATGAGATACTAAGCACCCATGACAGTACAGTCCAAGATACAAGGAAGACACTGTGCTGCTAGTAGCCTCCATGAATCACTGTTTCACTCAAAAAAAAGCCTAGAAAAACTCAAAAAAATTTAAAAACACTAAGTAAAACCAACCCAAAGACCTTTTTTAGGACCCAATATTTGAAGCAAGTATCTCAGTTCTAGTCTCCCTCTCTGTAAATCCTGCTGCCCAACCACAGGGTGATGACAATCTGCAAAGTATTCCCCAATGCCTTGCCCCATTTTCAACTTTTTTTAATCAGTCATAACAGTATTAGACTGAAAATAACAGGAAAATTAGAGGTGTTTGTAAAACTTGACCAAAGAAAATTTACATATATAGGATTTCCAGGGGAGGGGAAAAAGATTTTCTTTAAATCATTTTTAAATGATTTAAACCAATTGAAAGATCATAGTTCTTTGGTCTTGACAAATTATTCGTCTCCACCAATTTTCACAGCTCAAGAGCTATCATCCCACACAACCGATGAAGCCATTTACTTTCAGTGCAGATAGCCAGTAACACCCACTAGCAGGATTTTAAGCTCCCAAGTTAGATATGAGTGAGTGATGTTCTAAAGAAAAATAATCTTTCAGTGTACATTCACTGAAAATGGAATACTATGCTCTTCCTAGTAGCAACAGTAAGAATACCTGAATAGACAGTAGCTGACTTTAGAATAAGGCTGCCATCTAGCAGCAGAATACAGCAAATGCAGAGAAATCTCAAACCAGAATCTGAACTGTGAACCTGCTTGATGGTCTGACATGCTATTACTCAGAGATATAAACAACGGAAGGCTATTTCTTCAGAAAAAAGGAGAAAAGAAGCAGCAAAAACCAGAGCTTGCTAGATGGTGGTTTATAAACAGGCAGTGCTCCAGTACAATCCTAAACTATTCAGCTCACAACATCAAGTTTATCTAGTCAGATAAGTCAACATGTAGAAGCTGTATAGAGGTGGAGTGGTAATTTTGTGGTGGCAATATACTTGCTCTTCTTTTGAGTTAATTAAAAAAACCTGCAGCCTAATTCACTTTTTCAGAAAGAAGATAATTTTTCTGTGTGAGGTCTCATGCTACAAAACGCAGTGAAACAAACTAAGTTAGACTGAACCACAAAGACATTCAAAGGCAGGGCCTAAAACCCTATATTGGAACTAGAGAGTCACAAAAAAAAAAGTGTTGCACAAGCAGCTTCCTGAAGTGTTACATATTTATTCCTGCTTCTTGGAAAATTATGCAGTTCCCACGTTAAGTCGGAGCTGCAATACATTATCTCTCATCATTTAGCTGTCACTGGCTTTATTTTAGTTTTGTAGACCATGATCCAATACATTTTACAACTATGATCTACAATGATTTGCCTCAGTGTTTCATCCATTGATCATCTCTAACAGACAAAGAAAGAGCTCCTGAGATGCTATCGTGTTGGTACTTATTTTATACAATGCAGATGCTTTCCACTTCAGTCACTGAATACATTCCAATAAATCTATGTCTTAGCATACCACAGCCAAAGAGTTACGAGGGCTTTTGGAAGATGCTGAAGTATCCTGCCTACATAGGAAAGAATGGTTTGTTCCTAGTTGGTGGGGAGAGAAAGTAAAGACTGTTGCTTTGCAAGATCCACTGGCAAAGCAGCATTATCCCTGGGATATTTTCAAGGCCACCTGCTTCCATCACAGTCTTCTTGAAGAAACTGGAAGAATAGCAGAGGAAGAAAACTAGCATGACCACAAGTGGGAAAGAGCTGACAACAGAGACCTGGGGAAGACAAAGGGAAGAAGTACATAAATAGAACTCAAACCACTGTTTCAAGAGAGCCTCCACCAACAGAGGAGAAAAAACAGCCTTGTGCTTTTGAAAGATATGAATATATTTTGCAGTACTTATCAGTGAAGGCAGCAATCTAAATGTAGAAATCATAAGTTAAATTTTGCCACATCTAACAACATTAACTTCAGTCCCCTGAAAATAACTTTAACTCCATGTACAGGAGCAGAAAGAAACAGATACCTGTAGGAACGCAGGTTAGAACACCAAAGAGACTGCATTAGTAGTTCCCTTTGTCCCTTCTTAACACAGTAGATATCACTCTAGCAACAGAAGCAACCCAAGCCTGATCATATCTTAAGTTTTCAAAATTAGAACTTCCCTTTCATCATTCTGACTTTAATAACTTACCATGCAAACATATATCCTTAAGATACCATGCAAACATATCCTTAAGAGTTACTCATCTGTCCTTACTACTGGTATCTGTGACAGGCTACAGTTCAGGAAAGCAGAAGTCTACATGATGTAGGGAAGTAGGTCTTGTGCTCGCAATTCCTCATTTACTGGAATAAAGACAAATGCAGATTAGCGGTTTAAGTGCATTTCCACACCCATCCCTCTTGTCCAGTGTTAAAAAGGACCCCAGTTACTCCTTAGGAGTTAAGAATTAAAAATCACTTGCCATGTTTCCTGCTTCTGCTTACAAAGTTTGCACCTGATCAGTCCCTTGTGGCTTAACTTAAAGCTATCATAGCTCCTTCCTTTAACCAATAACTAATAAACAATCGGTATTTGATAGTCTAGCTTTATTAATAAAAATCTCTGCTTCCATCCAGAGATCAGTTCTCTAGCAGAACCCCATTAGGCAATTCTCACTATTAAAGTAACGCGATACTGAAAAGCATGAGTAATACTGAAAAAAAACCCAAGACATTTAGTTGCATTCCCATTCTTAGAAAAGAGAGAATGAATGGCGACAAAAAGCTAGTAGGTCAGATTTTATGAATGCAATTGCCTCCTAAGCTTCCTCCCTCAGGATTTTGCAGGGCTTGAGCTTTTTTTTTTTCTTGGTAAGACAAAACCCCCATATATTTACTAATGTAAGAGTTTTGGCTCAAATTGCACTATACCACTTTAACAAAGACAACTTTGTTGAATGTTTTCCCCAAACCTACTTCTACCAGAACAGATCATTTTTGCACACTCAAGTAGACTTTTGCTTTGGCATTTACAGTCAACAAGACAATACTGCTGAGAATTATACTTTTAAAAGACAGACAAAAAACGCTGATGAGAGTAAAAGGAACTACCATAACCTCATCATTTGGAAATACTGGTAAGAAGACTCTAGCTGCAGATATACATCTCTGATGCCTGCTTCTCTCCCTCTCCAGTAAATGATGGGCCAAGACGGAGTATGGGAGAAGTACTTACCATCTGGACAAGGCAGACACTCAGTAAACAGTGGTGACAAAACAAGCGCTTTGCTCTCAAACTTCAGGAGTTTGACCACAAAAAGTATATGTGGTTTTCTTTAAAAACAACTCTGTGTAACAGGGAATCATTTTCTAGAGAGAATTCATAAACAATACAAAGTTGTCAAGCAGAATAATCCCCCCAAATTAAACCACTTTAATTTTCTTCCTATTGGAATATCACACCTATAAAAAAACGCAAATCTAAAGTCATCCCTAGGATGAATACCAGATTTCTAAGAGGATTAAAACCAATACATCCTAAGGATCACAAATGTACTTAATTCCCAGTTCAATAAAATATTGGAATATCAATTTATTAAAAAGTTATGTGAACTGTACATATGTAAACTGCAATATAGCTGAAAAATCTGAAATATATAATTTTAAAGGAAAATCATTTATTTCTGAAAATATTTAAAATATTGCATTTCTGGCAGCAAATTTAAAAGAAGTGCTCTGGAATGGGTGCAGTCTCTCTGTACATTTGTCTAGCATTTGTCTTCAAGGTGTAAAACATATCTGCTCTCTGGTTTTTCATAGCACAATCTTGTGAACATTTTCTTTCTGACTTGTAGAGACAGAATTCGACTTCCAAGAACAGCAGCAGAGTTTTAACAGGAAATAGTATGGTCCTTGATGGTGCAGACAACACTTTCCGAGAATCCACGACACCTTGGAAATACGCTAGCCATTCTGCATATAAATGCGTCAGATTGTGCTTACAAGTTACAGAATAAGTCTTTGATTGATAATTTTTCTGTTTATTTCCGCCAAGGCCACTGAAAATACGAAGGCCTTTTCATCTGAAAGGTTAGCATACATGTCAACTTCTTTTTCTTGTTTCTCTGTAGAAGAAAAGAAAGTCACTATTAGAAGCTTTTTCCATTATCCGAAGTTAATGCAAGTTACATAGTAGATAATAAATGATGTGGAATGGAGTAGTGGAATTGAAAAGAAGTTAGACAATCAAGTCCTATGCAGGGAGGGACTGAGAGAGAGGAGGAAGGAATGGCGGCACACAAAGGCGCTAGAAGAGTCACAGAATTAGTCATCCAAAAGCATGACTGAATTTCTGTTCTTTAATGACAAAGAAAGAATGAGTCACTAACATTATATTGATTCCTGGCACAAAAGAGTATTCAAGTGTTCTTCCAGTTCTGGGTTGTGGGTTTTTTTGGTTGTTTTTTTTTGTTGTTTTTACATAAACACCTCCCATCCAGGAAAACAACGATATTTCACAACATCCTCATTAAATACATTTGTCCCCCTTTTTTACATCTAAGTGACAGAAACCCAGGAGTTTAATTACAGTGTCCAAGACCAAAGAGTCAGAAGTCAGGTTCCCCCTTTGTCAGCACGATCACTTCTGGAATTTCTACGCTGCAGACTTTCAGTCTTATCCCAGATATAGAACAATGCTAACACCTCAGCGAGGAAGGGAAAGCCTCTGAATTTCCTCTGCTGATGTTGGCTTCTTTCAAGGCTACAGATACACAACAGCAAGCCATCAAGAAGTTTCCATACTGTAGTGCTCAAGTAACAAAGTTACACTACAGCATATGACAAAACTAATAAACTAGTACTTTTATAAATACCACTTACTTCAGTTCTTGAGTATTTATATCTCAGTTTAGCTAGCCATGGGTAGCTGACACAACTCATTAAGAAAAAAGAACAAAAAACAACAAACCAAAACCCACAACAAAAAACAGCTTTGCCAGCAGAAGACCAAGCTTGCAGACACAGAGAAGATGAATACATATAGAACTTTAAGGCTGGTGTCTTGCTGTGGAACTCCATCTCTAATCAAAGTTCCACAGTGGCCTAGACTAATTTACAATCACAACACACCTGACAGGCCCCTCTGTCTCATTAACACACAGACACACACGCACGCTCTTTTTGACCACAGCACACTGTCAGACTGCTCCACCAAGACACCTACATCAGCAACGGGCAGGTGAAAGACAAAGCAGCATTGGAAAATAATGGAAAGTACCATGTGAAAAAAAAGATCCCAGCATCTCATATCTCCATCTACTCGCATGGTTATTCCTCCAATGTGCCCATATTCATAACAACATTTTTAGGTTTGGCTTCACATCTGATTGTCTGTGTTACAGCTACGGACACCATTCCCACAGACTACCTTCCCTGTCAAGTCAAGTGCTCGTGTTAAGCAACTAAATGGGAGAAACTGAAAAATCCTTTACCACTGTGTTCTGATTTAATCCCGAGAGAAACACACGGCAACAAAATCCTCTACTTAAAGATTTCTAGACAACTTAAATCACATGTAAGTTCACCTTTCCCTGCAAGTAAAATTGCTTAGTGAGGGGCCTGGACACACAAAGATGCATCAGTTTTTAGTCTGAAAACAAGAAACTTGCCTTAGCAAAGTGAAACAAATCAAAGCGTATTTGGAATGTAAATGATTTCTGCTTGTTCCCTGGCTACACAAGACAATATTCTCTAGTGTATTGAGTTGTAATTAAAGCTGAGAAACTGAGTTTCACTGCAAGTCCTACCCTGTAGTTTAAGACAAATCAGTTTCCATATGTACACTCAGTCTGGGTTGCTCCACTTCCTCCTTCGCACCATTTACAAATTAACAATGCTGGGAGTTGTTCTGAGTACAGACACTACACACATTAACCTCTTCTATTTTCATATCTAAACCCCTCCCCTTTTTTCATACTTCCTGATCCACATAAATTCAGCCACCACCTGAATATGTCAGCATCAAGCAAGATTAGAAATACTTTCCCCCCCCACCCCTGGCTACTGTTAACAGATTGTAGACG
>VYZM01015058.1:230674-259591 GCA_013398915.1 Dromas ardeola
CCGCTGGCACCCCGCGGGGCTGAGACGCCACCCTGCCGAAGCCTCGGGAAAGCGGGCGGCCGGGGGAGGCGGCGCTGCCGGTGCCGGTGCCGTGCCTCGCACCGAGTTAAAAACTCGCAGAACACGAGCATCTTTCCCCCCCCACCCTCCTCCTCCATCCCTGCCGCTGCCCGAAGCCGTGGCCGGACGCGCCCTCCTCGCCCCGAGCCGCCCCCGGCCCCGCTCCGCTGCGGGACACCCCCTCACTCGCCCCCCTTCCCGCGGGAGGCGGGAGAGGCACAAAACAAAGAAACCCGTCCTCCGGCTACTGTTTATCTCGTGTCACTGCTTGCGTAAGGCAAATACAGTATACCCCCATAAGGCAGCGTTTACATTTCTTCAGCCACTTTGACCCTCTGCTGCAATCCCGTGTCCTTTGTGTTATACAAGAGGGTGACTGACCGGCTTTCATCATACTGATAGAGCGTTCAGAACGCTGATGAGGATGTCGGAGATGCTGCCTCCGCCGGGGGCAGGGAAACCGGCGGTGTCCTAAGAGGGGGGACGGACCAGCCCTCCCCGGTCACCGCTCCCCAGGCTCACCCAACACTCCTCTGCCTCTGGCCGCTCCAGAGCCGGGCAGGCTAACGCCCTCCGAGGCGACCACTGATACTCTGCTCCTCTTTTTTGAATGGCACAAGTTGAGGTACTTAAGGACAACAAGCCTTCAGAGCACAAACACCCGGTAACGCTGCCCAAAGTTTTAGGTGATTAGTGCTTGTAGGGCACTAAACCCTGATACAAGATACTCCTGAGGGTCCGGGCCAAAATGTACCAAATAGAGCATCCAAATCAGCCAGTGCTTACATTTTGTTCTTCTTATTTTTCTCTTATTCCTTATCTTAATGTTAAGACTTAGCATTGAAAAAAACAAACCCGTAGCAATTCAGGCGTGGCTTTTTGCTTGTACTGTTCACATCACAGCCTCCCCTGTCAGCATGAGGACTCGCTCATTTTTCTTTTGAGTAAAGCATATGGCATAGTTACTTTTCTATGATTTCGAATACTATTCCCTACCTTCATTGCTTTAGAAAGTCCTGCTAATATGTTATTACAGGTACTGCAAGGCCAATTTGATTAGTATATGTAAAGTGCTTTGAACAAAAACAGTGCCATAGCAATGCTAACGAGAAGAGATTGTTTTAATGCTTTGGTCTTCATGTTACTTGCTTCCCCTTGCTTTAGAAGGTAAAGCATGTTTTCAGCTCACTGTATATGATATACACCAATTACTTATGTCTAACTCAATAATTATCAAAGACAGCTTCTTTTTTAGAATTCTACTGTAAAACTTCAGAGTGGTGATGGAGATTTCATTTCAGAACACTTGTTTTGATTTCTGCCTTAAAGTTTGTTTATAAAGGTGTCATTGACTTTATGCAACTAGGTGCTCTAGTGGGTGCATTTTCCAGAGTATAAAATCTTCCAGTGTTCTCACTGAGTATGTTTTCAAGTTAACGTCACAGGGCAGGGGAGATTACTTGGCAAAACAAATATAATATGATCTTCACTAACTCCTCCCAACTCCCCTGCTTACTTCAATTTCCAGCTCAGTCACAGGCAGACAGAATAATCCACTTTTTAAAAACACAAGAGCAAGACATTGCCAAGCGCTTTATTAAAAGATTGTTATGGCAATTTTGTGTCCACTTACATGGCATTTAAAAAGTTCTTTTTCATGAAATAGTCATTGAATATTATCCATGGCTACCAGCATTCATGTGACTATGCTCTTAAGATGACTACAGCAAACAAAAACCTCCCTTGGCAGGGAAGGAGGACAGTATTACTGCAAAAGTTGAGACAATGTGTCTGCAGAGAACACTAATCACCTTAAGGAAGCAGCTGGAAGACTTTATTTTCTTCCACACTGCTCAAGTTATTAATTCCTCTTTGCATTTCTGATAAAAATACTGTTATTCCTCCTGTGGTTTAATCAAACTGTCTGGTAAATTATACAGCCTTGAGTAGTACCTAGGTTCCTTATAATTGAAATATCATAGATTTTCTAAGTGTCTATTTTTTGGTCTAAAATTGACTTACGTGTGATCACAGGTCAATGTCACTTCTTTGTTTACTTTTAGTTAAAATCAGACAACTACTTTTTTCGTCCCTCCCAACCTTAGCTCGCAGAGTTAGTTCAACCACTGCCAGCAGAATTAACACTGCCTGATAAAGAACAGAGGCTGAAGCGGTTGTCAGGGAAAGGTGATGCCCCACAGAATCTCTAGATCCGTGATTACCCTTCACTGACAGCAGCAGGACTGCCCCATAGCAACTCTGCTACACACGATGGGGAAGGAGCTTTGCACAGGCATGAACGCGTGGAGTCCATAGTCTGACATGGAACCACTGACTGGCTGGTGTCAGCAAGAGCAGGCAGAGGTGAAGCAACGATATACCCACTAGTAAATCTGCGTTTGTTCTGTTCTGCCCATATGCCTTTGGGTCATTTGTTTCTAAACTAAAAGCATCTTAAATGCAGATACTGTCTAATTAGTCTATACAGAGGCTTTCCCTGTTTAAACTTGGTTCAATTCAGTTAGACTTCATACTTGCGTAACTTATACAGCTTGTTGTGTAGACTGCAAAACAGCTACTCAAAGCTGTTTGCACAGTGTAAGCTTTCATCTGCTCTGAGTTTTGTTCTGCTGTCTCAGATTCTGAATAGCAGTTCCTCTGTTATTCTATCTGGCACTTGCTTCTTTTGTATATTAACTGCAAATGATTGCAACAGGAGCTGTAACTTCACAGTGCACATAGAAATAAGGACTAAAGTGTTACTTGAGAAGTCTCCCACTAGGCAATAGAAGGGATAGTTCTTTAAAAAAGTAAATAAAAATGAGGCATTAATTTCAACTAATGTGCTCAGGATTAAGCCAATGTATGTGAAAAGTAAGAATACTCTACTAAAGCAGAATAAGATTGATTGCTCAGGAGTACAGATGGGTCATGCTGTACTTGGACTTCGTAAGTTTTGTTGACCTGTGACCTGTATTCATCTAGGTGGAAAATCAAGGGTTTGATCTACAGCATGTCTTTCCCGCTGGAAATCTTCATGCAAAATCACTTACTTGAATCACTTCTCTGAATATTTTTATTTTTTTTTATAATTTTGAAATGGCATCATGCTTCAAAAATGAAAACCTGATTTCTCTTCCCCTTTGCTAATGGTAATGATGAGCTGACTGTGGCTTACTAAGGTGATACAGGGAGAAAGAACTGCCTTCAGCCATTTTCCTTGGTGTTTCTGGAAACTTTTTACAGCAAGCTAGAGCACAGGCATAGTTTAATAAATTATTACATTCTCAATAGAACTCAAACAAATAATATTTTTTTGTATCCCCTTTTTTTTTAGACTTGCTAACAGATGGCCACCGTATCAAGTGTTGACTTTAATTACATTTCATACTAGAAATTTTAGCCTGAACATGAATTCAATGCAGGAACAATGTAATCTCTGGTCAGAGCCCTTCCCTTTACTTAATCAGCACTAACAAGCTAGTTTTATTTTACAAAGGCAGCACACATACCTGATTAGTTACTTTGCATTCATGCCAATTTTAACTGACCTTGTTATGGAAAGTCCCTTCATAGCTGTTACTTATGCTCTCCTTTTATCCCCATTTCCTGCTTAGGTTTTATATAATGTCAAGTTCTATGCCTGGTAAAGTTGGCTCACACTTGCATATTAAACAGCATTTTAGGATCCACAAGTCAACGCCTGTAAGATTGGAAACTGTGCCTGGCTTAGTGTAAGTCACGCGATGTTTGCATTTGGTCCCTGTTCAAAACTTTCAAGTTACTGAAACAGAATTGTAGGGCAGAAAGGGGTAGAGGGATGGTATGCAGAGATACGTTGGTAGCATGTAGAAAGTTCCTTCAGATCAGCATAGGTGGTCAGCATATCCCATCACTGGGTCTGGAATTACATTCCTTCAGTGGCAATACGCAGTCTCTACACATTGAAGCCCATTTTTTCTGAAGAGCCACTGACTTACTTTTACAGTAAAAGGGTTGTACACTCATCTCCTGTGCCCGTGTTTTTAATTTGTATAACTATTGCAAATAGGTTCCTGTTGCATGTTTATTCTTCAAGTCACTGGTTCACTCCCTACATTTCTGTTTAGATAATAAAACTACACAAATCCCTTTTACTTATGTAGTTATAACCTCAGGCGACTTCTGCTAAAGTATTTTGGTTAAAAGACTGTAGAGCTGCTTTTTTTTTTTTTTTTTACTAATTCTCAAGGCTTTTAAATTGAATAGAAAGAATTCTGATTTAGAATCCAGACTTAATTGTAAATGTGAGTTGATCGTGTCCCTGAGAGTTGTGGAAAGATAAAACACAGTTTAGACAATGACATGCAGAAATATAATTTGACATGCCAAGAAAAAGATACAAGATTGACTGGTACAGCCAGTAATGAAAGATGTTAAGCTTAAATTGCCATCCTGTAATTTTCTGCTTTGAATACGTGACTGTGTGCACACTAAGAAACTATCTTCCAGGCAAGAGCATTTGACCTCATTAAGACAGAACTGTTGTTCCTCAGTTGCCTGTACATGTTGCGTACAGAAGCGAATATGTAGTAAAAGCCATATTTGTTAACAGGGCAAAAACTACTGCAGATGAAGATGAAAGAAAATCAGTTTTAAGAGTACGATCAGCAAAATCATACGTTCAGAAGCACATAGTCCACAAGATTGTTATTTGATCTTTTCTGGTTGAATACAGTAGCAAAATCTATTCCAAAATAGCCCTTTTCCAATAGGTCTTCAAGTTGAGAGGTTCCTAATGTTTAATCTCCTTCTAATGAATGTTATTTTAATTCTGTCATTTACAGAAAAAATCTAGGCCTTTATTCATATAGGCAACATTTCTGAACGCAAAAGCACTTTGAACGATGTGTAAGGCAAAAGTAACTTGAGGACAACTCCTGTTCTGTAATCCCTGAATCACAGCTGCCAATTAATGGTCAGCCCCGTCAATTTTCTCATCTAATATTAGAGGGCACGCAAGTCATCACTGCCATTTCAAGTCAAAATCCAGAATTCGCCTTCTCTTTCCTTCCAACAACAGTTCATGTCAGCTTGAATTACACATGTGTAACACAAACCCAAAGCCTTACTCTGTGGTCAGCAGGTCAGGTTTATTTTTCTGCTGTGAGCTGTTTTAATAAAAAGATTGGAATGCTAATTCAGGCCTTCAAGTCCCTATTAGTTAAGGGCCTCTGGATAGTACTTTCTTGGCCCTTTGAGGGAGGGGAAAGAAAAAGCAAGCAAGCAAGCAACTTGGCTACTACAGCATAGATCTCAACTATGTTGAAATGTTTGGTTTTGCCGGCTGTCTTATTATACAGCTTGTTTGTGCAAGTCACAGCAAAAACAGACTCGACTTGTGCTAAGGAAATAGCACAATGTTTCATAGTGTGATGTTATTGCCTGATAACCGTCAAGAGGAGGCTCAAAGCAATGGCAATGAACATGAAACAATGAGGAGCAGCCAAGAGTGGGCAAATCCTGAAATTCAGAAATAGCTGAAATACCACATTGCTCTTCTGGGGTTAAAAGCACCTCACATTTTCATGGCCTCTTCAAGGGAACCCTTTTCAATTCTCTCCTATTGCCGTTACCAAATCCAAATCACACAAGCCTCTCTACAGACTGAGGGTTTTCCTCTGAAATTTGCTGAAGACTTCAGCAAAGACAGCTTTAGGTAAGTCTGCACTCTTCTTTAGTCTTTCTGGGCACAGTGTTATTTTGCAATTTGCCAGCATTTGTAGATGGCACCATCGTAATGGGAAACATACTAAAACTCCTAAGAGACAAACCAGCTCCTGGCAGTGCACTGCCTTCATGTTAGTTCTTTGGGATAGCGTATGTTCTGGCGTCATATCGTTTCTTTGATCAAATAATGCTCCCAACACTTCTTGCATGGTGACACTCTCCTTGAGAGACAGCTCATCGCTTCACACTGCAGTCCTTACCTGCTGGGTTTCTTGAGGCCATGGGGATGTCTAGGGGAAGAGGAAGCTTCTACAAACCTGGTTAACTACATAAAGATTTGTATTGACTCTGCACCAGTGAATTCCGGTTCACATACGAAAGTCCCTTCTCCCAACTTTGTGTGATACTTAGAACACTGATACAGTTGTTAGAATAATCCTGTCTGACCTGCTTCAGGTTTCAGAGGCTTTTCATCTGGTCTCTTAGAAGACTGCATTTCCTCTGAGAAGAGGAGTGTGACAGAAGTAACTGCTGAAGGAGATAATTTCCAAAGAGCTTATTCCAAATCTGGGAAGATTCCTTTATTCCATTAAAATCCTTTCATTATCAAGAAGACAGCAACTGAAAAAAAAATGAACACATTTTTATATTTTCTGCTTTACATCTGAATTTGAAAGAGAAAGATGGCTTTTTCAGCTTTAAAAATGGCTACTGCAGTTAGTCCCTTTGCTAACAATTTCAAAAGAATGGCAGAAGATTGGCTTTGTTCCCAAAAAGATGAATCACGTTGTTTGGACAGTGTGAAGTGCCACCAAAGGCAGAAGGCTGTAGGAGTGGTTGTATTGCAGGGCTGGGGCTTGGTTTTCCTCCTTGATGTGGTTCATACCCTCTTCAGTAGATAAGTATCAATCTGGTACTTACTGCTCCCGAGTTTGTTAGTAGAGCTCCTGTTCTGCAAGCTTCACTTTTCCAAATCTCTGCCTGCTGGCAAAGGCCAGCTACAATCCAGTCAGACTGCCTCTGGAACACACCTTAAAACCCTGCCTCTACTGAGAGAGAGAATATGAGAGCGAGAGCAAGGGGCAGAGAGAGACTGAGCGAGAGGGAGAAAGATATAAATATAGAGAGAATATGAGAGAAGAGAGAAGCGGGGTGGAGCGCTCTATCACTAGAAGAAAGCAAAACAGTTCCAATGGCCTAGTTTCTGCCCCCCCTGTATGTTCCTTGGCTTACCAGGGACTTAAATTGTCTCAGCACAGTCATGTTGCTGACATGGTCAAAGACTGCTTAGCCTTCTGCAGTGAAATAAATCTTGCCCTAACAAACTATGTCCTGTTGCAGCACTTTTCCTGGTGTTCTACAACCTGATGTTTCCAATATCACATTCATACTTCCTCCTTTCATACAGATCTTTTCATAGACCTTCCAAAAAGTATTTGACATTAATCTTCCCTGGGAAGTGCCATCACCATTGGAGTAACCTTGACACAAGTAACCGGTGACTAATGCCACTCTGTCTTAAGGATTTAAGTAGAATTCCACCTGGAGCTCATCTGCGGAGTCATAGGCATTGTCTAGACTTCCCTTGATGACAGCTTCTGATATTCTTGCTTTGCAACTTTGACTCATTAGCATTCGGCACTTGTTCTTGCCTGCTGCTGTTTCACGTTCGTTCTTTCTTAAGTGGTAAGATGGGACCTTTTGTTATGGAGGAATCAAACTAAATCTGAACAACTTCTGATATTCCTTCTATCTATAGAAAGACTGGAAATGAAGTAATAGAAAAAGATCAGAAAAAAACTAAGTAGTCATAACAATTTTTTTCTAGATTTCACTAGGAAGGGATATAGTGAATCTCATGAAGACAGTGCTAAACAATTGCTGATATTAACTCATTGTCAGGGAGGGCAAAGGCCCCAGCATCTCTCTTTGAAAGACAAAAAGGGCAACAGCTCTTGTAGCTGAGACCGAGAAATACAAGTTAGTCAAGAGGACCACAGGCCTTTAAGCAGATATGGGGAACAGCGTGTACAACACAGAAAACCTAATTGTTCCTTCTCTACCAGGATTTTATAGTAAGATAACTGTCATGTAGGTTTTGTTACTTTCTCCAGATCAATCATCTTAGTAGCAACGGTAGTGTGGGATTTATTGGAATAGGTGATGATTATATACTAGCAGTGTGTTGATATCCAAAGGCTGTGATGACATAAACACTGAGTTTGTCAGTAGCAGAGATCTGGATGGTATCAATGCTAATAAGCTATGACGTTATTTACAATAAACGTGACACAGACACCAAAAAGATCTGTTACCTTTGCTGTAAAGGCTGTACCACTACAGAAACTCCAAAGGTACATTATGAAATGCAGGGTACCTTTCAGCTTTTCACTAACAAAAGCAGCAGCTATTTTTTATTGCAGATCACAATCGTATTTGTGTGCAAAAGCCATCTAATTTGTCTAATATAAATGTATTTATGTTGTTAGGGGGTTTGTTTGTTGTGTTTTTAATCTGGTAAACCAGGGTATTTCTGTTTCATCTTATTAGTGAGAACTGCTATGTTTTTTTAGACTGCCTAACTTAAGGCATCCCTTATTCTTTAACAGATTTGTATTACTGTGCAAATCTAGTGAGACTGATTCAGTTTGCTGTAAGAAGGACCAAATGCAATCAAAATCTGGGGGAATTTTTCTTAATTTCATGCAAACTGAATTTGTTCTCCTTCTACATGTATCTTTCTTTTCCTGCTTATTTGTAAATTTGTGTTGTCAGATAATTTGTGTATTTGTCAGATAATTTGTGTTATCAGTGGACGCCAGATAGTTTGAAGAGAACCTATTTCTGTTTGCATTTCTCATAAATTGCTAAACTTCAGCCTCAGATACCTGTAATCTTTATTTGGGGTCCCTATTCCTAAATTTTTATTTAAGGTTGAAACACAACTCTTACTTAGGCAGTCAGTTAGATCAGGAAACATAAAAGGAAATAACTTGATGGAGTCAGTGTGTCACTTTCAATTATTTTAAGTGAATTGTTTTCAGTTCCTGCTAAATTTAATGCCATATAAAATTGATCCTTTTGAGTCAGGATCACATGAGTCCAATTGTCTTGTTTTAATGCCATTTTTAACTACCTGTTTAATTTCAAAAGAAAAACCTAAATGCTATCAGTTATATGATGGACTGGATCTGTTGTGGGGATTTGAACCACATTATCACATAACCTCTCAGCCACATTACGCAGCTGTAAACCCCCAAATCTTAAAATGCCTGGGAATTTGTATCCCTGGTGACTACTGATATTTTGGTCACTGTTATCGTTGCACATCTGGGTTCTGGTCTGCTATTGAAGTCCAACACATAATCCATGGCAGAAAGGCAAAATTAGTTACGGCTTTCCATCCATATATTCTATATCCAAAGCCAATAGCTTGCTGTAAATACATGGGCCAGGGAGAGGCTTTGTGAGTTCAGTCCACAGCCAGAGGAGGTTGTTGTATGTAATTTTGTACAGAAAACTAATCGGTCTAATTTTGCAGTTCATTAGTCCACATGAAAATTCTGTCACCATTAGAAGGCCTTCCTACTATCTCTCACACTTAAATATACATTAGTAAAGCTATAGATTTGTTCTTGCCTACCTCATTTATTCTTGTAATGTTGGCCTTTACTTTCAGTTAATGTTTTTTATTTAAATCCAGGGTGTTTTTTTCCTACCAGTCAGTTCCTTGCCTTTTTTCCCTTATTTTATTTTGCTTTTTAAAGAGCTGTGATTGCTAATCAACATTCATCAACTGTTTTCCCCGTGTTCTCATGATGTATTCAGTTCCTCACAGGAAAAATGGCTGGCTGTTCAGATTTCAGAGATTAAGAAGCTTTTAAATATTCATGGTGATTATTTAGCACTTCTGCTGTTTATCATATAGAGCCTCACTATGATATACTTTGTAAAACATCTGTATATGGAAAAATGGGGTTATCACACAATGAATATTCAATCTAAATAGAAAACAAATAAGCAAGCAGTATCTTTACTCTTTTTACTCTAAAAAGTATTAAAGGTCTTGAGGTTTCTTTTGTTGGTGGATTTCTCAAATGTCCTCAAATCTTTTTAGCTTCTTGACTGTTCCATCCCTCCCGTAGGTGTATCAAACAAGTTGCTCTAATACCAACAATTCAAAATGCCTCTTTTTCATCCCTTCTACTTCAGTGTGTAGTTTCCAGGCAAGTCAATCTGTTACTTGTAGCTAGCACAAAAAAGCGCCAGCCTATCATTTAAAAATGTGTCACAGTCAGAAAAATTTCTGTAAAGCATTTAAGATTTACTGGCAGTATTGTATAAGAAATGCTTTAATATTTACATTAAACACTGTATCTGTTCTGAGATCGGGCACTGTTTAGTTACAGCCATACAAGAGATACCAAAAAAGAGGAATTCCTTATCACCTACTTCAGCCCTAACAATACATTATGAACCATCTCTTTTTAGGGAATCAAAAAACCTTTTACTGAAGTAATTAAAGCCAACATTGGAGATGCACATGCAATGGGACAGAGGCCAATCACCTTCCTCCGTCAGGTAAGAATATTATTCTTGATTTTTTGTTAGATTACCAAGAATGCCTTAAAATCTGTCTGATATGTGTATTAGTATGAATGATTCCCTAGATGCACTTGGATTTAAAATAGTTCTGTTGTAAAGAATTACAAATTTTGATTTCTGAGACAAAGTCCTATACCTTGCGTGCTGAGTGTCCTCTTTCAACAGTAATTTTCTTTACTTTCAGATCATTCCCCATCTCCTGCCACTTCTCCTATGTTATTAGTCAGCACACTCATTATCAATAATGCACTTCAAAAAAGAAAGTGGTTGTCCTCAAAATAAAAAGCAAATGCCACTCTTCATCTGACAGTATACTTTAAGATCTGCACGCAGTTGGGTACAACTAGTTGTACTGTTGCTGACTTTGCACATTTTACCTCTGGGCAAGCTAATTGGTAGGTTAACTTTTAGGAAAGACTACAACAGAATCCACATTTGTATATTATTCCTAAAACACAAGCAAGGTTTCAAACTACTACTACGCTATTTACTGAGCATCCCTTACACACACACACATATAAAATCATCAGTCTACAATAATGTAAATTCAGAGAGTTCGAGGACAAATTGAAGCCGTATCAAACTGGGCGTCCACGTGATAAGATTATAAAATTGAGCTATACAGCAAACTGTCAGCAAACTAGGAAGACCAGAGATTCTTACAAATTATTCAGATCCAATGTTATTAAAGAAAATACTGGGTAAATGGGAAATCCTTTCTCCCCGTGACTGTGTGCACACACGGATTAATTCTTTAGTCATTGTCCCACAAGATGACAACAGCCTATCCATATTACACCATGTAAGCATAAAAATGAGAGAGAGAGACTGGAAACAATTAAGCTGATCTCAAGCAAGACCTCTAGATTCTGTGTGTCTTACATTCCTTCATAAACTTAATTCTGCTAGGTCATGTTTCTACTTTTACTATGTTCCATATCACCACTTCTTTTTTAATTAAATATTTCCCACAAATCCAAATTAGTAATAACTATAAGTTATTTTTGGGAAGGATTATTAGAACATGTAACTGGGACCTCAACATTTGATCATATTTCTCAATTCTGTTCCATATTTAAGCTCTTGATTTCTTGTCAATAAAGTGGGCTAGTAATACACAGAGTGGAGGATAGAGCTGTTTAGAGATAACATATGAATAATTAACTGTGTTTTACTGTGTTTGCACTATGCATAGCTCACTTGGACTCCAATCTTCTGTCTGTAACACAAATAGTTAATAATTCTATAACTGTTTTTATCAGCAGAACTTGGAACCTGGTAAGATTTCTTCACTTATGTAAGCATTACCCTTAGAAAAACAACTGCAAACTCTTCATGAATAACCTTTGTTTTAAATTAGCTAGTATTTGTGATCTTCATTTCCAAGCAAAGTTAACAGTGGTATTGCCAACTTAAAATAACCATTGAGAAGCGGTCAATTTACATTTTCTTGGCACTCTAGGTAGTGGCTCTGTGTACATACCCAAACCTGCTGGACAGCCCAAATTTTCCAGAAGATGCCAAAAAGCGAGCCAGGCGGATCTTGCAGGGTTGTGGAGGAAACAGCTTAGGTAAGCGTCTGATTCAGTTGCTTCTGTTGGTATTAGAATCAACAAAGGTAGTTTCAGTATCTGCAGTGCTGAAATTTATTAAGTCATGGTTTATATGATTACAAGGCAAATGGGAGATGGCCTAGGGCAAAATGACAGGGGAGAGTTCATGGTGTGGCCTACTGAGAAGCAGTGACTAATACTGCAAATTTTTGATGAGACTTGTCACAGAAGAGGAAGATGAGGATTACACAGTTATGGAGCCCTCACCGCAATAACATCGAGGCATAACCCCAAACAGAATGCTGAGCTTTTTTTGTATTAGAAAAGTGAGAGGCAGAGAGTACTAGTGAAGCTTTGTTACTGTTCTTATGACATCTGTTAATCCTGGGCTCTGACAGCTATGTCTCCTGCTCAGTCTAGGTGGGGCTGTTTACAATTTTATCATCTCTAGATGTTTCTCTGCCAAGGAGTCTACTGTCCCTATAACGATGCTATCAACAAACAATGTATGTCCATCTCAGCTGATCCAGTTCACAGTCCTGTATCTTAATCTTGAACCATCAGTCCAAGCGTGTTTGTCAGGATATGAACTAGTGTATCAGAAACTCAGGTACCAAGGCGATAAATGCTCTGGAAAAGGAAAGCTACACAGCTGAAAGGTGGTAGGTTTTACTTAGCTGGGATAGTTTTAACTGAAGATGTCAAAGCCCCGTTTCTCCAAGGTAAAATAACCCTTGAAAGAACTGAAGAACTCTATTCTTCAACCACTGTTCCTGCAAGAGTATACGTATAATATACACATAAATAAGTACAAACTTTGCATATTCAGTAGAAAGGAAATGGAAGAGACAAATTCTTTATCAAATAGCAACTGTGCTGCCTACTTGTACCTGGGAAATGCCACTAGAATTTCCACTCTGCAGATAGTGTTACAGCTGCTGGGTACGGCAAAGAATCTGGCACACTTAATTACCTTCTTTCAGGTAGGCTAACAATGACATTGCGGAGTATGTATTAGAGTAATTGGCACACTGCTTAATCTTTGTGATTGCAGTACCAATTTGCACTGACATATACTGAGAGTAGGTGCTGTGAAACTTAATAAAATAAACAAAACCTAAATAGTGGTTATGTTAGCAGTATTTCAGCCTTGGAATAATCCTAACAACACAGCCTAATACCGAATGTATTTTATCTTCACCTTTTTTTGCATTGGTTTTGTTTCTGTATGTAGAACATTACATGAATCCCATCCCTGGGTTACTTTGGAACAATTAATCCACATAGTACTAGTCGTCATGTAAGAGGTACTGGGGACACATTTGAATTTTGCCTCAGTCCTTCTTTGTAGTGATTTTCAAATTCAGGGACATGGTAAGAGTTCTCAGAATGCTGAGTCTTGGCCCCATGCTGGAATGAAATTAAAGGAATTCAGCCTTCCATGATATTTCAGAAATATGTTGACTCTGTACAAAATGCTCTTTTCGTCAGAAGATCACATATTTCAAGTAATTTGTGTTAGCTCGGTAGATGCTGAGGAAATAGGCCTGAAACAGTTGGAATATTCAAATAAGATGATCAATCTGAATACACCCTTTTAATTTCAGTGGATAAATTGAAGTTGTGTAAGTGACTGGAGTCTAAATGATTTTTTTCACGATATGATATGTACCAAGAACAACCGTCCCTTTAAATTCCTGAAAACTAAAACCCCTGTAGACCTTACTGATCTGCTGTATTGGTTTACACCTTCTCTCCACCCTCCCTGTCTCCAGTATCATCTATCAGCTCCTTCTCTTGGCCTCAGTTGCTCATCAGCCTTTGTCCAGCACTCCACAAACAGGCAGTCTGAGGCAAGTGGATGTGCAGCTGGATGGAAGTTACTCCTATCACTTTGTTGGTAGTCTGACAACTTACTGCTGTTCTCTTCATGGCTGAGAAGGAGAAACTGGCTTTCTTGGGAAAAAGCAAAGGTCAAAAACGGATCCCTCAAGGTAGCTTCAAGTGCTGTGTTGTGTTCTAATAAAACCTTATTTTCAAAAAATTTGTCAATCCAACACAGAAGTGGCTTCACTACATATGGTCAAGCTATTTGAAGCATTGTACTCTCATCTCTACTGGCCTATTTAAATGTATTAATTGCAAAGTTAATATGAATGTCTTGACCTCTGGATATGAACTACTATAACCTCACTTCCAGTGAACGTTCATTTGGCAAAACCCTACTCATAGTGTTGAGTCTTGCTATTCCCAGACCATGCACGAAGGCTCAGATATATCCTCAACTTCTGTTGTGTTCAAATACTCTGGGATTCCTTTGACATCACTTACTTTGCCTGTGGGATAACTGTCATATCTTTCCAGGCAGTTGAGAAATTCACCCCTCTCCTATATATAAAAATATCTAATATATCCACATGCAGCTTTTTGGGTTGGGTTTATTTATTTGCATCCCACAGTGCAAACAGACGGGCTCTAGTCAAAGCTATCAATTGAGTACAATTAAGTGTAGAAGACCTGAAAATTGAATTCAGGTCTTCTGTGTATCCTCACTGAGTCATGGGACTCAGCCCTCAATGGAGCACAAGACAGAATGACAGCTTAGGTTTGTTCTCCTACTGTGGTCCCACTGCCCTCCTCGCTGTGGTCAAAGACCCATGTATAGACCCAATATAACTTTTAGTCCTGTAAAAGTAAACATTTAGGACATCAGGGAACTTTGTGCCCTGAATTACCATTTTGTTCCATGCAATTGTGCAGTAGTTGCCAAGGTTCTTTGTCTTTATAAATTATTCTTTCACAGAAGTATTATCAGGGAGAATACTAGTATATAACCGAGTGATGAGAGTTAAGTCAGGCACAATTATTCCACTCCACCCAACAAGCCAAGAAGATTCTGCAGCTTCATGACAGTGTTCTAAATTAGATATGTGCTTGTCACTTCATTGTCCATCAGTCTTAGGCTTCATAGCTTGAATCCATTCCTCACCTTGTCTTAAGCTTATTTTTACTCTTCATTTGATGCACATTCTCAGCATTAATACACATAGGCATCTAACATCTTATTTTATTTATTAGTTGTGCTTTGTAAACTGCACAATGCTTATAGACTGGGGGGATCCTAGATGTTCCTGCTACAATAACTGAAAAGTGGTTGTGGGAGATGCTGTGGAGCGAGAGAGAAGCAGTTTAGGATTTTTTGGGTTTCAGACTGTGGGAGAAAATGGTATTATATTATTTTCATATTGCAAATAGAAATCTTATTTTTGTCATGGATTTAAAGAAGTTATTTTCCTTTCTGTTGCACATGCTATCTCTGTTCCTTGTTCCCATTACTTAAATAGGTGTTGGCTAATATTGTAAAGAGGTTTTTGACATAAAGAAAGCAACTGGGAGATAGTCAAAATGGGACTGCTGTCGCAGTTTGCAAAGTAACCTTTAAATCCTACTTTTTACCAATTCAGTATATTATTTTTATATTTTAGTGATACTTACTGTATTTGTCTAATTCCAAATGAATTTTTTTCTTTATGAAAAAAACAACTCCCTTTCCTACTCCTTGAAAAAAACCAACCCAATCCTGGGGATCCAAAGCCCTCATATATACAAGTTTCTTCATACAATACTCAGGAGTTCTGCTAGCAAACAGAAAATCTGACGGTCATTGTACCCAATTCTCATCTCATTCTCTATTTTTCACAGGATCTTACAGTGCCAGTCAAGGTATAAATTGCATCCGTGAAGATGTTGCTTCATATATTGAAAGAAGAGATGGAGGGGTTCCTGCAGATCCAGATAACATATATCTTACCACCGGGGCAAGTGATGGTATTGCTGTAAGTGTTAAAATTAAACCTGTCTCTTCTTGATATAAATTATAATTTATCGGTTACCGTTGAAAATATGGATCTTTGTTGAACATCTGGACTCACAAACTCCTGTGAGTTTGATCTGATACTGAAGTGACATTAAGTGGATATCCAATAAACCCAATTGAGTGGATGTAAGATGCCAGCTAAGAAACAGGCGCATGAAGACGAAGTCTCTTAATATAGGTTAACTTGTACCTTTTGTAAAGGTAGTATAAACTACATAGGTGCCTAAATATTAATTTAGGAGTTGCAGACCATTCAGACTGTGGTGTCCTCAGTGGTTCATATACATAAGCACTGAAGATCAGAGGGTGTGAATCAATGGCAGAGAGAAGAGGGAATGCCCTCGGAGGTGAGAAGTCTCAGCATCTCTTCTTCCTAGTAAACTCTCTGCTAGTGCAGATTAACGCCAGTGAAAATCCCAAAGATCTATTTCAGTAACCAGCTTGTTTGGGAAAAACTTCAAGTTTTGGCTTCAACCGAGGTTCAAAGATGGTCCTCAGTTAAGACAGGAATAACAATCTATTAGATTTTTCCTTTACACGGACATATTTACTGATATTAAAACAACCAGCAGTTCTTTGCTTTTATTAAGGCAGCCTTTTATAGCTTGTTCGTAAAAGTTGGTTTTTTAAATGACATCTAGTGGCAGAGTTCAGAATGACAATGTTCTGACGTGAACAGTTCTCTAGATGTCTTCAGTGAATTGGCTTTCCAGAGTTTAGGATGCCAAGTGTTACACTGGCAGCTTGTCAGGAATGGCAGCGTAGCATATCAAATCTGTACCACGCTTATTTGATTTCACCAATGATGAAAAGTCAGCAGTACAATGAGTCTCATTATTTGGCACTTCCAAGGATAAACCAACTATTCTTTCACAACTTGGGGGACAGAGGGTGTTAAAGAGTTTTTAAATCAGCATTTGGTCCTGATTATACATTTTGGATGCTTAGTATTTTTAAACTAGTCGTGGGTACAAGATTATGTTGATTATAAATCATGAGCTTGACAGCTCAGTTAGTATGTAATGAGAGGCACAGAAAGGCAGATTTTGTTCTAGAACCAACGAGAAACTTAAAGGATACCACTGTAATACCTGAAGAAATATTTTTGGGTTTACACTGTCAATTACATGCTGATAAGGATTCTCGCTTTGATTGCACCTGTACTTTAGAATTCTCCCTTGGTTATAAAGGCAAGAAATCTCTCCACTTCCTGCACCAAATGCACTCTTTTATTTAATTCACATGTAAAAAGCCTACACATTGACACACACAGACGCACAGCTGTTGGGCACAGGTAAATCCTCTGGACTGACCTTAGCACAAGCATTACATTTCTGTCTGTGTCTTCTGGGCATAAACTACACGTGATACATTAGATTTCCATCCGAAAACATGCAGACTTTTGGTCTATTACTTGAAAATGAAACCATAATGCGAGTCTCCAGCGTTGTTCCCACCTGGCCACAATAGCTCCTAACCTAAACCAATCTCTGTTCCAAAGGAGAACCTCCACAGGCCCCAGTTCTAATTTCTGGTTTTATTTATTGGCCTCTTGTGTTGAGTGAGATAAGATGAGCGGAAGGCAACAAGCAACAACTAGCTGACACTTCTTTGCTTACAACTGGGCACAGTAGAAAAATCATGATCTTGATATTCCTGCTTCCAGCATTCCCTCTAGCCTTGTGCTCAGAATGTTTTTCCTAAATTTTGCAGTTGATCAGACATGATCTTTAGAAGCCGTGACACACAGAGGAATTCCATTAAGCTGAGTTAGACCATCCTTACTCAGCCAGTAGCCTAACTTGAAATAAATAAGTGCTCTTTGGTATGAGAAAGTGACTGCATGCTTGTAGAACAGAAATCTACCTTAACTCTAGATTTTTTAAGAAGGAAGATCAGTATCTTATTGTAGAGTATAATATTAATTACATGTCACTTTTTTTTTTATTTCCTACTTTTTCCCCAGACAATTTTAAAGATCCTGGTCTCCGGAGGCGGAAGATCCCGAACAGGAGTGATGATCCCTATACCACAATATCCCTTATATTCAGCAGCCATATCTGAGCTAGATGCTATCCAGGTGAACTACTATTTGGATGAAGAAAATTGCTGGGCTCTAGATGTGAATGAACTTCGCCGTTCCTTGAATGAAGCTAAGGCATATTGCAATCCTAAAGTCCTCTGCATCATCAACCCTGGAAATCCCACAGGTCTGTGGCAATTTTGTTTCATGGATGGGTTTTAAGATCAATTTCGTTTTTTCCCCCTTTCATTCATTTGACATTGCAGGCAAATCCTAAATACATATCAAATATGTAAAGCTGAATTCTAGAGATCAGTGCTCTAAGTAGGACAGTATGTCATGCTTTTAGAAACTTATTTTCAGTATCATGGACCTCCAGGGATTTGGGAAGAGAGGAGGGAGAAGGTTCACTTCACTGGATCCCATTTGGAGCCACTGCTTCCACTGAACTTTTGCAGACTTGTGGAATGACTTTCAGTCATTTTTGGTCTTTATCAAAGATCTTGTCTCCGACGTGGCCTGTAGCATCTTGCCTCTGAGAGGCAATGACTACAGATACACTCTGAACTCAGGGGCAACCATTGCCTCCCTCTGAGGAATTTAGTTTTTTGAGTAGTTGAGGTTGATTAGTGAGAAACTAGCTCCCACTTAACCATCGTGCATGTGAGTACTTCAAATGATGTTATGCACAGAGTACTACTCTTAATAAGTTATTGATAGATTACTGTATCTCACATTTCCTTTGCTTGAGATGGACTAAGTTACCTTGAACCATAATTCCTCCAAAAATGTTCCTTAATTTCACACTTACTGAACTGAATTATAAAATTCAATAGCACTTTTCTGAGAAAGAGGAATATCTTACTGAAAAGCTGGTAGTCTAACTAGGTCTGGATGAAAAGATTTGTACATATATGCTCCACTAACTTTCTTCTTGCTTTAAAAATCAAACTATAGGACAGGTGCAAAATAGAAAGTGCATTGAAGATGTGATACACTTTGCTTGGGAAGAGAAACTTTTTCTTCTGGCTGATGAGGTAATGGAATGCTCTATTCTCTCAAAAGCACAGCTAAGTGTACACGTGTAATTTTATTCCATGTGTGGTATTGGTATTTTTTAAGTACAGGGAACGGATCCTCTGTTATCATATTAAGACATGAACAAACATAGAAAATTCTTAATATCAGAGGAATGAGAGGTAGCTTGATCTGGATTTTAACTAGAGAGAAAGTGTAGGGGACTCAAGCAAGGAGACACAAGGAGGAACTTTGCTGGAACTGACCTAAAACTCTGTGTGATACTCGGGCCACTTCAACTGAAAGAAACAGAAGGAAAATCAATTTAAACATACAAATAAAGGTTAAATTATACAAAGAAGCTCACTGTTCTTCCAAAGGCTAAACTATTAACTATGGCCACACAAGATAAAATGTATCAGTACAGTAAATATTACTTAACAAAGAACCTTGTGTCTTCTAATGGCTTTAAGTTTCGAGTGTTAGCACTGGCTCTCTAAAAGGCCATCTTTTATCCTTAGTTGGGGGAACAGAGCACATTAATGTCTTCTGACTGTTCAGGTTTACCAGGACAATGTGTACTCTGAAGGATGCCAGTTTCATTCTTTCAAAAAGATTCTGTATGAGATGGGACCCGAGTACTATAACAATGTTGAGCTGGCCTCTTTTCACTCCACCTCTAAGGGATACATGGGCGAGTAAGTCTGCTTTAGTTTTTTTTTTATTTCATCTTCCTCATTAATCTGGTTGGGCAGCCGTTTCATGTTAGTGACCTGAAGGTAATCCACTCTCTTCTATTAATTTTAACTAAAAACTATTAAGAAAAGGAAAATGAGCATTTAAGGCACAAAGTAATGGATTAGCTCAGTGGTATTCGAAGTACCAAATAATAACTATATTTATTTCAGACACCTAATACCTCAGTTCCACAAAGGTGAAATCCTACAGTCCTAAACCGGTCCTGTGATAAAGGAAAATACAGTCTCCAACATTCAAGGGAACAGTTCTGGAATCACTGGGACGTTTGATATTACAAATGTTTGGGTTTGGTTGTTTTGGGGAGGAAGAGATGGAAGAAAAAGACTTTTCTGACTAAATGACTGCTGCTACAGCCATATGCTCTTGTTCTGAAGAACAAACAATCCAAGTTAGTCGTTAACTTGCCTAATAGGGAAGCTGCATATACATGATTTTCTTGGTATGAGATACTAGGGTTTAATGACATATCATTTAGTTCCATCTTAAAACATTGGAACAGCTGTTTCAACAACCTGTATGTTACATATTGTAAGATCCTCAATTAATTGTCTTTCCACTTCTGCAGTTATTTTCATTGCTTTTCCAGTATTTATACACTTGAGGTTAACCAATCTGTTCTGTTCACTTTAATCACAGATGTGGCTACAGAGGAGGCTACATGGAAGTCATTAACTTGCACCCAGAAATTAAAGGACAGCTTGTTAAGCTGCTTTCTGTTCGCCTTTGTCCTCCAGTCTCAGGACAAGCAGCAATGGATATTGTCGTGAATCCTCCAATACCTGGAGAAGAATCTTATTCACAGTTCATAAAGGTCAGCAATAACATTCTTGTTCTTCTGCGCATTTCCTAAACCTATGCTAAGTATTGTGAACTCAAAATATGTGCTGAGTCCAGACGTCTTTCTTTTCTTCTCAGGCAACCCTGTAATAACACCGATTTACAGAACTATGCAGGGTATTTTAAATTAACTCCATATGACTACCTTTAAAATACTTTTTATTCCTTTTATGGTTCCTTTGTTTAGGAGCCAAAAAAAGCTAAGAAGGCATTATCAAATCAGTTTTCTTGTTGATAAATTCAACTTTTCTCCTGTGTTTAGCATGAGAAAAGAATTTCTAAATAAGATTTGCTTTTACTAAAATCTAAACAGTATTGTAAGTTCAAATACAGTTATAAAATCAGCCTTATTCTTAGGTATCTGGTGCCTCTACATACCGAACAACATGGTATTCTGTATTAAAGTATACATATAGTTTCTCACTTGTAAAAATGAAACTGAATCTGGCATAAGAAATTACAGAATTGAGTCAGATCAAAGGTTTAGCTAACATGGTCTCTAAAAATAGCCGAGTGGATGCTCAGAAGGAAGAATGTAAGAAGAGGGCGTGCAGATAGAGACTTCTGCATGTTATTGTCTACCTACAACACTCTGTAGTTGTATCCTGCTAATGCCTTTTTGCACTGCTGTCTTTAAGAGTATGACTGGAATTAGGAACATCATTTTCTCTAATAGCCCAACAAAGGCTTAAAAGTGCTTAATTCGGAGAAGGCTTCTAGAGCATCATAGTTTTCTCCGGTGTTTTTATTGCCACTTCAAATATGTCAAACTAAACCTTCCTTTTAAACAGGAGAAGGAATCTGTTTTGAACAATCTCGCCAAAAAAGCCAAACTAACAGAAGACATGTTTAACAAGGTACCAGGAATTCACTGCAATCCACTTCAAGGAGCTATGTATGCTTTCCCACGGATCTTTATTCCTTCCAAAGCCATTGAGGAAGCCAAGGTCGGTCAGTCATTTTTACCCCAATCCATTTTAACCTTCACACACTTGTGCCTGCCACTTCTAATGATGAATTTTTATTCGAGAGACAGAGTAAGCTTATGTAGTTACAAAAGCAATACTTCCTTGACTACGTATGATCTTAAATATAACATGACCTTTATTTTAAGAGAGCAAAACAGAACAGAGCATTTCATCATAGTGGTAAGGCTTCCAGGCATTCCAGGTTGAGAATGTTACCCCAGGACATCAGTGTTAAATAGATGAAGTCATGGGGCCTGTGCAAATTCCAAATTGCCGCCCGTGGCTGGGTTTGGTAGGCCAGCACGTGCCGATGGGATTGTGAATGGCAGCGTGCGACTGACCCTGCAAAAGGAGCCCCATTCAGCAAGTGTGGGAAAGAGGGAGGGAGGTTTCCTTACAAATTTTACTTTTGTACAATACCTTTTTGCATTTGGGTCAGTAAGCTGTATTACTGAATGACAAGTCTTTTTGTTCCTAACTAGAGCTCCATTAGCTAATGTGTAATATTCATTTTTTAAAGGGAACTTTATCAGCATAGCTGCGGACAAAAATAGGGCTGTTTTTCAGCTGATTATTTTGATTAGGCATATAACCTGCATGTATTTAAGAACTTCCATACTTATTAATCAGGGAACTTTCTAGTCAGCAGATAATTCAGGGGAAAAAAATAGTAACTGCCAACGGAACTGGAACACCCAGCTCTCACTAATTTAATCTTGTCAAATGTCAGTGGCTTAGATTTTTGTAAGTACAATTTTGAGACTTTACAAAAAGTTGCAAGCAAGTCAAGGAGAAAAACAAAAATATCTAAAATCTCTCTTTTGAAACGAGTGTTTTGTGTAGGTTCTTCAGCCTTGTTCCTCCATGAAGGACTGTTATTTTAATTCACAGTGCGAACTGTCCCATTAGCAATTGTTTTTCAGCTTCTTTAGTAGATACAGTAAGAAACTAATAATGTAAGATAAGGTTTCAGTAAGAAAAGCAATCATGAAATTCTATATATTTGGAATATTTTGACTTCAATAATTCCAAAGCATCCATTCCCTTAGGCTCACAAAATGGCCCCCGATATGTTCTATTGCATGAAACTTCTGGAAGAGACCGGAATATGTGTTGTACCTGGAAGCGGATTCGGCCAAAGAGAAGGAAGCTACCATTTCAGGTACAGTTTCTGTTTGTTTAAAATGAAATGAACTGTAGTAAGCTAAGTACCCTCCCAGTACTTTCTCTTCTGATGAAATATACAGAGCTTTATTTCAGTTGATGTTGTCTCACTTTATACTGGACATTTTCTGTGGACTGACAGCTAGGTCACAGACCAGGTCTGCTAGATGAGCTATTCAGGTTTTTACAGTGTTTTCACAGCATGCTGACATAGTTTTATTCTATTTTTATACACTGACATTTGAAGTGCCTTCTCCACGAATACAAACAATAATAATAGCTTATACTCTAATCCTAAAGTTGGCTACAGCATTACAAAAATTGCCCTGCTTTCTTCTGGGGGAAGGGGGGATAAAAGTGTTTCCATATGGAGAAACTGCATGGAAGATGCAGCATCTTCCCTGTAAATCTGCTCCTTAAACACATTGAATAACTCTTTACTTTACCAAAACAAGATGTTGGATTAAATCTTCTAATACCAAAACTGTGAACATAAACTCTATTGCTTTTGCTTCCAATAAACAGCACTTTACTCCAGCCGAGCCACTGATAGCTGGAATTTATCACGGACTTTAGTCTTGTTTGGTCTGAAGCCACATAACAGAGAGTACCGTTAGCCATGATAGTTCTGCAAAACAGATAGCTGGGTTAGATATCTGGGTGCATGCAGCTCCGGGAAAAAAGCTAGTGTGAGTCCATTCCTGTACCAGTGTGGGAAAAACATTTTGTTCTGTACGTCTTGCATCCAGTCTTGCATCATCTGCAATCACTCAATGTGATTTTCAGATTATGCAGAAGAAGGAAAAAAAGGGACTAAAAACTGCAGTGTGCGATGTTGCATTGATTTAATGCTTCTGAATTAAGTTTTCGATTCAAAAAGAAATGTACATTTACTCATAACTGCCCAACCCTTAAGCTCAAAAAAATGATTATAATTTGGCATAACCGCCCCCAAAATGGAAACTGGGTTGCTGTTATTTCCTACTGATAAACTTCTTTATCACTCAACAGGAAATAACAATTCTTGAATTCCTATATATTAACCAGTTGAAAGAAATTGCTCTAGTTTAATAGTATAGTTCAATTAAAGCATAAATGCAGAAAATAAGAGAATCATATCAAAACAGATATTAAACTTAACACATTACTAGCTGTGCCCTGAGATTAATCAGATCTGTGCAAAGATCCCATTTTAGTTTGTTTTGAAGATAATGTGGGTTGTTTTTTTTTCTTCCTTTAACTGTTATTTTTCAGAATGACCATTCTTCCTCCAGTAGAGAAGCTGAAGATCCTACTGGAGAAAGTGAAAGACTTCCACATACAGTTTCTTGAAAAATACGCATGAAACTACTGTGGCTTCTCTCCCTCATCGCCTCCCCTTCAAGATGAATGCAGAAAATGAACAAAGATGTGCTGAGAATGTGCTGTTCATCTAATTTAACTAAATTCTAAATAGATAGAACCAATCTCAGATACTGCTACAACTTATTGGACTATTAAATTTAATGTCTGGTATAGAAGACGTTGTTACACCAACTTTTTTTTAAAGGGAAGGGGAGAATGTGAAGGAAGCAGTGAGAAGAAAGTCAGTAAATGATTTTGTGCCTTGATTGGAAGTTACATTTGTGAACTATTCTCTCCACAGGCTGGGGAAGGGAGTTGCTCATTAAAATTGCTACTGTTGTGTGGGGTTTTTTTACGAAACAGAAATGCCAAGACCAATTGTTTAGCTAGGGACATGTTTCCCATCTTAAAATTATACTAAAAAAAATTCAAAAGCCTACATTATAGGTATTGTTTGGTTTCATTTTTGTTGTTGTTAAGTATGAAGTGTTCTCCAAATCTGATTAAGCATGTCAGTACAGCATGCTTATTTAAAAACAAAACAAGTTTGGCAGATGTGTGCAGATACATTTGAATTTCTGTTATAAAGAAATCCTGCCATCACAGCATAATCTAAGTGGAAAATACAGTTTTGATCAGAGGAGCGAACATGGTGTCTGCTTGAACCCTGTTTTTAGGAAACTGAAACATAGTGGGGAATATTAACTTCTTATTCATATGCTATTCAACACGTTATCCCAGCCTAAGATAACAGCACTGAACACTTCCTCTCATAACAACTCCATGAGTCTCCTGTTAACTCACATCTTTTATATACATGGAACATAGTAAGTTACTGTTTCAAAGCGGACGTGAGTACTGTCAATCCTTTCAAGTCGGGTGAAATACAACACTATGCCAGAATTGCGTTATCTATGGAGAACATTTGTTTGGAACCACATGGCTGAGAGACCTGTTAGCTGGCCAAAATCCAGCTTGAACTGCCAAGGACTAACAAATGTTGTTACCAGGAGAAATGCTGGGGGTGGTTTCTAATGAAGGGAAAGGTATTTAAAGGAAAATGTCTTGCACCAAGCATAAAGATAACGATAGTACAGCTCACTCTTAAATCTTCCACAGTCGTACTGCGGGCTGAATGATCACGAGTGCTTATTAAAACCCAGCTAAACAAGGTTGCTACCTAGGAGTAAGCTGTATTGCTCTACTAACCTATGCTGGTTTCCCAGCACAACAAAGGAAGGCCTCTGTTTCTCTGGAGCTGGAAGCTGGACACGTTCTGCTAGCACCAATAAAGGACTGGAGGAACATCGCTTCCAGTATTCAGCCATGAAAGCATTAGCATTTGTCAGGCTTAGGCTCAGCATTTACAAAGTTTATTCATTAAGAATATATCACTTAATCTAGTCATTCATTTTAAGTTATTATTTAGAAGTAAAGTCATTTTAACGTCTACTAGCACTTTGTTAGGCTGTCTTCGTAGCTGGTTCAACATCCTGTGCTGATCCAGGTTACTAAAGCCAAGGGCTGGAGAATCACCATATGGATACAGCATGTGCCAACCTATTATGTGCAGAAGACGGGAGATGTTGCCAGTTGTTGTCCTTGCAACAGCAGCTACTAGTCTATGAGAGAGCTTTAGCAGTTGGTGTACTTCTCACAGTCCCTTACTGAAGTCTGTGAGAAGAATTTAGTACTTCTCAATTACCTGCCAGTGGTCACAGATTCATAAATGAAAATGGCACGCTGCAACACAAAGTTACTATGGAGGCTTGGGGGAGAAAAAAAAAAATCATACTTTTGTCCTTGGAGAAATGTACTTCTTGGAGGACAGCAGACTGAGAACACTTATGTTGCTACTATCCATTGATAAATACAACTTTTTTATCTGTTAGCACTCTCCACTTGGCATCCTTAATATGCACTACTAAAACAAATCCAGAAAGCAAAACTGCAGTAAGAGGTCAGAATATCAGTGTAAAAATAAGACAAACTCACTTTCCTGTTCCAGGAATGTGTTCAAATCAGATCTGGCTTTGGACTCATAATGCAGAGTAGATTGAAGCTAAGATCTAACAATGGGAGTTAGAATATTTTTTTATATTTTTGTAACTACAGCTTTTTCATGGGGTAGTATTTGTAATCTAATAAGTCAATAGATTTTATATTTGCCTTGCATTTGCACCTGATACTTCTGGAAAAAAATGTAAAGGTTTACAAGTTTCTAATGATAATTTACAGGTGTGAAAGGCTTTTTGTTTTAAGTCGGGACAGCAATTCTTACGCTTTTAAATCAAAATATAATGGCATAAACTGAGTTTTTTCTAAACATTCTATTATGGTGCCTTTTATGTTTCTGACATTATAAGGGATAACAATTTGTTCTTGATGCATCTCATATGGAAGGGTGGTGATTTCTATTGTCTATCCACAATATTTGTATGTACTGTGATACAGTTAATGTGCATTTTTGTGGAACAATCCTGTAAAGCTAAGAAAAGAGGCTTATTTTCAATGTCTTTGAAATATTTCATTAATAACAGACAATCCTTACTTTCAAATGCATGCTTCTAGGTTTGATTTTCCTACAGGTGCTCCTTATAATGGTACTTCAGATGTATGAGACTTCCAAATAATAAAGCCCATGTTAAAAAAAAAAAGGTAATAGTTCTACATTTCCTATGTCACTGAAGCAACACTTGCTGGATTGCACTGTGAGGCATTTAACTTCATGTTCAAAGTAGTATTTACTTTAATCCATGTACCAGATCATTAATTTCTGCATCACTACAATTTATGGACTTGAAATTTGCCAGACTTGTTACCACAAAGCTGCTCCCTACCAACACAGAACTGTACATAGAGATGGTCTTAGGCATGTTTTATGCTCATAATTAATTATATCTGTCTACGTAAGGAGTTGTAACCAGGAGTTAAGCAAGCCAGACTTCTGTCTTCATAGAGAAGATCAATCAGTCAGTTAAGGATGATCAACTGTGGCCTGAAAGCTTTGGTGAGGGGTTTGTTTGGTATCGTCAGTTGTTTTCCTTTTTAAAAAGCTTCTTACATGGCTTGTATAAGATTAAACTTACAGAGCAATACAATCTTGTCTTTTTGCAGAATGACTTTAGTGGTTTTTCAAAAGAAAATGGTTTGGTAATTCAAAAGAAAATGAAGTTTAGGAAAAGGGAAGATGGTCCTGCTTCCCTAAACATATATGCATGTGCCAGCACCACTAAAAAAAAAAAAAGCAAAAGCAGGCTATTCTTTTCTTTGTATCAGGTATTTGGGTGTTTCCTGGAGTAGCAACATTTACCTGTTTTTTGGGGGGAGCAGGCTGTTTGTTTAACGAACATGATATAAAATGGTTATATTATGAATTGTCAGTCAGATTTTTTACAGGTTTTTTTTTGAGTGACGTGGGCTGTCCCATCTGGATCAGTACATAAGGATACTGTGACAGACGCACGTCACAGAAAAAGCTACTAACTTCAGAGAGCTTGCAACATCAACTACATACACTGTGTGAAAACCTCTAGTGTTTTAAAACATTATCTAAATTCCTTTTTACACAGGAAAATGTCAATAAAGAATACGGGTTTGGTCCTTTGTACAAAACCTGAGATATTCACACCTCCGGCGCAATTTTTTATTTGGATGTGTGTAAGATTCAAGTTACTCTCTACAACTACTTGAAAGGACGTTGTAGAGAGGTTGGTGCTGGTCTCTTCTCACAGGTAATTAGCGACAGAACAAGAGGGAATGGCTTCAAGCTGCAACAGGGTAGGTTTAGACTGGACATTAGGAAAAAATTCTTCACAGAATGAGTGGTCAGACACTGGAATAGGCTGCCCAGGGAGGTGGTGGAGTCACCATCCCTGAGGGTGTTTAAGAGTCGTTTAGATGTGGTGTTGGGGACATGGTGTAGGGGAGAACTTTGTAGAGTGGGGTAGATGGTTGGACTTGATGATCCCAAGGGCCTTTTCCAACCTGAGTGATTCTGTGATTCTAAGATAATATTTCTGCTAGGAATTCTACTCTTAAGTATATGGCTTTGAATGTTTTTATACATTCAATACTTCACGTAGTCACACCTTTCTAACGTTCCACATTCTTACACGCTTACTCTCTTCACCTGATGAGAACCTGCACAACCTGTAACCTTCTGCACCAGGCGGAACAGGTTATCACTTTGCTAGCTTTGAAGGGCTGCATGTTCTGCACGTTCAACAGCAGCAAAACAGCTAAAAAACAAACCTCGGGGTCCCTCCTACACAGCAAAAAAGTTTCCTAGGCCCTGGGCCTGCCTGGGCCTGCCTGGGCCGCCCTGGGCCTGCCTGGGCCGCCCTCCGCCGCCGCTCACCACTCACCCGCCGTGGAGGCGGCCGCCTGCCCCTCCGCCGCTCCTCCTGCCCCAGCGTCAGCACCGGCCGCTTCAAAGCAATTAACAAAAAAGCACAATTAATGTCGCGCCGCCAAGACACAGCGCGTGCGGGTACACGGCAGCCCGCCCAGCTCCCGCCAGAACGCGGGGCCCCGTCCCCGTCCCCGGGGACCCCCGGTTCCCACCTCACCGCTGCCCCGCACCTCCTTCCCGCCCTCCCTCCTCCCAGGAGGGGCCGGGGACCCCCGGGGGACCCTCCCCTCCTCCCGCCCACAGACCGGGCCCTCCCGGGACGCCCCGTCCCCTCGCAGGTGGCGGCGCCGCCCGTTCCCGCCGCCCCGCAGGCTGTGTCCGCCCGGGCCCGGGGCGGGGGAGGGGGAGGAGGAGGAGGAGGAGGAGAAGGAGGGAGGGAGAAGCCCCCGCTCTTACAAAAGCTTCCCGGGCGAGGAGCGGGCCTGTGTCTCGCGGGCTGGCAGCCATGCCGCTGAGGAAGCCCGCGGGCAAGCGGCGCAGCACCGACTCGGGCGTGGAGCCCGACAGCGGGGCTCTCTCCCAGAAGAAGAAGGATCAGCGCATCGCGCTCTTCCTCAGCGACTTCGACCAGCAGGGTAGGCCCGGGG